>JANDJT010000060.1:14678410-14693366 GCA_024331685.1 Stegophilus panzeri | reverse complement strand
TGTGTGTGTGTGTGTGTGTGTGTGTGTGTGTGCACTCCAGAGCCTAGGTTATTGGTGTTAGTTGATAGAAATGTTCGATAGAATGACTTCAACTGCAGCTACTGAGGCTCTCACAAAAATGCTGAGGTGGCCTGGGCAGAATACGAGTTTGGTATCAGGTATCTTGTTCAGTTGTTTTTATTTTATTGTTTATTAAACTGTTCTTCCCTCATCCAAGATAATGAAGTATTAATTCTGTTCATTTTTGCATGTAAAATATTATGATGGGGTGGGGACCCTGAGTTAGTTGTCTCTTAGGGCTCCCAAATGTTCAGAAATGACTCCCAACAGCACAGCACAACATTTTAGAAAAGAAATTCTGTCTTGCTCTTAAAATTCACTAAACGATCTGTTCACAGTACTCTTACAAAGATGTGTTGCAGAGATGGTGGCAGAATCATATTAGAGAAATGTTAATGATAGCTTTGCACAGCATCGTTTTAAAGCTCTGCTTTGTATTTTTTATGTCTTCATGGTTTGTCTTTAAAGGCAATGGGGCAAAACTGAGCAGCTCTGTTTGTATACAGAAGCCTGAAATAAAAAAAAAAAAAAAATATTCCCATTCGATGGCAATATTGTGAATCTGAGTCTTTCTACGTTACCTTTGAAATTACGTTTATATGATTATTATTGCTCTTGAAACTGGTAATACCTCTCCACCTTTACTTGCTTGCTTATGCTCAGCAGGAAGAGGACATTCAGAGCTGTCAATCCACATCTGAGAAAGTGTCAATCCACCTCCTCTCCTTTGGTGAGTTAGGCTGATGCCCTGAGCCTACAGCTGAGTAGAGCCAGAGGGGTGTTACATAACTATTACAGAGCACATTATAGACAGTTACCATAAAATTATTATAGAGCAGTGTTACAGAGAAATATTAATAAGCAATGATGATAACAGCTATTACACTGTGGATTATAACAGAAAGCTATTACAATGTAAAGACACAGAGAGATATTACAATGTAGAGTTACAGAGAGATATGTAAATTGTATTTTCTGTTCTTTTCACACCGCAAGGATGCCCCCTGCAACTGCTTCATATATAAATATTTTTTTCCAAATGACAGAAAACTGTGCTTTTCAAAAAAAATAAACAAATAAATGAATAAAAATAATGGGGCTCCTTGATCTGGGGGCTCTAAGCAACCTTCTACACTGCTTATAGCAGTCCTTCCAGGATTCTGTTATCTTGCGATCGCAGAAATGAACGCAAAATCAAGCAAGCTCCACAACATTCGCAGGAGCTTGCAATTTTTCAAAATTTCCGTAGATTTGGACCAAGATGTGTCATGTGACATCATCACGATGCGCATTCAGCCAAAGCCCTCTTCGATTCACGTGCATTGAACATGAGTACAGCTAAAAGGTCTCATTTTCCAACAAACATCACTGCGAAGGACCTTGCAAAACTATTTCATGCAATTGCAATTTCACCAATTAGAGTAGTTTTCTGAAAAAAAACACAAAAAAACCTCTGCAAATTGCATCACAAATTTTGAAAAAAGCCGCAGCAAAATCAAGCATTTTTGGCCACAACAATCACATAAAAGCTCCTGTACAGACTGTTACAGGAAGAAACGGCCCTGTTTCTGAGTTTTGTTTAATAGGGGATTCGTGTTAACCATGATTGTGGTAATGCACGACAGTGGTAAGATAAGGCCTGCAGGTTGTGAAAGGTTTGCCCTTGGTTTACTGCATCATCACTGTAGATTATTCTGGATGCAGTTTTGAGAAAATGTATCTCAATTTAAGGTACAAAAGTCCCCATACAGTATTTTTAGCCCTCTTTCTCTCCCTGGGAAAATGATGATTTAGCCAGTGCAAAGTGATTCTGTCTCTCATCGCAATGCAGTCAGCTGTGTGGTGGTATGGTAAGAAGACAGTCGTTACTTTAGTAATAATAAAATTTTATAATTACAGTTTCAGAGAGCTTACAGAGAGTCTGGGCATGGCAGTTTAAATACTTCAATATTATTTACATAATGCTTTAAGACACTGGAGTAACAATTTTGCCTGAAATGCCTCTCCTTTCCTATTACAGTGCAGTGTTACAAAGTGATAACACCATGCTTCAGGTACATTAACTGCATAGCATTTTAGACTGTTCTTCCCGAGCAGTGTTACAAAGAGCTACTGCGGTGGATTCACATTGCAGCAGTGCAAAGTCTTTTTCATCCTGGCCCCTCATTTATTTTCCGTGGAGACAGCTGAAAATCCTGTTAAAGGATTGTGGGAGCAAGAACGGTGTGCAGCAGGTGATGAGAGTGGTGAAAAGTTGAGAGTTTCCTCAACAAGTCTATGCAAGTGAGAAGCAAATCTTGCCAGGTGGCAGCCAATCAGATTTATATTTAGTGTGACTCCCATCATGGAGTCACACCCACTGCCATGGTCAAGATGGAAGACGCATACAGTAGCAATTATTCCACCAAAATGTGATTACAGCAGCACAGATTTGCACAAGTTGCTTTTTATATCCCAGTATACCCTGCAAAAAAAATTCCAAAACAACAATTTGATTAATTCAATACATGACCATATTTTGAGCAAAAGATAAATACATTGGCAAAATAACTCATACAAATATTCATCCGGAGTACTTTTAGAGCCTAATTAAGTTCAAGAAACACGAAAAAGACTGCAGTATACAGTAGCTTTCTTGTTTTAACCTCCATTTTACCGTGGTATAGATTTAACCTATAACTCTATAACCTATAACAGCACAAAGAACAATGTTATAGTTACATAAAAGTGTAATTACAATGCAGCGTCACAAAGCAATATTTCAGATGCCAATTCACAGAGCAGTCCTATAGGCTGCTGTTAAAGAATGCAGAACACACTGAGTGCTATTAGATATCAGATATTACATATTAGTGCTACACGCATCTTTCACAGGGCAGTATTAGAAAGTGGAATTAGGGAGATCTGTTACAGAGCAGTGTTATAAAATGCTATTAAAGAACCGTTTCAGAACAGTGTTGAGTGCAGCTAAAGGGATTATTAGGGTGCGATTACAGAGCAGAGTTTTAGAGTATTATTAGGAGAAGGGACAGTAACAGAGTTGACACTGCTGGGGAGTGACTCAGCATTCAGTCCCATCTTCAGAAGAGCGATGAGAAGAAAGGGACAGAACGAAAGAGTAAGGGAGGAGATAAAAAAAAAGAGTACACTGGCTGCCGAGACAGTGAGAGAGCTGATTAATCACATCAGTAAATGTTTACACATCTGTCTCTGTTTCTGCCATGTACCCCTCACTCCCTCACTCACTCACACTTACACACACGTGCACGTGTGCACACACATATGGCACAGCTTGTCAGAGACACAGGCTAGCCCTTGTCTTTCCGTAAGGGCATCTAGAACATTCTGTTTATTTGAGCTGAGAAGCTGGTAAACCTGTGACAACTCTGTGTGTGTGTGTGTGTGTGTGTGTGTGTGTGTGTGTGTGTGTGTGTGTGTGTGTTTTTATTATTTTTGTCCATTGCTAACTATACTTTAACTACTATGACATAAATTATACACACCAGTAATTATAAATAATATGAAATTACCTTCAGGTAGATGTTTGGTCTTTTGGTAAAGTTTCACCAACTAAATTACTCCTTCATAATGATTTCATTTTCCAGTTAAAAAATATGCCCTAATAATCCATTAAAAAAAAATACAGTTGGAAAAAAACTGTTGGAATAAAAATAGGAGGGCAATGTTAATGAAATTTCTATATAACTGAGCCAGATTAGAAATACTAGAACAATAATTATCATGTAAGGTTTTGAATCTGATTACTTTCAGGAACTGAACTTTTGGGGTACTGTGAGGAAAGTTCCTCTTAGGATTTTTAAAATGAATGAAAAGCAATGTTTGATTATAAAAGTGATATTTAATGGGATTGGAATGGACTTTAAAGTGATACTGTGGAGCAGAGTGATGCGAGTCACTTTCCCACATTATTATTCCCACATTCTGTTCAGTAAGGACACTTTGGGTCGTTCAGATTTTAGTTAAACACACACCATGAGGATTTAATAGCAAACTACTCAGATGGTGCACAAGATTTAAATTTGTAGAGTGGAGTTTACCTAAACAGAGGTATATCTCAGTCATGCATGATTCTGATCTCTAGGAGCAGTATTAATTAAGTCCAGCACTACAGTTTGATATAACCACAATATGTCACACTATAATTCATGTCTTGGGCTGTAAATACACTGAAAAACTACAGAAAGGCCTTTGAGGGCACAAAATTTAATTACATAAATATTACACTATTAATTAAGTAATTAATCTTCCCTTCAGAATCCATGATTTTTTTCTGCTTGGAGGACATCAGAGGAAACAGCAGCTGAAGCATTGATTAGATTTCATTTAATTTTTTTATGGATAAAATCATGATTTGACGTAAAGCAAGCTGTAAGCATTGCAGATGAGGGCTCAGTCAGCTTATCCTTCAAACCAAGGGCACATTTTCTTTACAAGAGAGCAAATCCAATTAACCAAAACATTGGCATTATTTTATTCAAAAAACTAAAATAGTTAATTAAAAACCATGCTGATATGACCTGCATCACACACACACCGAACATTTCATGAGCTCAATTTAGTATGTTGTGGCTTCATTAAATGCACACAATCAGCAGTTGCACACAATACAAAAAAAGTGCAAAATAATTTTATGTGCTGGATCAAGTGCTATTTCATAAGCTGCAGAGTACTGATGGTTGGAATATGGTTGGAAGCCATATTGTAAAATTAAGCTAAATTTGCAGTGATTAACGCCATGGTTACAATTAGGATTCTTCATGCAGGAATATGTTGGCAAAATATCAGATGTTTATTTCAGTGCTTGCCACCTCCTCATATTATTTATATATATTAGGATTTTTTATTTTTATTTTATTATTATTTTATTTTTTTAATTGTCTCTTGCTTTTATGTTATATTGTGATACATTTGAGAGGAAAGGGGAACAAAATGTTATTTCCTTCTTCAATCCGCATTTTCTATCCCTGATCTTTTTCAGGCTTAAAGGGAGTGTCTCGTGTTTAAAGAAGGTGGTCTAGATGCTATTAAAAATACTGTCTCTGACACTTCTGCTCAAGAAAAATCTGGCATGGACTACATGCAACTAATTTGCATAATCTGAATGATGCACAATTCAGATTATGCATCAAATTAAGCAGATGCTTAAACCATTTCTGAATATAAGTAAAAACCATTTCGGAAAATAACTTTTCCTGTGCAAATATTGGCTTAACGTTTTGATTTATTGACATAACTTAAGACCACAAGGTACATATGAACTTCTTTCACAAGAGAAATTATTCATAACCAGTAAATGGGTCATTTAATATACTTTTAGGTTTAAAGTTCAACTAATCATGAAAAATGACCCATGTTGACCTAATAAAAAGTCAAGAAAAAAATTCTAGGAATTCAAATAAAAGAGTGCAATGTGGTCAAATTGCATTTGGTTTCCAGCTATATAAATTCATAGTTATAAGCAAAAGTATTATCACTAAGCCCACCTCCACCTGACAATAAGCATTTTTTAAATGAATTGCTATGAATTTATAATTGTGAGATGATGTTGAAATACCTCCTACCTCAAAACTCAGGAGCCGGGAACAAAGCAGGGCTTAAATGCATTGATTTAGGACAAGCTTTTAACCTTTGTTTGCATATGATTGTTTTTCCATGGGCATGAGAGAGCTGATTCTGGATCTGAAATCTGAAACCTTAAAGATGTGGCTATTTGTCCTTCCAGTGCATTAGATTTAACAGTGCATAGGTGGCATATAACACAAATAGTTCTCAATTAACTACTCATTACATGTTGGTATTGGTTTGATTAGTTGTATTTTGTGTCTCTCTGTATCTAATCTTTGAAATGTATTTCTACATCCATTGTATTTGAAGAGACAGTTATTGGACAGACTGGGACACTGTGTTGGCAAACCATATGACATGATTAGATATCTGACTAGACAGATAACATCCATTTAAAAACCTTCTTTTTTTTGTCCTGTCAGGTAAATGCATTGTCAGGAGCGATTGGAGTGCAGCCATAAGATGCCTTCCAGATGCTCAACATATAACCTGAGACACTGTAGTTTGAGGCTTGTATCATAGACCAATTAGAAATCACAGTCTTCCCAGGCCATACTGTGTAACTCAATGCATATTTAGGCACATGTACATGTGTGTGTATGGTTGTTATGGATTATTTATATTAACAAGCTTTGGTCTGTCCTTGGGCCCTTCAGAAACTGTATATGCATGAGACGATTTGATCATCCATTCAGACAGAGACAGAGAATGGACAGAGCTGTGCCTTAGCTGGAGCTAGTGACGTGGCAACTACAAATAAGAGTTGATTCAGGACATTGTGATGCAAAGCATTGTATTTGCTCCACTGTAAAGGTTTATCAGTCTTTTCTGGTTCATATCAGACCTTTGTTCCCATTCAAGATGGAGGGAAAAAATTATTGATGCAGTTGTAGTGGATAGTGATGTTTTAATGAAAATCCTTGTATTCCAGGTCAAAAGAGTTTTATAAAGCTGGGCAACATATTAATAGACCTGCCGACATTTCACACCTTTTGCTTAGGAACACAGCATTTTAACATTTTCTGGAGTATTAGGACATGTTATCACTCACAAATATGCAAAAAAAAAAAAAAAAAACACACACATCAGAAAGAAAGAAAGAAAGAAAGAGAGAAAGATCACACATTCACTATCACTACCAGTGTAACCACACCTACTGCCATGAGGTGCTAATACTAATGAAAAAAAGTGAAGCTTTCCAAATTTCTTTTTGTCCTGATTGGTTGGAGGTTGGTGGTCCACATGAGCTTTTGATGAAACTTTTTTTTTCTCATTTAGCAGCTGTCAGCTGTGAGCGCATCTAGCCCCCCCCACCACCACCACCACCATCACCACCATCACCACCCCCAAGACATTCTATTAGCTAGCTTGTCCATCGGCTTATTGAATTATTAAATACAGCACTGTCACTGTTTGTCTTGTGGTCACCCAGACACCAGTTACTTGCTATTGCCAATATTCTGAACAGTGCCGTGACTGAATACAGCTGAAGATATTTGTACTGGGATTTTCATTCTTTCTCCTGATGTGCCGTGTGTTGTTCTCTGTATAAAAATGCCTAGAAGAAGTAGGAAGGAAATGAGCTGATGGGGGGGGGGGCCCATGGGTTCGGTCAGATGTCACGCTGCAGATGTCATCTTAGGGCATGGTGCTGATCCAAGAGATATGCTTAATTTTTGCAACATTTTTATATGTTCAGTAACTTGTAGCTGCAGAATGTAGTTTTTCCTGCAGCAGAGTGGCCAAGAAGCTAAGATGTGATTGAGTAGGAATAGGTGCCACCTACAGATTGTGTCCCTGAGCTACTGTAGAAGGCACTGTGATTAGTGGATGATTAAGTGTGTGTGTGTGTGTGCATGTGTGTGTGTGTGTGTGTGTGTGTTGAATGACAAAATAGAGATCATAAGGTCTCTCAGCAGGAAACAGTGTCACTCTAATACAATTTGTTTGCCATGTGAAATGGTGTGACCTTTGCAGGAACATTGTTTTTAGAGGCCATCGTTGTAGAGTGTGTGTATGTGTGTGTTTGTGTGTAAAGGTCCATCTCCTTCAAACACAATGCTGAGACACCAGGTGACTTTAAGTGTGGCGTAACCCCTACTGCGATTCTGTGGGTGTATATGTGTGTGTGTGTGTGTGTGTGTGTGTGTATGTGTGTGTGCTTGTGTGTGTGTGTGTGTGTGGGTTGATGTATGTGGCTATTTCTTTATATGTTTGTAATAGACTGAATACTGACTCAAGGAACTTACAGTTCAAACATAATGCCACACTTGATTTCAGCTGACATTAGGTTTTGATGCTCTGCGTTAACTTTCATCAGATCAGAGGTTATAGCATTTCAGTAGCATCACTGAACCCAGTGTAGAAATAAGTTTGTGGCACACAAAGTATAAATACGCACTTGACATAATGCCCTACCACACACTTATACCAAAAAAAGCAAATATATATTTTCTTGATCATGCAGCATTGTTGATGTTGGTGGTCATGTGCTTCTCTGTGTGCTTTATGTCAGCTGAAGAAATTCTAATGCTGCATTCCAATTCACCTACTATCTGTCTGAAATAGTATCCCAAACTGTAGTATAATGAAATGAATGTCCCAAAGGTACTACTATTTCCGGTAGATTTTCAAAGTGTGGATCCATGAACACTTTGTCAGCTAATATTGCCCACAACTCCTTGCACGAAGGAGTGAGGAGCTTTGTGAGGAGCTTTTGCTTCACTGATTTCAACCTACAAACAGGGTGGACGCGTGTAAAATACCAGTGAGCCATCTTCAGATTTTAAGTGTAAGAACTTAAATCTTAGAACTTAAAATTTAAAACTGAAATGCAACAAGGAGTTTATTTACGGTGACCCTGTGCGTAACTAGGCGACAACGCTCTCGTCCATTACATGGCATGTTAGTATTGTCATTTCTCAATATGCGTTCTTATGCAATCTTGTATCCTTGTGAATTGGTTCTACGTCATCATCCACTGCTGAAGTTCAATTCCCATACTCAAGAACGCAAGTACTGGGGATGCACAAAATTACCCGGATGTGTTCTTGATATCGAGGATGCATCAGCTGCAGACCTAAGCGCACCGAACCTGCTTGAAGTCCCAGAAGTCATTGCAGCAAAACAATAGCGGATGATGGAAGCCTGTCCCATAGCTGTGGTTTTAACAACTTTTTAACAACTATAATCTAAATAAATCAAAATATGCATCTAAAAAGAATTTTGATATATGATTTAGATTGAGATATATATGAAGTTGTTGAAAAGTCAAATTATCCCTCATAAATATTTTAATTAAACTACGCTAGCTTCCATCCTGGTACCGGTAACGGTAAATTTGTTAGCTTAGTTTTTAATTAACGTGAGGTCGCAGTTCAAAACAGAGTGGGACCCAGTTCCCCTACTGCAAATGTGCTGGGACAGTCCATTGTGCAACGGGGAGCTCACAGCACATCTCAGTTCTTACAAAGATGCATTCTATGTCCTCCTGTCCTTCCGAGTTCATTCTTTCAAGGCAGCCTGGCAAGACCGGTCTTCACGAGAACGCAAGTTTATTCTTTGCGTACTTTGAATTGAGAAACAGCCTATGTTACAGTACTTGCAAACTATTTTGCTATGCACTCAAAAGTATGTACTTTTTCTTCACAAAAAGAGTACATACTTTTAGTGCATAGCACAAGTAGACAAATTGGGATGCAGCATAATTGCTCAGAAATGTGAACTAGAGCTATGCAGAATAGACTACTGTCAGAGCTGAGCAAATAATATAAGGGATATTTAAAGAGTCCTGAACTATAACCACCCACAACTCTGTGTTCTAAAGGATTGTTCTAAAAGACACATTTAAAGGTCACAACACCCCCAATTCATCACATTTCTGGATTAGTGTTCATCCCCGTATAGCCATCTAGTCTGCCCTAGACTGAACTGTTATATTGGAAAAGAGCAATAATGAAATGATTGCAAATAATGATTGCACAGAATGGAGATATGAGCACTGAGCTACACTCATAGAGTAAGTTATTCCTTTTTAGTATAATAACCCTTAGTTATTTGGATAGGGCAGGGTTTTTAGCTGTGAGCAGGGCCAGATGCAGGGGGTGATGCTGGATTGGGCTACATTCAAAACTTTTTTTGTTATTATCAAGTACATTAATTCAATTCAATTCAGTTTTCTTTGTATAATGCTTTTAACAATGGGCATTGTCCCAAAGCAGCTTCACAGAAATATATAAATTCAGGATATAAATTTGCATGAATTCATCCCTAATGAGCAAGCCAGAGGCGACGGTGGCAAGGAAAAACTCCCTGAGACGATATGAGGAAGAAACCTTGAGAGGAACCAGACGCAGAATTGAACCCATCCTCATCTGGGTGATAACAGATAGTGTGATTATATATAAATCCCTTCTATAAATGTGCTAATACTACATGGTCAAATAGTGCAGTTGTGTAACCAGGAAATTTTATTACAGTTTTTACATGAAGTCTGTTTTGTTGAACTTATCCACTGTTCACTTATGGAGATTTGAGTGCAAAACTGTTTGTGGCAATTGCAGTCCTAAAGCTATAATAGCAATTGTACTCCTAGCCATGACAGCGTAACTGTTCATATGAATTGAGGTCCAAAGCCATTTTTATGGTTTTTAAGTGGTACCATCCTCAGTAAGTTCAATGATCTTTAGGCTGCACCATGTGGGGCCATCCTCAGCAGCAGCATGTGACTTCCAAATGATGAGAACTCCAACCAGAAGTAGGGCAGCAGGATGGATCAGGCAGGTACAGATAGCAGAAGGGGTCATGATCACTGGTATCTCAGGAGTATCATGTGTAGCTTGACAGAAAGAGAGAAGAAAAGAAAGGGAGAGATTATTAGGTATGCTTACTGTCCCGTAATGGTTAAAGACAATGTACTTTGCTTGAGTGTAAGCAGGGACTCCGTCAAGACTAGCTATTACACCATAACTAAAAGGGAAAGCCAGAAGGTAACACAGACATGAGGGTGTCCTGGGACATAAGGCGTCCAGCCACTCCACCATCAACAAACCTGGGTAAACATTTAACTCATGTACCAAATATGGCCTGCTGCCGATGAAACAGTCCACAGTATCTACTAGTCACACATCTACAATTCTCACCATAGTGTAGCGAATGCAGCTGTATAGCACCCGAAAGCTCACATCTCACAGTGCTTAAAATGAACGCTAAATCACACTCACATCCAAACCCAAAGTGTAAAGAGGGAATAAATCTGGAATAAGATGTTCAACAAGCACACATGGGTGTGATGGTCAGGTGCCCATAAACTTATCTATAGGCCAAATTGTGTGTTCATATAGTATTGAGGTACAGAAACACTATCCCACTGTCCTTGTGGATGGCTAGCAGAAATAAAAAGTTAAATAAAATTTAATCGAAACATACAGCAGTGAGCCCTGCAGTTCTTCATTATGATATAAATATTATATTTCATTGTCAAGCATTATCATAAAAGATGTCCACCAGACATTTTAACTGCACCTCCAAACAAGACAGGATAATCCCCTGACTCTGAGTGAGAAACCAAAGATTTAATCTTGCACCAACAAGGGCTAAACATATTTTATTTTTCAGCTTCTTGCATCATTTCATTTTACACATGGCTAAATAAATCAACAATTAAAAGCTTAACCTGTGACTGAAACCATGATTTGGAATTAAGTCTTTTTGTCAACCATGATAGATTTGCAAGTCTAAAAAGTAAACAGTTGTTTACTTTTTACTCTTGTTACTTCTGGAATTAACCATTATCAAAACTTTTTTTCCTGACTGAACTTTTTTTTGAGAAACTAATATATGCTGGCAATTTGAACATATAAACCACCTCAGATGCATTATTAAATGTCACGTAGCGGTAACGGAGGTGGAAGCAATTGCAGTTAAGAGCTTTATTGAAGAGAGATATGCAAATAAATCCAAATCGTAAAACAGAGATGTAGTCAGAAACAGGCAAAGTGTCAGGCGATCGGCAAACAGGCATAAACGGGGCTAGGCAGGAATCGAAGTTGTGGTCACTAGAAACGGGGTCAAAACACAAAACATAAAACATGAAACTGTGACTGGGAACTGGAAGCGGAAAACACCAACATGGACTAAGTGAACTAATCTAACGGTAAACTAAATTAATCTCTTGAGGTACATAACATTAACTATCTACTATCTAACTATAATACTCCACTACATGTACTGTGAGGCGAGGGGTATATATCCCGAACATAATCAGCGTTAAGTGCTGACAGCTGAAAACAATGAAGGAACACCCTCGAACAACAACCAATGACAAAACAGGGAGGAGACAGAACAGAAACAAAACAAACGCACGTGTCAATAGTAAACAATGTCACAGTTATCAACATTCGAAGAGCGTGTGCTTACTGAGCTCTCGCGCACCTGGCTTGTGAGCCCTCCGGCACTCCAAGCACGCTGCAGGCTGCAGCTCTGTCTAAAGGGGAGATTGTGACATAACCCCATGTACTTGGCGTGAGCAAAGCTTGGCTTGGTCGTCTCTTCGACCTGGGACAGTAAATTGTCTTGGGAGGCTGTATCTTCGATCTGGGACAGGAACTTGGCATGAGCAGAGCTTGGGTTGGCCGTCTCTTCAACCTCAGACATGAACATGACTTGGGAGGTCACCTCGTTGACCTCTCGCAGGACTTTGACTATAAGCTGGATCTCTGGAGCTGAGACCTCCTCATGGGTCCCAGGCTGAAACTCTGGGGCTGAGGTCACCACGTTGACCTCTGACTGGAGCTCAGCATGTGAGACCTCCTCGTGGGTCTCAAGCTGGAGCTCTGAGGTCACCACGTTGACCTCTGGCTGGAGCTCAACAGGCGAGACCTCCTCATGGGTCTCAAGCTGGAGCTCTGAGGTCGCCATGTTAACTTCTGTCTGGAGCTCAACAGGTGAGACCTCCTTGTGGGTCTCAAGCTGGAGCTCTGAGGTCACCACGTTGACCTCTGGCTGGAGCTCAACAGGCGAGACCTCCTCATGGGTCTCAAGCTGGAGCTCTGAGGTCGCCACGTTGACATCTGGCTGGAGCCCAACAGGTGAGACCTCCTCGTGGGTCTCAAGCTGGAGCTCTGAGGTCGCCACATGGTCCTCTGGCTGGAACTCTACAGGTGAGACCACCTCATGGGTCTCAGGTGCGAGCTCTGGTGCCGAGGTGGCTACGTTGACCTCGGCCTGTAGTCCCGCAAGGGCTTTCTTGTGTAGCTGTTTGTGCTTATGCCAGCTGCTCTTGAAGCATTCCTTAGAGCAGAAAAATGCTTCCTGGAGACCTAGCTTCTTGCATGTAGGACATTGTAGCTGAGTCTCCTTCCAGCGGCCCTCAGTCATGCATCTCGGTGGAACCTCCACCACGTTGGCCAGAACCTGAAGTGAAGCTGTGGATTCTACCCGGTCCACCCACTCATAATAGAGGTGGAATGGCAGGTCAGCCTTGTTCATCACATAGATTCCCCTCTCCAGTACATCCAGGCTGTTTAGTTGCCCTGGCTGCACGAACTCCTCCAGAAAATGTTCAGCAAACCGAGTGACGTCGTTGAGGGCACTGAACCCTGTACAGACCAGCTGCTCCGCCCAGTAACAGGCCGGGCCATAAAACCGGGACACTAAGAACCTAAGCCACTGTTTCTTGGCAGGCTTGGGATGCGCCAAGCTAGAAAAGTACACCTGGCTGTGGAAAAGGAACAGAGTACACCTGGCTGTGGAAAAGGAACAACATCGGGTAGCTCTCCAACCCATAAGTCTCCAATGGGAGTTCGGCGGCAGTCCTCTGGGGAAACTGGACTGATTTGAGTGGTGGCCAGACATCTCCATGTACTCCTGCTGCTTCCATGTTGCGGCAGAGTATTCTGTCACGTAGCGGTAACGGAGGAGGAAGCAATTGCAGTTAAGAGCTTTATTGAAGAGAGATATGCAAATAAATGTCGGGCGATCGGCAAACAGGCATAAACGTGGCTAGGCAGGAATCGAAGTCACGGTCACTGGAAACGGGGTCAAAACACTAAACACGGAACTATGACTGGGAACGGAAAACGGAAAAGCGTGGTCTAAGTGAACTAATCTAGCGTTAAACTAAATTAATCTATTGAGGTACGTAACATTAACTATCTACTATCTAACTATAATACTCCGCAAAGTGTACAGTGAGGCGAGGGGTATATATCCCGAACATAATCAGCGTTAAGTGCTGACAGCTGAAAACTATGAAGGAACACCCTCGAACAACAACCAATGACAAAACAGGGAGGAGACAGAACAGAAACGAAAAAGACACACGTGTCAATAGTAAACAATGTCACAGTTATAAACATTCAAAGAGAGTGCACTTGCTGAGCACTTGCGCACCTGGCTCGTGCACGCGTGCGCTCTGCAGCACTCCAAGCACGCTGCAGGCTGCAGCTCTGTCTAAAGGGGAGATCGTGACATTAAAACGAATCCTTCACTGAGCTTTCACTCTGTTTCTAAACATTAAATCTGAATTTAAACTTTATCTAAGATTGCTGTAAAACTAAAATCAGGAATAAATGGTTGCATATATGCAGGAGGATTAAAGTTTTGTGCAAATTAATTGATTTATTCGAGGTTAACGCTTATATTTTATTGGTTCCACGCAGTCTAGAAGTTTATCCTTTACCCAAGTAAGTGTTGCATTTTTGCTGCTTATTTCTTGGATTATATATATAGAGGGGTAATGGTGGCTGCAACAATCACCTGCATCCTGTCTCAATTGTAAACTGATTTGAACAAAGCGTCAGACAAATGAGCAAATGTAACATGAATATAAGAGAACTGGATTGTAAAATAAAGCATCCTTCCAAAACATATGCGCTAGAACCAGCCTGGGTGTTCATGCTCACTGGTTACATTAAATTCAAGAGCATTTTTCACAAACAAAAAAAAATTTGACATGGACTTTGACAGCTGTAAAAAAAAAAACTAAAAAATTCAATGAAAAACTGAACAGAGAGGCTTTATGATTTCAGTATTTAGTATTGTGATTTTTTTTATTTTGTTTGATCATTTTTCCAAGCTTAGACATGTGTGTAGGCAGTGAGTGCACAAGGCAAAAAAACCAAAAAAAACAGGACCCAACCATGGTGGTGGATGGGATTTGAACTAAGCTAGTGCAAGTTAGTTGTGGTTGCTCAGTGGTTAAGGTAAAAATACTGGTTTTTATACACACATATATACAGTATCTCACAAAAGTGAGTACACCCCTCACATTTTTGTAAATATTTGATTTTATCTTTTCATGTGACAACAC
>JANDJT010000060.1:14642747-14656242 GCA_024331685.1 Stegophilus panzeri | reverse complement strand
AAACAGTGCCTATTTATAAAGTTGATATAAACAAACCCACAAGGAAAATTCGCTTTTTCAATCGTTTATTCAACAGAAATGTCAATATATAGGTCACATTTTTCTGTGGAAAAAGTAAGCACACCCTTGGCCTCAGAATCTAGTATTGTCCCCTTTAGCAGAAATAACTTCTTGCAATATTCTTTCAGTCGCAAGATGTTTGAGGGTTTTCTTGCATGTACTGCCTGTTTCAAATCCCCCCACAACATTTCAATGGAATTCAAATCTGCACGTTGACAAGCCTATTCCATAACCCTCCATTTCTTCTTTTTAGCAAATTGCTGGATTTGCTAGTGTGCTTAGGATCAATATCCTGGTGAAAGATCCACTTTCAGTTAGATGGCCTCACATTAACTTCAAGCGCTCTTTTATATGATGCAAAATTCATATTTGAATCAATGAAGGCAAACTGTCCAGTCCTTGAGGCAGTGAAGCAACCCCAAACCATAAAATTTCCACCACCGTGCTTCATAGTTGGTATGAGGTGCTTCTCCTGAAATGCTGTCTTTGGTCAGCGCCAAACATGTCTGCTGTTACTGTGGCCAAACAACTCTTTGATTCGTCTGTCCAGAGCGCATTATTCCAAAAGGCCTGGAGTTTGCCTGTATGCTCATTGGCAAACTGTAGTCTTGCTCTATTGCTCTTTTTAGACACCAAAGGCCTTTTCCTGACATGCCTCCCATGCAGGTCAAAGTTGTGCAATCTCTTTCTTATTGTAGATGCATGCACTTTGAGACCAACAGTCGCAAGACTTACTAGCAGATCCTGCGATGAAATCTTGGGGTTCTTGGAGACTTCTTTTTGCATCAGTCTGCTGTTGGGCTGAATTTGCCGGGACGGCCAGCCCTGGACAAATTGGTGCCATTTGTAGATGATTTTCCTTACAGTGGAATGATGTATTTCAAATAAGTTGGAGATCTTTTTAAATCACCAGACTCATAAGCACCCACAAGCTTTTTTTCTGAAAGCCTTATAGAACTCTTTAGATATTTGCATGATGACATCACACCTCAATAACAAAGGGAACACCAGACAATAGATATGAGAGGGATATAAATAAGACCTGTTCCACCTGCACTCCCTAAGCAGGTTCTAATCTCTGGCACCCAATATTGAACACCTGAATCTAATTTCATGAATTTGATGGTGTGATAAATGTTCAGGTGTACTTATTTTTTCCATGTGACTGATCACATGGAAAAAGACATTTTCTGCTGTTGAGACTTTGGGAATGTACGGTTGTAGCACTGATGAAGACAAGGATTTTCTGAGATTCATGAGTGATGGCAATGTGAAAGACACTTTATGAGGGATCTTGCTCTAATGACTGTTTGTTTTTGGTTTTTTTGGGGTTTTTTTTGTTTGATCCTTCTGAATGATCTCGAATGATCTCGACTCTCTAATCAAGAGTTGTTTCACAGTTATTAGACACCTTCACATCTAAAACTGGAAAATTGTCATGGTGTCTATCCCCACCTGAGAGATGAGAGATGGGGCAGACTTAGTGTGGAAAATGCAATCAAATTGCTTTCATGTCCCACTAGATATGCTGCCATCTATGGAACAGACATTAAATCAACCTTTGAGTTGTAAGTCACACCTGCAAAAAAAACATAATTTTGGAGCTAACAAACATAAAAGGGAGACGTTGGAGATAAAATGGAAAGATAGATATGACCCTCCTACAAGCCATACAAGTACAGGTATAAAGGTGAAGCAAACACAAAACATTTGGAATGCTGATACTGGTTGGGCAATGGCGGGTGAGCTATGCATATCTTCTCTTATGTCGCACTTTGATAGCGCTCATACAGGAAAATATAAAAGGGAACATGACAAGCTGGCTGTCATGATGGATATTTGGGATAGATAGGTTCAGCAATGATAGGTGGCTTTTTTGTACAGTCCATCTCCATAAATAACTGTTAATTAATGTCTTGATGCTTTCAGTGGAAAAGGTCAGTATATATGCTCAACATGTATGCAGATAAAGGTGTGGGCCACCTCTGTGGTAATGAGGGTCATCCTGGCTTTGATGGCTGGACATGTGGCTACAATGTAACTTGTGACAAATTTCTTCATATTGTACACTCTTGGTGAGGAACAGTTAAAAAGAAAGGTCATGATGTTGGGGACTGTATGAAAAAATAAACCTTAGTTTCCAAAAGAGCTCATTGAAATGAAGACCAGGAAGGTGACTTCATCTGTCTTTGCTTTTGTTGACACCACTGCACTTGTGTCCTACAGTATAACCCCAAGAAAAAAGTCAAATGTCCTCTTGAGGAGTATTATGCATAAAGATGAAAAGATGAATGTGAAAAGACAGGATAGACAATTTAGATGAACTTTGCACATTGACCCATGGTGTTTTTCCCCAACATCATTGATGCTTTTGTCAGTTGGTGGGAAATAAACAGTAATTGGAACATTGGCACAAATGAATCAGAGGAGAATTTTCTTGGAGCAGCTTGGTCAGCATCAAGAGAGGAGAGAGCGTCTTCCCAGGTCACAACTTGAGTATTGCCTCCAGGACTGCAAAAACATTACATCCCATAGCTCTAAACACCTGCAACAAACAAAACAAAACAAAAGCATGAAAAACTGGCTGTTATACAGAAGATGCGATACGTTTCATCAAGGGTGCAAATCAATGGGTTGTATAAAGTTGTGATCAGCTGTAGGGAATTTGATGCTCATTTTGTCTGTTGAGTATTTGAGCTGTGAAATTGAACAAAATGCATATCTCTATTGGCAAACACATACAGTAATGTGGTGTGTCTTTGAGTGTAAGCGCCCCCACCCCTTCCCTGATGATTACATCAAGGCATCCAGTGACGCAGATGCTGTTTGATACAGGGATGTGATGAGAGGAAAAAAGGGTGCTGTTTAACGTCCATTGTTTTCATTAGGGTGCAAAGTTCAGCTTATTTTGGAACATAGACCTATATATAGTCTACATACTGTAGAACCCTGCATAATAGAGTGACTTGTATCAGATATATCTCCTGGTTGCAAAAATATAGTGGGAGAGTACAATGATTTTTAAGAGCAAACCAGAAATGGTTTTATAAAATATCATGTTCTGCTGCTTCGGGTGCCAATAATCGGAAAAGTGTTCATAAACACATTCTATCTCACTGTATACTATTGCATCGGACACCTTTCCAAGCCACCAGAAGGCAGTTAAGGTTATAGGCAATTAGGACTGAGGAGCCTACCTTAGCTAGGGAACTGGTTTACAGATTTAGTTTAACAAATCTATGTAACCTAAAATCTACATCAAGAAACTAGCTAGCTAATGCTAGATAGCTAGTTCCTGTTGTGATGTATAAACAAAACAACAAGACAACTCAGCATTCTAATCTACTGTGCAGGACACAACCAACCCCCCCACCCCCCCTTCCCTATGCCATCTAAATATGGAAACTAAAAACAAAGTCTTCCAAATGACTAGGCCAAGATCAGGTATGCCTTGGCCGTGGCAAGAAAGAATCTGGGAGTCCAGGGGACCCAGGGGCCTGGGGAATCACAGAGGGAATGGGGAAATCCAGGGGGCGGGGTAGAGAGGAGTCCAGGTTTTGCCTGTTGGCCAGAGGCATTGAGGGTTCCCTCCCTGGAGCAAGAATGACACTGGGCCAGGTCCCCCTGATTTGTGGGGTGGCTGGGGGTGGTGCAGGCACTATCTGAAGATGGCTGGAATGCCATTGAGTGCCATCTTCCAGCAGATAGAATGTCCTGCCAAGTCGACGAGTAACTGCCAGGGGGGCAGACCAGAACGAGGTCAGTTTATTGCACCTGCCGGTCTTTCCGCTCATGAGACAGGCAGGGCAATCTTTGACTAGACATTCAATATCTTTGTCCATGCCTGGCCACCAGACCCTGTATCTGCAGCGCTGTTTGAGCTTCACAATGCCCAGTTGACCCTTTTGTGCCATTTCAAGTACATGTGCATGAAGAGGCTCTGGGACCACAGTCCAGAGCCATCTTGCTACACAAGTGTCACTCCACCACGATATTTCATCTTTGATGCGAGCAAACGCAGCCAAGTCCCCTGGCACTTGTGTTCGCCAGCTATCTCGGATGTAGGTACGGAGCTGGGAAAGGATCGGGTCCTGCTCTGAGGCTGATTTCAGCTCCTGTAGTGACACAATGCCCTGCAGGGGTGTATGAAGTTGCTGAATGATTTCGGGTTGGCAGTTGTCAACTGGCATATCCTCGGTCTTAACGGAGCGAGACAACAGGTCTGCCACCACATTGTCACGGCCTGATGTGAACTGAAGGATGTAATTATACTGGCAGAGTCTGTTATACCAGCGATGCAGTCACAGTGGCTTATGGCCTGTACCTGAAGTGGCAAGAAGCGCCACTAGGGCATGGTGGTCCCTCCTTAGTGTATGTGTGTGTGTGTATATGGCAGCCATACAAATACAAATGTCACTGTTCGCATGCTCACACACACTCTAGCGCCTCCTGATCACCCACTGAGTACCGCTGCTCTGTTGGGTTAAGGGCCTGCGAGGCGAAGGCTATGGGCCTTTCCACTCCATTCTGCACCTGTGATAGAACAGCCCCAATGGCAGTGGTTGACGTGCTGCATGTGATCATGGTGTCAAAGGAGGTACTGAAATGTGATAGTACGGGGGGTGAGGTAAGTTGGGACTTAAGATCATATACAGCTTCTGAGCATGCTTGCATTCACTCTCAAGGTTTGTCCTTTTGAAGCAAACGGCGCAGGGGGGCAGTGGTAGCCAAATATTGAGGAAGAAACTTTAAATAATAGCCCGTCATGCCTAAAAAGGAAGCCACCTGGGCAGGCGAGGTCGGTTCAGGGATGGATTGAATAGCGTCCGTGTTGGATTGGAGAAGAGAAATGCCCTGTTCTGACAACTTGAACCCCACAAACTCAATGACAGGGACCGCAAAAAGGCATTTGTCACCATGAAGGGTCAATTTGTGTTTTGCCAGGGTGTCTAAAACCTTCTTGAGGTACTCATCATGAGTGTGCATTGTTGCTTCGTGCATAACGATGTCATCAAGGTAGATGACGACACCTGGTAAGTTGGAAGCAGGAAGAGGCTGAGCTCAGGCCAAACTGCATCCTGAAATACCAAAATGCTTTCTCATGTGTAACAAAAGCCGTCAAATTCCTGCTGTCTGTGTGCAGGGGCACCTGCAAATCCCCCTCCCTGAGGTCAAGTTTGGAAAAACACTGTTGAGCCATAGAACTGAGCTGTGAGTTCCTCCAATGTTGGCAGTGGACATTTATCAGGAATTATTGCTTTATTGACTCGCCTCAACAAATACGCAGCACTCCGGATTTTTTTTTCACCACCACTAGGTTTGAAACCCAGGGCAAAGCGTCACTGGTTCAATGATGCTGGCACCTAGCAGGCGCTGTAGTTCAGCTGCCACCCCATCGCACAGGCCCAGGGGAATGCGGCGTAATGGTTGAATGGCAGGTGCGATGGCGGGGTTAATGAGGGGTTGATGCATAAATGACATAAGGCAGCCCAGCCCATTGAATAGTGTTGGCCGTAGTTGTTGCCATGTTGAAGTCACCACCAGGATGGCAGCCCCACCCACATTAATTAAGGTGAATGCTAGTGAAGTGAACAGGTCCAGCCCCATCGAATTAGCTCCTTTATGGGCCACTTGGAAAATCAATAAGGGCAGTATTTTCATTCCAGAGCAAACAGTCATTGTAAGTGACCCCAGTAGTTTAATTTCAGGGCTGTGGAGGGCACAGGCCCGTGGAGGGCGGCACCAGAGGAAGCATATTAAAAAACTGCCTGTACATGTCAGCATTCAAAAAGGACACACTGGCCCCTGTGTCCAGTAGCAGGGGAACACACACATCATTCAAGATGACCGTGCATGATTTGAATGGCACAAGACCTGATGTCACATTGTGAATTATAGTGGGTGAAGACTGCACAGTACTTGGTAGTGGTCTATGTGGGGCTGAGCGGCAGACACTGGCAAAATGATTTTGTTTTCCACAGTTATGACACATCTGGCTCTGAGCTGGGCAGTTTGGGGCTCTTGTGGCATGAGAATGAGATCCACAGTTAGAACAGGGCTATTGTTGTCGCGGCCACCTGCGTTGTTGTCACGCGAGTTGCATCACAGAGTCAGGAACATCGACAGCAGCTCCCCCGCCCCTGTGCAATGACTGCTCCATGGGCGGGGGACTGTCCATGAGCATTGGAGGGCTAGATACGAACTTAATTTGGTTTGTTAGTGTAGCCGCACGTTCAATTTGAAATGCAACTGTTATGCTCTAGATAGCGTCAAGTCATCAGGCTGTAGTAGCAGGGCTTCCTGGATTTTATTGTCACTTGTGTGCTCAATCAGCTGCTCACGGATCATTTTGTCGCACAGCATGCCAAATTTACAGGAGTTTGCTAGCCCTCTCAAGTTAGCCACATACTGCTTGGCAGACTCACCGGGAAGCTGATGTCGTCGGCGGAATATGAACCGCCGCAGCAAAACACTCTGTGGGGAAGCAAAATGTTCATATAAGAGGCTCGCAGCTTGGTCATACGATGCTTCATTGCTGTCAGTGATTGTTGCGAGCATGCGCTGTCCCTCTGCGCCCAGGCATTATTGAAGCAGTGCTTTTTATCCGAGCCGTGCTCACTTCAGTAAGGCCTGCAGCGATGGTTTTCAAAAGACTACAACCATGGTATGGGAGGTTCGCCAGGGAGAGCGAGGAAGTGTGGCGGTGGGGGTAAGAAAAAATCAGCCATCCTCCAAAATGAGCCTCAGCTTTAACTCAGCATTCTAACCTACTGAGCTAACTTTGTTCAGCTAACTAATGCATTTATATGGCATCTGGTTGGGCAGTACATCAACTTTCAGTACCATATCCTCCTCAATGTTGTAATCATAAAACTTTACGCCTTGAATGTGTCCACAAACAACAACATTTTAAACATCAAGAGACTTGTATGCCTTTAACATCTCTCTAGTATAAACGCTCAGAGTTTCTGTGAGATATGTGTATATTCCCAGCCATTGCAGGTTTGGCCACCACATAGGATCATTTAGCTACAGACAGGATGCCAAGCCATAAGGATCTTCATCATTTGAAAGTGTATCTGAATAGCATTCCCTGTCTTTTAGTGGTAATCCATAATAATAAGTGGATAACATTTTGGCTAATATCAATCCACTTCCTAAATTAAATTCTTGATAGATTCTTCAGTCAGATTAGAACTAATTAGTGCCAAGTTGCCATGATACACTTACACAAACATGTGTTGTGAAGATCAGGCTTTGCTAGATCCCTGTTCTTTAAATAAAACAGGTTGCTCGCTCACACCTGATTGTCATCCCACTGATTGAAAACACCTTATTCTAATTTCACCTTCAAATTAACTGCTAATCCTAGAGGTTCACATGCTTTTGCCACTCACAGATATGTAATATTGGATCATTTTTCTCAATAAATAAATGACCAAGTATAATTTTGTCTCATTTGTTTAACTGGGTTCTCTTTGTCTACTTTTAGGACTTGTGTGAAAAACTGATGATGTTTTAGGTCATATTTATGAAAAATAATAAAAATTGTAAAGGTTTCACAAACTTTCAAGCACCACTGTACATTGGTGTACTACAAATGATTGGATGCTAATCTGTCCATTTGATTAACAAATAGCGTACAGTTATTGTCTGCATGAGAGAAGAAGAGACCTTTTTGAGTTGTAACGAATACTTTGAAGGTCTAAATAAAAATGTAAGAAGTAAAAAGTGAGGTTTTTCTTGGAAATGTAATTAAGTACGAGTATTAAATTTAAGTAATACTCAAGTAAAGTCTAAATGTGCCTAAGTCTATAAGTCAAAGTATGGTAACAAAGTACAATTACTCAAGTATTTTCCATTCCTGCACAGGACAGATAGGGGAACCAATGGACTGAATTCATATGTAGGCAAGACCATTATATTGAATCTGACAAAGCAAAGAATCCTTATTTCAAGCACACAATGGTGATATACCAGAAATAACTACTGTTCATGAGCGAAGATCATTTTTAGGCCTGTGGAACTATGTATGGGTGGACATCTATACTGTTAGCTTAATAACTTCTTATAGGAAAAACACACCATGAAGAAACTTTCTCTTACTGAGGAAGACAAACTACATTTCACACCACAAAAGGGCTCCGTGTGAAGCACATGTTTTGGGAAGCACAGTGTTCCTTTCACTCTGCACAAATATGACGACTTCTTGACAGCTGTGCTATCTCACCAGCACAACAGGTTATTACTCAGCAAAACTGTATAACACTGCTTTAGTATGTGACACATGACTAAAGAAAAGTAGTAGTACTTGGTGGTGAGATTCATTGCTAGTGTAGTGCTGATTTAAAAGCTAGTTTGGAAATTACTCAGTTACTCAGTCCATGCCCTTTAAACAATGAACAAGATTTAACAGTCAAATGAGGAAGCTCGATAACAGTTTTAGAAGCGCTATAATCAGCATACTGGAAGACAGTATTTTTAATCCTTGCCAATGACTGGAGTGGTCAATGACCATGGACATAAGTAGAGTTTGAGAAGCCTGTAAACAGACTTGCATGTCAAAGAGCTTCCACTGTAGAATCCTGAGTTCAAGTTGTTCACTGACTGAAGGACAGTGTTCAGAGGACTACAGGTGACGTCTGAAACTGACATCTTAGCTAAAGGATCTATACCCCAAGGAGCGTGAGCTCAACAAACAGGAACTGCAGGCCTAAATCAAAACGTGCAAACTTACCAAAAGTCAACTCCAAACATACAGACATTTAGTATTGTCCATGTTTTTGAAGAACTATGAAAACTAACAGGTTGCAGGAACACTGGGAGAACTGGAAATCTGGTTCAAGATAAGGACATACTCTTGTGACTCTAAAGGACTTCTGTAGGTAATGTTGCCTCACACTGTCAGAGAGGGAGAAACTGGATGAGAGAAATACATGCTGCTGCAGATAGATCTAACAGACCATTTCTAACATCAAACATACGTGGCAAGAGAGGAGATTTGGAGCTGGATGGAAAATATGGCAAATTTCACACAGCAAATGTTGTCATTAATGGGACTAGAATAATAACCTATATAGCTGCTGAATATCTTCACCCTACATATCAACACAAATGTACCTGCTAAGAAATGTGAGTGATAAAATGAGAAATGAGGTAGAAATGAGTGATGAAATGACCAAGGAACATATTCAAACTATTTTTGGATTATTTTACTGTGGTCTTTACTCATCAAACATAAGACTCAGGGCAAAGTGAACTAATGAATTGTGTCTTCAAGAAATGTCTTTCAAAATGCATCAAAAAGATGTTTTGTGGTAATCTGTAGCATCTGAGCTATGCATAACTATGGGACTATTGTGAAAATCTCAGTAGAACAATATGTAGAGCAGAGCATCACATTATAGATGTGCAAGATGAACCAACTAAAGAGAGACAGAATGTAATACCCAGCCAGTGGATGATGCTCTGTACTGAGTTCTTCTAATTACTAATGTTATTGTTAACAATAACGACAAAGATAAATACATTTGTGACAATAAATTCTTTGCCTTGTTCTTTCATATTCCAGATACTGTATGTCACATCTGTTTCATTTTGACCTCCCCAGCTTTCACTTCAAGGAGAGTTTCCATAACATCCATGGAACCATGATTTCTTACAGCAATATATACGTATATTTAGAATAGTACCTAGACTATGTCATGGTTGGAAGGCCTGTATGATTTCAGTTTGCACCCATATGCCAGTAAAGCAACTCTGATTTGAGTTCACTGGGCTTCAATGAACTATTTAAGACAACTCACAACAATGGCACTGGAACATAATGTAACACCGATGTTTATAAGAACAAATGCTAAATACAGTACCTGAGTGGCATAGCAGAAAACCTTTTTTTTTGGCAGGCTTACCATATATCCAAAGTGATTTACAAGGATTTACCTTTCTCAAAGAACCAACAGTGGCAGCTTGGATGTATCAGGATTTAGTACAAGATTGGCAGAACCAGGATAGAACTCACCAACCTCTGATCAGTAATCCAGAGCCCTATCCACTGAGCCACCACTGCCAACATTTGCCATGTTATTAAGAGATTGTGAGTTCAATTCTTGACAGTGTCACTGCCAGCTGTGGCCAGGAGTTCAAGAGAGCAAAAATTGGCCATGCTGTCTAACCAATCTGTGGGCTAATGTATGCGGATAAGGGCATTTAGTGCTTTCCTCCAAGTGTTCAGCTGCCCAGTGACGTAGCATGAGTAGCAGTTTGAAAAGATGCACTGGCTTCATGTGTCTTGTAGGAAGCACATGCAGGACTTCACCGTCCCCTGGTTTGTAGTTTTGGTGTGATAGGGCAGAGTTAGCTAGTGGGTGGGAATCGTGAAAACATTTGGTCACTTACCAAAAAAAAGCTGATGTAGTAAATGCAGAAATAACCCAATAATGATTATTTGAATATTAATTTAATGATTAATTACAATTGCATTCAACAGTCAGACAGTTAGAATATTTCTTTCATGTTCTCGTTTTACATGTTATAGAACATAGATCGATTAACGGTACAAGTCATTACGTCCCCACGCCACACCATCCGACGTTCCCTCCAGAATTTCACGTACCAACACACCGTTCATCTTCGTTATCGTACCGTATACAGTTTTGGGTTTCATTTTTAATTTTACAAAAGCTTCAAGTGCAGTTAATTATTTGTCATGCTGTACATGCAAATAGACAACTGCTTGAATCCTTGAGCTGCATCCGAATCCTCATACTTACCTACTATATAGTAGCTGAAATACATGTACCTCGCCTACTATATAGTAGGTAAGTATGTGGTTTTGGACGCAGCCTTGCTCTCTTGTTTGCCGTCAGTTGAGCACTGCTGTTTGTGTACGCGTCCTGTCACAAAATGCGGTGAAAACTCCCACACGACGTTAATAGTGTTATTGAGGTGTGTACATGTCTATAATGCACTTCGATAATGCGACTAAAAGACAAATACTCCACAACTCTTAATTCAATTTGTGTTTACTTCGAGTATGACTTTAGTCGGATTAAGGTCATCAATAATTGCTGTTTACATGATAGTTTCTTAATCTGAGTATTGTCTTAATCGGGTTAATATTGGATTACTGTTGTCCATGTAAACATGCTGAGTGAGACTGGTGGCCTGAGAGATGTGAGTGTGCTGAGAATGTGGGGGTGAAGTAACAGGCCTCACTATGGACAAACTGAGGCAGGAGATGAGACATTAAACAAGTTTTAGTCTTTGTTTTCCAAAATATTTGCACGACTTAAATTGTAGTTAAAAACATCTGTAAAGATCCTCCAAACACTGCTGAAATATATTTCAGACCTGTGGGAAATGCTAAGTGAATGTTAATCCTATATTTCTTCACACATGCTTTAGAACATTTAGTTCTGGCTCTGAGAATGAAAGCTGCAATCTTAGGGGAAAAAAAAAACGGCTCTGCAAGAGTGCTTTGGATCGTTAAGGTGTTCTGCTTGGAGCCTTCTCTGAAAGATAAGTGTTGTACAAAGAACAGTTAATTGTTCCCCCAGAAGGACAAACTGAAAAGCTGTAGGCTTTTAGATTTTTCTTCAACATCTTACATATGCTGGATGTCATAGGTTCACTGAAATTAATTATTTTGGTACACATCACCAGTCTACATGGTCTAGGTGCTGTTCTTCACAATTATGGGGTAGCATCATCACTCAGGCATATTAATGATGTTTAATCATTTTCAGCAGAGAGCAGCTTTAGTGTAGCTTCTAGCATCAAAGAGAGGAACTTCTCCAGTAATTGGTATCCAGTGTTGTCCATACATTCCTTATTATAAGGACGAGTTGAAGAAAATAATTGCTCTCCTCTATTCCTGATCAGAGTGGTGTCTTTTTATAGATTTGGTTCAGATTTATTTTCATACCAAGCAAAAGCCAGTAGCTTATGTAAGACCACAATATGAGGAGAGGAACGTTTATCTTATTAGGACTAAGAAGATTTCCTTTTTTTTTTTATTGTTTTTACATTTACTCTTATTTAATATACATCACAGATCAACTGTACTCTTATTGTGTATGAAATGCTATAGTGTTTTAGTCATGCTAATGTTATTTAATTGATCCTTTTGTTATGTATAATTAGATCTTCTGTCATGTAATCATCCAATTCATTAGTCATTAATTTACTATTAAATTATTTTCTTGCTTAGCAATAATCATCAGCAGAGGTGGGTAGTAACGTGCTTTGTTACATTTACTTGAGTAACTTTTTGAAAAATAAATTACTTTTAAGAGTAGGTTTAACTGGCCTTAGTTATACTCTTACTCAAGTTCATTTTTAATCACAGGAATGTACTTTTATTTCGCTACATTCAGTGGCCTTCCTCCCTTAATGTTAAATGTTAATGAATATATGTAGTTTTAATAGTTAGTTTATAGTCTCGTGATACGCTGCAGTGGTCTGAATGTGGACGCAACAACCGCTCACTTTTTTAGCAGCTCAGTAATGGAGAAGCGAGGGTGTCGACGGAGGTAGGACAAAAACACGCGCACACACACACGCACACACACATTAACACACACAAACACACTCTCTCTCTACACACACTCTTTTGTTATGTTCCATAGTCTGTTCTTTTGTTCTCTGTTGTCTGTTTTAAATGACAAGTTTGTGTTGTTAACATGCTGTGAAAATAAAGACAGTCAACTGTTAGGAAAATGTTTGTTTTTTTGTGGTGTGTGTGTGTGAGATTTTGTGTTGAAAATGACAGGTTGTGTGTTATTGCATCCATCACAGGACTGGGATATGCTGCTTCATGTTGAACCCAGGTTTTATATCATATAAACAGAACAGACAGACTTTCAGGGAGACGTGTGACTTACAGTTCTCCATGTAGTCTGAGATTCAGGATTTTCCCTTCATTTTAATCAGATCTGAAGTTACTAGTAACTTGCTACTTGAGTAGTCTTCTCACTGAATACTTTATTACTCTTACTCAAGTAATTATTAACATTATTAAATTACTGTTACTTGAGTAATTATTTTTTTATCAGTAGTTTTACTTGTACCTGAGTAACATTTTTGGCTACTCTACCCACCTCTGATCATTAGACTTGTTTTCCCTTTAGTCATACATTATTAGTCACTGCTCAGTCTCATATGATCAAACCAGGGAATGTTGGAATGTAATATATGAATTTGTGTCTGTGAACACATGCCTATTGAGCCATGACATTTCTATATGACATTTATTTTTGCACTTCTAGAGACAGTGCCCTCCACTAATATTGGTACCCTGGGCAAAGAAGGCTGTGAAAAATTGTCTTAATTGTATAACCTTTTTTATCTTTTGTTTTAAAAAAAAAAAAAATCACAAAAATACTCTGCTCTCATGGATATCAAACAATTGCAAACACAACACAGGTTTATCAAA
>JANDJT010000060.1:14618915-14634295 GCA_024331685.1 Stegophilus panzeri | reverse complement strand
TATTTATGGACTTTAATGTTGTGAATTCTTTATATTTGCAGATTTCTTGAGTTAATACTGATGTCTGGTGAAAATTTTATGTGAATAATCTCACTGGAAATATATTTATTGAAAAAATGTTGACGCATTCCATACTTAAAACTACTAGGTCCTGTTGTACGTTGTAAGTATTTTCGTCGTATGTATTAATAACAATTCTGTAAAGCTTGATGAACAATCAATGCAGTAGGAATGATGAAACAAAGAGCCTATAACGGGTGTTCCTTATATGAACAGCAACACCTCCTGGAATATGATGAGTACGGCTTAGGGCTGTGATTTGATAGTGGTTGCATTTCAGTGTGGCACCGCTGCAATTAGTGTTGAAAGTTAAATGCAATGTAACAGGGAATTACATTCACTTATTATGCAAAGTCAGTATTAAATACTTAAAAGCAAATACCTACTTATTGTTTCTCACTAAAGAGATGTAAGAGAGTTTTTGTTTTTCTTTGTGGTAAGTTGTCCTCATGCCATAATGTCTGTGTACTGAGTTTCATGTTTTCCCCCTGGTTGCTTTTCTATCTGGCGCGGATTCTTCTCCATACGTAACAACCCTAACACACATTCTCTCACACAGGACATCTAACACCCAATCCCCTCATTTATGATATTAAACAATCTCTCTGCCTTCCTGTCTGTCTCTGCTTTGCATAGCTGGACACCAGTCTGAGATCAGCTCAGGAAAGAGCCCTAAACGTTGGGCAGAGCACACAGCCTCCTACAACCCCCTGTCTCACTTTTCTTCTTCCTTGCTCTCCATGTCTCTTGTGCCCCAAAGAGACTAAAGTTGGATAAACTCAGAGGCTTGGGCAAACTGCATGATTTCAAATAATCCTTTTTTTTCTTCTTTAAACTAAAAAATAAAAGACATTATTTTCAGATTTTTAATTGAAAGATAAAAAGTTATACATGTATATGAATATATAGATATATTCTAGGGCATTTACATTTGTATTTTTTGTACATATATTTCAATAATTAATTTGTTTGAGATGAGTGAACATTTGACAGGTGGCTGTTTGATACTATGATCATTTGGAACAGGTGTGTATATTCTGCCTTTTGGAAGAGGATTTCTTTACCTTCTGGGTTTTCAGAAACATATATGTATATATCTCTACGCATGTACAAACCTTAACAATAGTTGATTTACTCTGTATGATGTATATAAACGATGGTAGGTAGTTGTAGGTGAGGCGCAAATGATCTTTCACTGGATGCAAAAGCTTTAGCCTGGAGCGTGCGAGTGATTTCTGATGGAAGATGTGTTTGGCCCTGACTGTGCATGTCCCGCTAAACCTCAATGTTCACCTTCAGCCCCCTTTAGACTTCCGTTACTTTCTACTCTTAGTACTTCACACCTTTAAACAGAAGGCGTGTGCATGTGTGCGCATGTGTGTGTGTGTGTGCGTGCGTGTGCGTGTGTGTGTGTGTGATGTGTGTGTGCCTCAGGTAGCCTCAGGTGCTGTGTGAGTGTGTAGCTCCCAGATGACTCATGGTGTGCTGTTTGCACATGTTCTCCCTGAGGACTGAGAAACATTTCCTATTTTAATTGTCATTTGTTCATCTGACAGTCATAAATGAAAACATTTTTTCCCTTAAGGCCCCTCAGGTAAATTTTATCGCTCTTTGATAGACACTCAAAAAAAGAGAGTGTTCCAATATGTAATATTCCAAAACAGTATACTTTGCTGTATAGTTTGGGGAGTTGGGCTTTTACCTCAAGCACTGACATCTTAGACCTTCTTTTTCCATTAAACCTTTCATCCATTTTTCCTGAACATGAGCAACCAAAGAGACCAAGCCCTGTATCACTAAAGCAATCTGAGAACGAAATGGAAGCTGTTTTTCTTTTTAACTGGATGTTTTAAGGGTAAAGCTGAAATGTGTTACATCTGAAGGGCTTTACATCTTTCTCATGGAAAAAAAAAAATGTAAATCATGTTTAGCAAGAACTGAACACAAAGGACAGCCATCATTTCTCCAGGGCCTTTTATTGATTTCCAGCTTCTTCAAGAAAATAGCTGATTTTGTTGATTATGAAGCTTTCAAAAGGTGAAATTGGTGGCGTAAAGAAATGAGTTTTCAAAATTTGTGGAGTAATATCAACTATAAACCTGCAGCTTGAAATATATACAGAATATTCGCATGCCAAGTATACAAACAGAGTGAGAGGGAAATCATTTTGACCTGCTTTAAGAAAAAAAAGTTGTAAGGCTGTTAGTAAGTTTAGAATCAGAAAGGCAATGTACACCACTCTCAGTGTATATTATGTCTGCTGAAGTGCCCTTTAATCGTGCTCCTCGACAGACCGAGGGACCCCCTCTCCTTTTAAGCCATCCAGTGGGCAAGAGAATCTCCCACACACACACAAACACACAGGCATGTTGACTCCTCTGTAACTCAACTTTCTAGGGTGAAATACTGTCAGGAACACTGGGCATATTTTACTTTAATTACTCCTTTTGTTTCCTTTAGATATTGATTTTTAAACTCTTAACTAAGAAGCCATAATATGGTACAATAGTCATCTTAATGTTTCTAGAGATATTTCATCATGATTTTGTTGTTGTTGATTTCTATAAATACTCATGAAATAAACCATATCTCAATATTCCTTTTGTGTTTGCTAAAGATGATGGTATTCTGTCTTTATTTCACAGATTTTTAAGATAAGTGAACAACCCAGTCTGAATCCATGGGATTTGCACATTAAAAAGTCTGAAGAACTTTATTGTCCTGATGTGCACGTAAAGTCAAACTTAACACCAATCTGTCCAACTCCGGATTCTTTTTTTTTTTTGCTTTCTTTGAGTGTTTACATAGATGCACAACAATACAATTATTTCTTTTATTTTTTTGAAGAGTTTAAAGTTTTTTTTGTTTTTCTAAATGGCAACTACTTCCCAAATATTCAGTCCGTACAGGAGGTTTTTTTTGTGTGATTGTTGCGGCCAAAATTGCTTAATTTTGCTGCAGGTTTTTTTTTTTTTTTTTTTTTTAACTTTGCGATGCAACTTGCAGAGATATTTTTTTTTTTTTTTTCAGAAAACTACTTGAATTGGCAAAATTGCAATTGCACAAATTTTGTTTTGTGTCTTTTGCAGTGATGTTTGTTAGTAAATGAGGCCTTTTTAGCTGTACTCACGTTCGTGAATCAAAGAGGGCTTTGACTGAATGCACGTTCTTGGCCCAAATCTGAGGAAAATCTGTGGTAATTCTGAAAAATTGCAAGCTTCTCCGAATACTGTGGAGTTTGCTTGATTTTGCGTTCATTTCTGCGATCTCAAAATCTTGGCGGGACTGACAAATAAGATGAATATGGTGGAAGTATTTCTAAAATAATACAAATAAGAAATACATAGGCAAGTAAATTCATATAAAAAAAGATCAAGATCTCAACAAAGAGAAAGCAAAGCCTGTATAAGAATTTAGCCAAAAAATTAACAATGAATTATGTGCAATCCGTGGTTAATCACTCATACCTACTCTAGCTATGTCTTTAATTCTTCATTCTTTCTTTACTTTGCAGTATAGTAAGATGATAAACAATATTTTTTTTTTTATACCGTCTTCTGTGTAGCTGACAAATCAAGTGTAATTGACTAAAGGTGATGATAATAGCATTTCATGTCATGTCTCTACACATGAATACAGGGATGCAAACCAGACCTTGAGACCACATGTGTAGTGTTCTTCTAACATCAACATACTTGTAAACGGCTTAAAATTTAGCAGGTGGTGGGATTTAAGAAACAGCACGGAACATGGTAATTCCTTATTCGAACTGTGATGTGACCCTCCCGGCACCTGGGGTAAATAATCAATTGTCCAGACAGAGATCTGTGTTGGTCATCCACAATTTTCTATTCATTATCTTTTGAATGATCTTTCAGTGGTGGAAAGCACTATCAACTACCAGCATATTTTTTTAATAGCTAATATTTAATTTTTATTATACGCCTAATTGAATAGTCACCCGAAGTCAACTTGAATCTAACTCCGGTTTTAATAAAACTAGAAAAGTGCTGGTTAGATAATTAAAAAAATTATATGTTAACACAGTGTTTTGGTTCTGAGGGTAGAAAGTTCAAGAATAAAAAAAAAAAATTAACAGACCAATAAATTCCTGTCTACCGTGCTTAATCTTTTCAAATTTGGATTTTGCACGGTAATTATAAGGGGACAATGAGAAATATTTGTACAGCGGAAGGGGTAAAAGGGCTTGAAAACCCATGATTACCCATGATGCAAATATCCACAGTCTCTTTTTAATTATTAACAGAACAAATTCTGATAATAAAAAAAAAACAAAAAACTGAAAAACTAAACAAAACAGATAAACAAGGCAACATCTAGTGTTTTAAACTGTGTTTCGGCCTGGGCCACATAGAACCCTATGAATTTGGATCAGTCAGGCTTTACATGACATGGTTATGAAAGTCTGTTAAAAGTAGTTATGGGATCACATGTCATGTGTCCTGTCTCTGGAGCTGGAGCTGATGCTGTTTTCCTATAAAAGCATGTCCCAAAGAATTTTATTCCTTTTATACCACAGCAATGTGCCACATTTTATCTATTAAAGAACCCTGTGCTGTTATAGAAAACTAATCAACGCCCTCTTGACCGATCAGAATCCAACCGTCCATCCATTTTAAATACCGCTTATCCTACACAGGGTCACAGGGAGCCTATCCCAGGGAACTCGGGGCACAAGGCGGGGGACACATTGGACGGGGTGCCACTTCCAACCCATCGCAGGGCATAATCGTACACACTCACACACGATGGACAATTTGGAAATGTCAATCAGCCTACACCGCACGTCTTTGGACTGGGGGAGAAAGCTGGAGTATTCAGAGGAAACCCCTGAAGCACAGGGAGGAAATGCAAACTCTGCACACACAGCACAGGGGCGAGATTCAAACCCCCTACCACAGAGGTGCAAGGCAAATGTGTTAACCATTAAGCCACCATGAATCAGAATCATGAATCAGAATCAACAGCACCTCCACAGCAGTAAACATACAGTTTACCAGCAGAGCAGAGTGTTGGGAGAGCGTTTCTGAACATGTCTAAAGTGGCACTGCACTACAGTTCTAATACCTCCATTCATTAGCACTCGGACACTTAACAGCAGAGAGCTGATTTTAATTAGGCCTGGGGCAGAGACTTGGATAACTCTCACACAGTAATTAGAACGAACTGCTTAATTATGCAACTACATCGTCCGTATGAGGTGCTTCAAAAGAACATATGTATAAAAAGTGCAATTATCCTTAACAATAAATTAGCACTCAAAAACCATTTTCCTTATAGTCAGATATAGGCTTCACAGAACTATTCAAAATTGTAGTTCACAAACAGTGGCTATTTGGAGCTATTTTCATCCAAACACATCTGGTATTGTTAGAAACAATATAGTGTGCTGTTTTTGTAGCATATAAGGAGAAAGCATGGCAATAAAGAATATTACCTGTTTATTTCCTATATCTATAACTCAAGCGAATTAACAATGGGTTCAGTGAAATGATATCTGATGACAACTTTAATTACTATTTAAAATGTAATTTCCATTAAGGGTTCTTTGGCTTATAACTGTGTGGAACAGAAGGATTCTCTTTCAGAGGGGCTTCAAGCAGAACTTTTATAGGAAGTTAAGAACCCATAACTATCCAAAGAACCCCTAAAGAACCAATTTTTCTAAGGCTGTAGGGAATACTAATACAGATGATTGTATTGTACTCCACTGTATATAGAGATTATGTCGAAATATTAGACACTTTTGTAACAACCATTTGCAATGCAATTCAATATAAAGCATTGAAATAAAAACTTAAATTAAGGATTTAATTTCACCCACCCTCATGATAGCTAAGTAACAATATTGACAACATAGTTACATTTTATTTAACCAAAATAAATAAAATGAAATTAACTACTTTTTTTCCAAGTTGTATTTATTAAATAGTCAGTTTGAGAAGTAATTTGAGATGACTATGTTAAGTATTCAAGTATTTAGGAAAGTCATTGAAAACAGGAAAGAAAGAAAAAAAAGAAAAAAAAAAAGTTATCCTATCGTATGTGTTCATTGCACATTATGAAACCAATTAAGGAGTCAAACATATTAATTGAGAGGAATTAACTACCATTTTATTCCCCACACAAATGCACATGGCAGAAATTAAGTGATTATCTTTGAGACATACTGGCCTGACATACTGAGTCATAGACAGTGCAGCTAGCTAGCCAATACACATAACTTATAATAATAACTATAGCTGCAAGCAGCTATTGAAGGGGCCAAACACCAAAGGTGCAGCACACGCAATATGGAGCCTGAATAACACAAACAGGAGAAATAGAATGTACATGAATGAATAAAAGATAGGTTCAGAAGCACAGCTGAGAATAAGATTGAACAGGAAATGAACAGAACAGAGGCATTTATTTGCATGCCATGCGATTGAAAGGTTAGTGCAATACGGAGCCACAAAAGAAAGGACACAAGATTACAGACATTTTTAAAAACTGGCACCATATGGGAATCAAACCCAGGACCTTTAGAACGGAAGGTTGTTTATCACAGTGCGCCAACCACAGAATGAATGTTTGGTTTGATGCTGAGGAGAGCTTCCAAGGTGAAAATGAGCACACAAAAGCCTTAGTTAGAATGTTAATAGATACTGGATCATAACTTTTGAATAAATAAGAATATCAAAATTGTGTGGCTCTGTCCACTGATCATCTGAGACAATTTTGGTAAGAATGGGACACAATTTGAATGAGTAGCAGTGAAAAAACTGAATACTGTACATTTCAAAATGGTGACTACTGTAATGGGTGGAGTCTTGCTTTAAGATGTGCATTGTGGTCACCATGAGGAGAGTAATCTGGTGAACTAAATTTCCTTTCTCTGGGACAAAGCGTTCAACAATTATAACCATTTGAATAGCGATTATTTGAACTAGTGGTGGTGCTATAGAGTTGGTCCTAGAGACCCCGTAATTGGTCCAGATACTACTGATGGTGATATCTATGAGTGTGCCAAATTTCATCATTTTCCTACGTAAGGTTCATAGGGCTGCCATAGACTCCCACTGGGGGGTGGGGGGAGAAGAAATAGAGGTAGAGGAAGAAGTAGAAGAAGAAGAAGAAGAACAACAACAACAACCACCACCACCTTCAGTGCATGGCCCCTAATAATAATTCAAAAAGAGGAGACAGTGCCTTAAACTAAGCATTTTGATCTGTCATTTAAATTTTCACTATTAGGGTTCAAATTCTGAAGGTGCCTTTATACTTCTTATATTCTTATTTCTTTCTATATTAAGTTGGTTCAACTTTACTTTTCTAAGATTGTCATAAATCATGTCATTAGTACTTAGCTAGTTGTGTTTGATAAATTAAGTCAGTCTAAATGCATAAAAAATAAATACAAATTGTTACCTCATTTTTTTTTTTTTAAATAGATAATTTTTGTAGGAATTTATAAAGCGCCTCCAAAAAGGTTGCACTCTAAAAAACAATGGGTTAAAAACGACCCAAAATTGGGTCATTTTTAGCCCAACGGCTGTGTAAATATAGGACAGAACACATTTTGGGCTAAACTAGGGTTGTTAATTTACACCCAGCAAATGGGTTGTTTTTCAACCCAAAGGATGGTTTTGTTTTTTTACAAAATGCTGGGTTAATTTTATTTCATAAATGGCTTAATATTTCCAGGGGTATTTTTACCCTTTGAAAATGTCAAATATACCACATTATAAACAAATATGTCAACATGGTATCTCCTTTATATATACACAAGAAAGTGTTCAGAAATGTATTGCTAGAGCTGCTAAAGTGGTGTTATATATAGACTTTGAAGTAAACGACTCAAATAAGTCATATATTTAAGATGAAAACAACAGATTTTTATCAAAGGAGCCATTCAAAACATAGTAACCAACTTAAGATCCAGTAAACATTACAAACAAGTAAGTCAAAGCTAACGAAGATAGCAGTGCAATTAGTGTCATGTAAACTGGACTGTTATCGCACATTTTTCTTTTTCTAGTGTACAGTAATGGTTTTATGGTAAATATATTGATATGACCTTCACTCTTAAAACAGATGTGTTAAAAATAACCTAATCATGTGTTAATTTATAACACACGTGTCTAGTTAAGGACAACACATTTTGTGCTGCTTTCAACACAATCAGTGTGTTAAACATTTCCACAAACCGATGTGTTAAAATAACACAAATATAAAACTGAGATGTGTTTATACTTTTGTCCCTACAATTATTCTAGAATGCGATATGTTTGTGTGCTAAAATTCTACTAAAATGCTCTACAAACAATTGCATGAAATTCAGGTGACATTTATTAAAATCATTAAAACCTTTGACAGATGTAAGAAGTGGAGTTGATGCATCTTCTTACAAATCTATTGGCCATCCATAAAGACAGGAGAGCCAATGCCTTACATTAGAAAAAATGTAAAAGAGCAAAAATATTGTTGGTTAGATGTTAGCCACAAAATATGGACAAATGCTTTTGGGTTATAACTGAGAAATTGCGTTACAGAATCCCAATTTGTGTAATTTTGGAAACGTGACCTCCACTCTCCTAATGAACAAAATGGCGATGCAGACTCACCAGGAAAAGCTAGCTAACTTATCCACTCATCTAGCTAACTTGTGAATATTTAACTTCCTGTTTTTAGCACCTCACCGCCCATTATTTTGCACAACCTAATTAAGTCAACCAACATTACAGAGACAGTGGTAAGCATTACAACCTAAACCCCATCCTCTCTTTTTGTCATGTTAACCTTGTGAAGAACTTTTGGAATCGATATTACTGAGCTAGCTACGTTTCCGCCACTGGCTGTCTGCACCTGTTAACCAGCATAAACATTCACCGAATTCATGAAGAAACACGGCCCTAACCCATCCTCTTAAAGCTAATTTCTACAGCTTGCCTTGTCCAAAACAATTGCTAAATGTAGTTAACGTCAACCCACTCTCTGTATTACATAATGGTGAATAGCTGTTATACTACATTATCGTTAACTCTCAAAAAGGTAATGTCTAACATTACCACAAGCTGTATGCTAAAGTTATGTTAGCAACACAAGTAAGCGTCTAGGTTAGCATCACTCATCCCTACTGTGATTGGTGACAGCATCCAGCTAGCTAACCCTAACTCGGAGCTTCAGATAAAATGTAGACCCAGAGAATTATAAAATAACCTCAGTCCATATTTCACAGCTAACATAAAAACACAGGACACTAGTAGTGTAACGCCAACACTGAGGAAGCAGTACAGGATATTCACTTTTCAAGCTGTAGTGATAGGTAAAGTTAAAGTTAATTATCACTCGCTGAGTTACTGTTTTCCAGTGAATACATTTTCGAGAGCTCACTGCCTAAACATCACAAACTCAGTCAGGCATTTTCAGCAGCATTAACACTAAATAGTGATGAACGCTAACTTACTTGTGGTCATTTCGTTTCGTCACCTCAGGACTCCGACTCCACGGTCACAATCAAAAGCCAAAAGCAACGAGCATTCACTTTGAGGCGAGTTTAGAGCTGGACGATGACATCGGCAGCGCAGTCGTTGCATTGATTCAACTTTCAGTGAAAATGACCCAGCGATTGGGTTACACAGAACTACCCCAAAACTGCCCAAGACTGACAAAAAGCTCAATTAAATGACCCAAGAGGCGCAACCCAGCATTTGGGTAGGAAAAATAACCCAGCAAATTTTTTATTTTTTTTTTAAAGAGTGTGGGCTCTTTGTTGTTTTGTCTTTGAATATTTATATGTTGAGTATAAGGGGAAAAAGTGTTTTTAAAACTATCTTGCTACTGTGCTCTAACAGTTTCCAGTGCTACATTATTTTCCCCTTCTTTTTCAGCTAGATGCAGTTACAGCATTAAAACATCTCAGTACACTGTACTGTCAGGTCATTTGACACAGATTCTGATCTCAGAAATCTTTCACCGAATAATCAATTCTAATCTCATTCCTATAGGAAACATCTCTGAAGCCCCAGAACATACACATACTTGCTTTGCAAAACAGCTGTGCAGTGTTCAGATTGTATTCTGCAACAAATTCTGAGTCACTTTGAATAAAAGCCTCTGCTCTATAAGGTTTCCCAAAAGTCTCCATTTATAGGGGACTACTGTATGTATGCCAGTACCACAGTGGTTGTGCCTTCATCAGTGGATGTTCGTGTACATCCAGTTCTCGGTTGGTCCTCAACACATCCAGTGTTTAGAATTGGTTAAGAAGATTGGCAACAGTGTCGTGTGTGTGTGTGATGCACTTGCCATGTTTCCTGTTAAAGTCCATCTCAACCTTACGACAGTTTCCCAATCCACCCATGAGAATGATTTCAATACGTTTTTCTTTTGTCAAAGGCATTCTTAAAGGCTATCAGAGGTGGGGGTGGGGGGGTTGAAGTATGAAAAATTTTGAAAGACATTTTGCTAGAAAGTGTTAATTTCCCCTATGTATGGAGATTTTTGGGACATCCTGTATAAATAAATGTACATGATAACATTCTATAGGCCCTGAAGTTTTATAGAACGGCCTCCACATACAGTCTGCAGTGTCTTTTACTAAATATGGGTATAATATATGTGGAAGCAATATTTCATTCTATAATCAAATACATACTTAATAAAATGCTGCAAACAATGCCCAGACTAATGACACTTCTATTGAGAATCTTCATACCGTTATCATCATACCATCACCAGAATCTCCTTTCTAGTGAATCTTCATCAAATTCAAGAGTTTTCTAGAAATTTGGCTGGGAATTTGAACCTGTTTTAGACTTCTGAAGGCAGCATCTGCAGAGACACATGGTGTGACCAGTGCTGCTGGCCAAAAGCAGAGAACAATATCATTATGTGCATGTGGGCCTGCATAAATCTACATAAACTCTTTTGATCATTTAAAAATTCAGAAAAAAAATTATTGTAACATATGAGTGGCTTTTCAAAATCCTTTGAAAACAAAACCAGTCACTTGCGTCGTCTTGCAGGGGTAACATGAGAAATAATAGTGTGAGGTTTACACTTAAAAGATTAATGTCATACTCATCCTAGTCTTTAATACATAAATAGATCATGTTTTGGGAATATAATTAAAAGCACTACACTTAAGCAGATTTAAAAAAAAAAAAAAAAAAAAAAAATCTTATAAATCTTAATTAAAATGAAAAATTATTGGAACAAGCAGAGGTTAGTGTATTCTAGCAGAATGCACATAGAGACTTAATTGAGCTAATTTGAACAGCTGCATTCAGATGACTAAATCCATAAAATAAATATCCAAATAAAGTTGACAAACTACAGCCATGTGCTGTTATTAAAAAGCAAATAAAATCATTATTATATAGGCAGGATATTAGAGCAGTGTGGCCTGTAATATGAGCAGTGAGGCTTCAGCCACTTGACAAGTAGGCCACCTAGTGGTTCATATTGAAACTCTCTCTCTCCCTCTCTCACAGTGGAAAACATTCAGTAAGACTGTTTACTAGTATGAGCCGTTTTTTTTTTTCCTTCTTCTCCAGTTTCATGTTAAATAACTAATAAAACGTAAAACACTGTCATGCGGTATATAGGCTATAGCAAGGCTTTGAGCGTTGTTTCCCCAGATGTTTTATAGGCTGAGTGAAAATTCAGCCTGGTGTTGTGGTCTACTTGGGTCAGATTTGAATAATGAGTTGTGTCTCTTGTGTGCAGTCGAATGATAGGGTTGTATGTCCTGGGATTGTGTTTAAACCGTACAGTTACACATAACAGCCACTGACTGCCAGTCCTGTTTTCTTCTTTTTGCCTTGTGCTTAAAAGATGCAGAGCAAATTCCCAGCAAAACGGATGGTGGAAAGCACTTCAGGAAAGAGTGTGTATCTAGCACCTGTCCTCCGTTAAACTCCTCTCTAGGCCTACCCTTTACATGGAGAACTCCTTCTCATCGAAAACATTTACAGCAATGTCGAATCAGTGTGTTACGGAACAGACACATTTTCAACACCGCTTTCTCCACTTCTCCCCTCACCACTTCTCCTTGCAGAATCCTCTTCACCTTGTTCAGATTCTCCTTTGCTTTAACAGCTCATGTTTTGTTTCAGTTTATTATATGACCCACTTCACCAATTCAAGCGGAAGAATCAAGTCAACACAAGGGTAAGATTCAGGAGCAGAAGGTATCCAAGTGCTCAAATTTAGCATAAGAATTACTACTCAGCTGAAAAATCGAGCTTGTTCAGTATGTGTCAGAGAGTTCAATTTCCAGCATCTTTCTTAATTTTCTAAATTGAACAATAAATGAGATTTCCTAACTGCTTTTTTTGTTGTTGTTGTCTATGATATTGACCACCATGGCCTGTGTTTTGGCAGCTGGTCAGACAAGACTGGACTTTTCAGCAGGGTGCTTTAACAACAGTATAAAATTTGCTACATTCAAATGAAATTGTATTTAGTCAACTATTCAATCTACACGTTATTTTACTTTCCTGACTAGTCAGCAAGGCGTTCCTTTAACGTTAGGAAGCCGAACTGTTCAATAGACCGAAGTGACCGTAAGGTAGTGGTCACTAACCCTGTTCCTGGAAATCTACCTTCATAATCATGTCCACCTGACCATCTAATACTTGTCTCAAGAAGTTCTTGATGAACTAAAACAGGGGTTTTAAGATTTTGGTTAGAGATGAAACCTGCAGGAAGATAGAGCTCAAGGAAGAGGGTTGGGGAGCGCTGCTATAAGCATTCTCAGCTCTAGCCCTGGAGACTCACTACCCTGCACATTCCCCCCCCAACACACTTAAGTCACCTTATGAAGGCTTGATCGCTAGCTCATGAGTTGAGTAAGACATAGAGGAACTACGTAGACACTTGTAGAGCCTCCAGGATTGGAGCGCGCATCCACTTTCATATTTGTTGCACCAGCTGTGTTGTTATATCAGGCCAAATAAAAAGAATACTTTCAAAACATACTAAATGACCATTCAGTTGAAGTGGAGTCTCACCAGAGATTTGGAATCTCGTCAACCTTTGTATCTAGAATCGGCCATAATTTTTATATCCGTCCCACCACTTCACAGGCGGCGTAGCGTGAACGTACTGTAGACCTCAGAGGCTAAATGTGGCTCGTCTCTCCTTGCTTAGCAATGCTGTTAGAAAGACCACTAGAAGAAAAATGTAAATCTGCATCTAGAAGTTAGGCACAATACAAAAACAAGAGACAAGCAAAAGTTAAGCAACTTTTTTATGTCATACATAAGACCGCTTGAATATAGTACAAAGGGTTTGTCCATTTTTGCCTCTCAGTAACATTTTACTTTACACAGAAAGTCCTGATTGTACAATCTGTGGATAAAAGGTACTTATCCTTCTGTCATGCTGTTCAGCTCTGCAGTGCACACCAGATGTCCTGGAACCAAAGGGAGGAGAAGTGGAGACTCTAAAGTGGGCGTGGAGGCCTGGGGGGCCGGGGATTGGGGCAGGGAGGGGAAAGCCGCAGTGGGGCTTTGCGCTCGTCCTGGGGTAGTAGTCGCAGTTATGGGACTCCGAGTGAAGAGCCGATGTTTTTAAATCGAGGATGTGCGGTTCGGACTGTTGAAAAACGACCGCTGTGCACTTTGCTACATGCACCTCCAGCAATAGCCTACATTCAGTTTTCACATGGACCCATTTATTGAAGCGTGTGCCAAATTAACACAACAAAAATATCTCCTGTACTAGGCATACATAATCTCTTATGTATACAAATATATGAAAACACTGCCGTCATTCGGATTTGTAGACACACATCCACACACTATACCCTGTCTATTATATTTAAGGTATGAAGATCTACTCTCCTGTTAGATTGAAACCCTAGAGTTTTGCATTTGTACTGGCATTGTCAACTACTTTGGGCTGGAAGCACTGATACCCATTTGACTACCACAGAGTTCCACTGCATGGTCACCAAGCTGACTTAAATGTACTCAAAATACCATTAGGAAAAAAGTAGTGAGTTCTAAACTTCCTTTATTTAAAAAAATATAAATATGTACATAAATTCTATTTCAGCTATTAAAATGGGGTCACAAAGTAAACACCTGAAGCCTGGGTTTTTCATGGACTCCTCCCATTAGCTGTCCTTTGCTGCTGGCCAAGAACAAGAACCCTATAGGACCATTTACCTTGTATTTATAGGCATCAATCACACTCACGTGGAGAGAGCAAGAGAGGGAGCGTGAAAGCAGGACGGGGTATGAAGATACGTTCAGCGAAAGTGTGAAAAAGAAAAAGAAAGAGCGACAGGGAGACGACTTTAGTAGACCAGGCTGTGCTCACACATCAACCCCAGCTCCTGAGCCACCAAGAGCCCAGGCTGGAAAAAAACTCTCACATCTGAGCTTGTGAAGGTTGAAACTGAACTCAAACATCAAGCTTGCTGAGCAGGCAGGGGCTGCACTTTCGCTCGGTGCACATTCTGCACAGTTTGTTCATGAGAGCACGGTGCTGTACACTTAAGGCAGTGGAACCCAGATAACGAGGCACCTCAGAAATAGGCGTCTAACTGGATTACGCAGCGCACCGCTTCTCCTTGTCCTCACGTCGAGTTGCTCAGTGGCCACCCTGGAGCTCTGGAACCCGCAGAGCAGCCAACGGCACGGGCATCGACCCTCCCTCCACCTCACAGAATGAAGTAAAGCTAAAATCTACAACACAAGAGTTGTGTTTCAGTTGTTTTACGCTGTTTTCCCGTTTCAAAAAGAAAAAGAAAAAAAAAGAGGGAAAAAAGGATACTGTTCGGGATCCAGCTCTCAGTAAATATGCCGCATTAACAACAGTTCCAGTTTCAATAAAGCAATAGATACAGCCATTTTACTGACATTTAAAAAAAAAATTTGATACACCTTGTTTCAAAGTGCACAACTGCTACATTATTGGTTACAGACATCTATGTGCTATAAAAAAAAACTGCTTTGGTACAATAAATTATCAAAAGTGGGGAAATAAAGTTCTAAAATTCACAGCATAATTGTGAGGTGAAATAAAAAAAAAAAAGCTGTCACAGAAAGTTCTGCGTGTAACGGATCTTCTGCTCGTGGTGGGAACAAAAACGAAAATCTATATTACAGCGATTCTTTTAATACCAGACTCAAGCCAATGCGAGTATCTCAAAGCCTGATGGCTACTTGCACATGTACTCGAATGGACTATTTTAGGATTCTTTATGAGAAGCATGTTCATTCTAGAGAACTTTCTGGAACTGTTCGCCATCACTGATGGTTACAGGGATCTCATGCCATTTGTTATTCCGAGGAAGCCAATAC
>JANDJT010000060.1:14599934-14617545 GCA_024331685.1 Stegophilus panzeri | reverse complement strand
GGGGAAGGAAGGGGGGGGCTGTCCTCTCAGTGTAGTCAGGAGCTGGCCACAGAGCTCTGCTGCACGCATACACCAGCCATGGGCGAGTCCTCACGGTCCAGGCCCTGGCGCAGGCCCATATGAGTCTCGGCTATGTAGCCCGAGTTCGTAGTGAGTGGGTATGCGGCGTGTCCGGCCGTGCCCGTTTCCTGGCGTGGGTTGGAAAAGGCATGCCCGTAGCCTAGGCCCAGTGGCAGCGGGCGACTCTGGTAGGCCTGATGGGGGTGGTGATGGTGGTGGTTGCCTGTAGACGACGAAGACGTAGATGAGGACGAGGCCGAGGAAGACAGCGAGGTCATGGACAGGTGGCCATGCGACACCTCCATGGAGTCCTGCGTGGAGGCGCCGCTGTGTGAGGGCGAGTAGATGCGAGGGCGTGGCCGTGCCGGGCCTTGCCCGTGCTGGCCGTGATGGGCATGGTGATGATGGTGATGGTGATGAGAGCTGTGTGGGTGGAGGGGTTTGGGCTGGTGGGGAGGCAAGTGGAACGTGGTCTCTTGGACTGGATGAGTCTCTCCGGCTGCCTGCTGGAGCCCGTCTCCGCCCACCCAACCCAGGGAGGGCCCAAACGCCTGCCTTGCCTGAAAACACACAGCAAATGAAATAAATTGAAGCATCAAGAGAAAACAGGAATTGGTCAAACAGCATGGAAACAGGAGCCTTTAACCTGACATGATAATCAAACAATTATGCACGCTTGTATCAGTATCTTCATATCTGTTTAAATCTGCATATGGGATTTTAAAGGCTCTGGGGTTGGTTTGTTTTTTTTATTTTTTTTTAAATCCAAGAGGTTTTGTCATTACAACTTGGCAAAATGGAACATCTTTATGATTGTTACACCAGTCCAGTTGCCTTACTATTACTAAACTCGATATCAAGTCATTCATTGATAGCGATTGATTTTACATCCATAATGAGAGTCTGCATTCGTGACCATGATTATCGAGGTTGAGGAAGAAGCGTGTGCTTGTATGTTTGTACCTGAGGGCAGAGGTTGTGGCAGTCCATGCCTACTGCAGTACTGAAATGGCCTCCACTTAGCCGATGCTGATGGGTGGGATCAGAACGGGCACGCCCACTGGTGCTCGTTCCAGAAGAACCTCCTGCAAAGGAATCGAAAACAAATGTGGAATCCACCACAACACTCCTCAGTCTATATCAAATTAGATCATGCATACAAGAGACACAAATGACATGCTGTTGAATCCGGCCTTGACTTTCTTTCAGCTCTAGAAACACCGAGACTGACGAGGCATTAGAGGCAGTCAGTGACACATGGATCCTGTTCCATGATGTACAGGCTAGACAATACATCCTTTCTAGTTTTGACTCCCTGAAGTCTTCAAACACACTAGAGTGACAACATGATGGTTAATGTCAGAGTCGGTGTCAAAGAACTAAGATAACGTGCTGACAGTAACAGTATAATACACTGTCAGTAAAAATCAACCACGAGAGTTGTCATATCAGACAATGACAGCAAAAAGCAACTGTGTTGGATAGAGATACCAAACAGAGGAATCAGACAGACACAACAGTAAAAGCAAATGCACGAGTCCCTGACAGTAGACAGAATCGTATCGAGTTCCACAGTCTTTTGTTAGGCTACACTAAATTTTTGTCCTTGCTCATCTTAACTCCCTGGTCAGAGTGCAGGGGTCAGATTAGACAGTCATACTATAGGCACTGGACGTGTAACTATCCCAGTAAAAGCCTAATCATACAAGTGTGAGGTCTGTAGCAGTGTACCTGAGCTGGAGGAGGTGCTGGAAGTGGTTCCAGAGGATTGAGACTGCTCCAGTGCTGGGCTTGTGGATACACTGCTGCTGGTGTTGGTGCCCTCATCGGCGGTCTTCTTGAAGAAGCTGTGCTGCAGCGCGTAGTATGGTTGGATGCGGCTCTTTGGGTCATAGTCCAGCATCCGCAAGATCAGGTCCTTGAATTTCAGGTAGTCGGCAACAGCATGGCCCGACTCGCCCGCTCTCCGGCCGCCTGGCCCCCCGGCCTCCACACCCAGAATATTGTGCAGTTTACGTGAGCCTGCCGCCTTATACTACAAAAAAAAAAAGGAAAAAAAACAAAAAACAAAAAAAAAAGATGAATTCAAAATCACAGAAACAGTACTCAGCAAAAATAAACCAGGCTTGTGTAATTAGGAAGCACCAGTGATGTCAGGAATAGATCAGAAGTCATTGCAGCTATGCATTTTTCATTTGTTTGCAAGCCACTGATGCTACAGAAGTCAAAACTGATGAGCCAGTTAAAGTGATTCATGATAGGGGGTTGTTATCGGTATGCACTTTTTCTTCAAATATGAGGAAATACTTGATAAGAAAAAAAAAAAAAAAAAAAAAAAAAAAAAAAAAAAAAAAAAAAAAAAAAACCACACACCCTTTTTCCATCTTTAGTCTTCTTTGCGCACCACGTGCTATCAGACATCTTCTCAAAGAACTTTCTTGCTTTTGGCGCCTGGTCCAGTATATGACTGGGAGGGACCCCCAAAACTTCCACTATTTTATTCATTTGGTCCACCTGCCACAAAAAAAAAACAAAAAAAAAAAAACAAGACACGCCACAGAAATCATATACAAGAATAAAGGACAATATTAGTAAGTCTAGACTTCCATTTCCTGTGTCATGAAAAACTACATAATGACATTCCTCGCTAATAAATGAAAAAAAAATAATGCTTGAATGCCTAAAGCACAAGGTGGGGGACCTCCGGAACAAGGTGCCAACCCATCGCAACGCACAATCACACCCATTCACACACTATGGACTATAATTTGGAAATGCCAATCAGCTTACAGCGCATGTCTTTGGACTGGGGGAGGAAACCCGGGTACCCGGAGAAGACCCCCGAAGCACGGGGAGAGTGCAAACACCACATGCACACAAGGCGGAGGTGGGAATCGAACCCCCAATCCTGGAGGTGCGAGGCGAACGTGCTAACCGCGTTCTTTACAGAACGTATTCAAGAATTATTTAGTCAAATGCATTTGTAAATTACACTCATGGTGTGTACGGACACCACAACGAAACGCTTTTAACTGGAGCTGGACAGAACTACATAAAAGCGGCTTCAGAGAGACATTCTGCCGTGTCTTCTCATCAGTCTTTTAACGATAACATGTAGCTCTCGAAGTTTTAAACAACTGGCCACAGATTTGTGTGATAAGTGATTAAGTAAATGGGTTATCTGTTCTTTTCTCAGTACAAAGAAATACATCATAATTACTGTTTTACTGCAAACTATATACATGCCATAGATACATTAGACAGTGATTAGAGTTTAACAACAACCAAAAAAACATTTTAATGATAGAGGTAATTCACACGGTGAAGCGGTGAAGTTCCTATGAAACCACACCATTAATGTGAATATGATATTAAGACATTAGTTTAAATCGCTTCTGCGGTGTCTACAGATCACATGCACATTCTAAACAAAGTGTACCTCGTTGGCTCCACTGAACAGAGGCTCTCCGGTGTGCATCTCCACCAGAATACAGCCAAGCGACCACATATCTATAGCCAGATCATACGGCATGCCCAGCAGCACCTCAGGGGAGCGGTAGAAGCGGCTCTGAATATACTGGTATATCTGAGGTTATAGAAGAGGAAAGGAATTCAACGTTAACTTAATCCATTCATGTTTACCGCTTTAATTCTGATCAATATTAAGCATGTCAGCACTAGAGAAATGCAAACTGGTCACAGCATAAATAAATAAATAAACAAACAAACAAACAAACAAACAAACAAAAACCATGCGTTGTCCACGCACCCGCTGTCCCAGCTGGCAGGAGCTGCCAAAGTCGACGATCTTGATGGCTGATCGCTTGGGGTTGCAGAGCAGGATGTTCTCAGGCTTGAGGTCACAGTGGATGATGCTGAGCTCAGGCGTGGCCAAGAAGAGCAGTGCCGTGCACAACTGCTGCGCGAACTTCCGCGTCAGGTTCAGCGACACCCCACGGAAATTTGTGTTACGAAGCAGGTCATACAGGTTGTAGGACAGCATCTCGAACACCAGGCAGAGGTGGTTCCGAAACATGAAGTGCCGCTTTAGGTGAACTAAGAACATGGAGCAGTGGAGGGGGTGTGGACGTCAAAATCATGAACAGAAATATATTACACAGAAAATATTGCTTCAAACTATTGTTTTGAGCAACTGATTAAATTCTAAAGCTGTCCACATTTTTTTGTATGAAGAGTCTCAAACAAACGGTTTATAAAAACATTTCTACTTTTGGTGACCAAGACTTTTTTTGTGCACTAGCACAAAATTTTCACCACAAACTCTAGATGGCAGCATCAGCCATCAAAAGGATTCGCTAAGCTGGTATTCTTTTGCCAACAATAAAACATCAGTCAGTGGTTGTATCTGATACTGTAGTCAGTGACAGTTCGTCACCTCAGACTGCTTATTCTCAGCACGGTTTAAATGACGCCTTAAATAATGACATTCATTACCTATGTAGTATTTCATCTCTGTATCATGCTTGTTCATGAGCTCCAGGAGCCGTACTTCAATCTGTGCTTGGTTCAGAAAAGCCTTTTTATTCTTTATGATCTTAATGGCAACCCACTCCTGCTCCAAGCGGTCGTAGGCCTTCACAACCTGCCAGCAGGGGGAGACAAATACCAAAGTCAGTAAAAATTGGTTTATGACCATGCAAAATTTGTCTATCCAGTAATGTTGACTAGTGACTGATATTCTTGCTTTCGCACGACAGCAGTCTATCTTGATTCGGGAGAAATCGGCATAAGTCAGACCCACCTGTCCAAAGGAGCCTTTGCCTATTAACGAATCGATTTCATAGCGATCCAACCATTTCTCGCCATTTTTAACAATGTAGTCGAAGTTATCGTCGTCGTAACCGTCATTGTAGATTTTCCTCTCCTTCTTATTACTAGAGTCTTCCCCTTGGCCCTGTTGATGCCGCCGCTTCTTTTTTGCATAGTAAACCTAAAGGCAGGAAATACGGATATCAGCAATTAATCCATGTCTAGAGCTTTACAATTCAGTCGTTTATTTAAAAAAAAAGAAAAAGAAAATAACAAACCCACACAACAATAGCTTTAATATATGCCTTTCATAGTCGTGTGAGTAGTGTTGGAGAGTGCCCTCACCTCATTGATGTGTTTGTAAGTTTTGATCAATTCGATGGAGAGCTTTCTTAAGGGGGCTGTGGCCGGATCCCGAAAGCACTGGGGGATCCGCCTTTGTAACATCACCACATCAGCAGTCACCTGCTCGAACACATACGCACGAAGACAGATACACTTATCATACCATCACTGCTTGCGTTGAAAGAAGTAGGTTGAAACAGCACGAAAATGACAACTTTTGAAAAACTTGACACTTAAAATATTTGTTGGATTGGGATTTTTTAGTTACATTTATAACACTGGAAGCACCTACCATACATAAGTGTAAACTGTTAACATTACCTACTATTCAGGAAAGAGAAAACACCACAATTAAGGGATGGATAAGGGAATTTTGGCAGTAGAACGGATTAACTGTGGGTGTGTGAAGAATTTAGGGGAGCGCTATCCTACAGTGGAGTGAACGTGGATCGTAATAAGCTGTACATAAATACATTAACATAGAATCATGTATAATGGATGGTTGAGAGAACATCAGAGCGGTAGAGGCCTCATGTATGTGGTGTGTCGGTGTACCTGGGTGGTGTTGAGCTGCGGCGCCTGTGGGCCGTAGGGCAGCACGGGGGCTGGCGCGTCAGCGCTCGCCTGGTGGCTGTCACTGAATGGCGGGTGAGAATGGGGCGTCTGCGCAGCCATCTGCACATCTGCCGCATTGAACGAAAACGAGGGAGCAAGCCGGACAGACGAGGGTTTGCATGCTGAGGTCTCTCCTCCTGCAATCACACACACACACATTACAGAATCAGGATAAGGTCAAGACAGTACAATGATATTAAGCATTAACAACATTATTACATTACTGAAACACACATTCAGATACCACCAGCATGGTATTAATCGCAGAGGCATACAATGCCTCAAGAACAACAGGGGAAAATTGGTATAACTGTTTTTCCCCCTGTTTATTAAGTTTAAGATACCACCTGAGTCTTATGCCTTAAGTACAACCAGATCGCTATACCAACATACCTGTACGGGTTTACGGTGACCCAAACAAAAGATAAGGCCCAGTTAGTGCCCTCTACAGGTAAAATGATAAGTAGGTACAGGGCTGGTATCGTCATCTCTCCTAACTTCTCATTTTAACAGACCAAAGACACGCTACATCACAACATAATTGAACATGTTATGTGCCAAATGCCAGGAAGGTCTAATATGTTCTTTCGCGAGAGGAGTCTGCCTCCGTAACTACAGATCAGGTTACAGCACATCCAAAAAAGCACAGGCCTAAAACAGGAGCATGCGATCATGCTTTTGTCACAAGAATACGCCCAGCATTTGCTTCAGTCCCTCAGAAGCGGATCTGCTGCACATTTTTATTTACTTTTGCATTCATAGTCATTTATGTTTGATACCATAAACCATAATAAATTAGTTTTGTGGAAAAGTAAGGTCCAATAAAGTAAATTAAATAAAATATACATACAATTTATTCACACATAATTACTCCATGGTTTGAATAATTAATAATACATTTCCTCGGTCAATGTTTGTATAGTTACATTCTAAATTGTAAAAATGTTTTCTATTCATTATTCTAGTTTTATTCTTCATTATATTACATTTTTATTCTCTTTTATATATCAGAGTGGACAAAAAAAAGCATTTCGTACTATGCGTATCATACAATGTATGGTTATGTATGTGACAAACTTGATTTGATTACATTTATTATATGTGAATGTAAAAGTGGGACTTCACAGAGTTCAACAAAGTGTGCATGAGTTAAATGATGACTTTCAAATAAATAAGCAGTCACCAACCCTCTTCCTTGAGATCTACCTTCCTGTAAACACACCAGTTTTAGTTGATCAAAAACTAGGGCTGTGACGGTGGCAGCTTTTAACCACCGCAGTGGTTAATGATCAAACCACCATGGTGAGTCGTGGGGGGTTAGGTTTAAATAAAAACCTAAATCTAAAAAAATTAAATGAGGCTCAGATATCTACTTCCTAACAGAACATGCACTCCAGTCAGTGAAACAACTCAATACAGCCATGTTGTGTCATGTTGTTGCAATGAGAAACGACCTGGGGGCGCTGTGGGATATGGTATTGTGATTGAACCAAGGGGAGAGGAGAAGAAGTGGATAATAAAGAGATGGGCTGCATCTGAAATCGCATACTACGCTACTACACAGTAGGCAAAAAGCAGTACACCAGAGGGGTAGTATGTCTGAAGTCTCAGTAGGTGAGAAACACCCGGATGGCGTACTGCTTCCGGTGAGATTTTTGAAGTATGCAACCGGCGAACACAAAGCTAGTCAAAAATTCCCCATAACGCAACAGGACTGGTGCGGACAAGCTCAAAAAAAAATTATTATTATTATTTTTTTTTTTTTTTAAATGGTGGAAGACAGCGAGTCGGCTCTTTTTAAGTATTAAATCTTGGTTAAACAGGACTCGTTTAACAATACCCGAATAAATTGTTAACTAGTTGAAGGTTTAAACAAGAAAACAGCTGTCGTAGCGTTTGAAACCTTTTTGGAGTCCATCATGCCTTAGCCGGCCAAGCTAACGGTAACGAATTTACCTCAGCCTGTTAACCCTGCCCACATTACATCACTAATTCAGTTCACTTTCCTGATGTGCATTTTGCAGTTAGTGTAGTTGCTTAATCTTAATCTGGTGGTCCCTTGAAAATTTGTGTGTTTATGATGACCTCGAAGGTTACATGACAACTAACATGGCGAATGTAGTATGCCCGGGATTGTATTCATACTACACACACATACTGATTAGTAAGTACTGTTCAACGGCCGTGAAGTAGGTACTGCATCGAATGCAATATGTACGGTCACAGTACGCAATTTTGGACGCAGCTATAGAGTGAAACCACAAGCCTATAAAACTTTTAAAGAAATACCAGTAGGACATTAACCTAAATAATATGTTAAAAATCTAAATATTAAATCAAGTTTAAAAACACGGCCAGGTGACATGCCTGGAGATGGCTCCTGAGATCTGTAGGCTAGTGTTCGCCGTTTAACACTTATTGCCCCCTCCACAGACAAAGCAGACATATAGCTTCATGCAAATTTATTGGTTCACCTCTCTCGTTAAGCACGAATCCAAAATGTTCCCAGATCGCCGATGTAACATTTGGTTTCCCGACAAGATCCATCACAGCGGCAGAACCTGAAGTGAAATCGCAGAATTCGCCTGACTGGATTTTGCCGCGCTCAAACAAACCCGCGCCAAACAGACGACACTATATAAGGCATTTGATTATGATTACATAATTTGCGTATTAACATAAAATCTCCCGCTATATGGTACGCTGTAAATACAAATTCATATTGCAACTGTTATTATTATTATTATTATTATTATTACACTTGTATACAAAACGTTGTACTTTGTACTCGTCATAGAGCTCACCCAAGCAGAAACATTAACGTGGCATGTGATGTGACACCACCGCAGGTGGCACTCGGTGCGGTTGTCATGGCCACCGTCACAGCCCTATCAAGACCTTCTTAAGGCAATGATTAGATGGGCACTATTATGTTTGGCGCTAAAGACTTCAGGAAGGTAGATCTCCAGGAACAGGGTTGATGAACACTGCCATAAATGGAACACAATCATGTCTAAGTCTTTCCAGACATTTTCTATGTGTATTTGGGTCATTTCACGATACTTGAAGACATCTCCACAATACACCTATCAGCATATATATTTACATTTACTAACAAACTGCCAGCAAAACAATGTTGCCTTTTTTTTTTAATCCCATGAAGAACCGAGTTCGATATTACTTTTTATTTAATGTCAACATGATGGCAAAATAATAAACAAAATGAAATCTACAATTTAAAAAAAAAAATAAAAAAAAAATAAATAAAAAAAAAAATAAATAAACCAACCTTTTACATGTTCAATTCAACCGATATTAAACTTAAATCAGCTGCATCCAATCAGAATGTGTAATTCTTATTAAAAATGCTTAAAAACTTACACACACACATATACATTTTATAAGTTATGATATCGCCAATATCTCAGAAAACTTGATCTCAGTCCACTTCAGGGATGCAGATAATCATTTATTAGACAAAAATTCCCCAACTATTAAAACCAAACACCAGAGTGAAATTACAAATGGTCACAAGATTTAAAAAAAAAAAAAAAAAAGACCACACAGAGGGATAGTGGGAGAGAAAAGCTCGCACCCATTTGGAAAAACAAAAACGTGATGTGCAGTTTGGCAAACTTTTCTTTTAGCCCATGAACTATAACCAAAGTATGTTTTTTTTTTACTTAAGTAACTTAGTATATGTCTGTACTTCCCTCAGAATCAACTGGTGACAGTTACGCGTATAGGATTCTAGAAAATAAACAAAAGGCTTTAACTTATCAGTGAAAAGAAAGAAAACAAGACCTCTTCGGATCAAATTTCAGACTTTTAAATACTATTTTAATCCTCACATATTTTTCTCCACAAAATAGTTTCAATACTTTTCGATACTCTTCAGTGGTCCAACATTACCTGGATAAGGTTTTTATAAATATGTAGCCTAGGCTGAATGTAAATCAAGAAACAACATGGGATGCTTGCTTACACAAGACCGATACAGGATTGCACATCGACATGTTCAGCATATAAAGGTTCATCTTCAGAATGTGTGTATAATTTTGTATCCCCGTGGTAGGAATATTTGAGGCAGACAGTACGGTCCATATGAACATCATAAACAGTAACTTCTACAAGAGAAATCTCACACTCTCAGCTGCACACTCTTTTGCCAGGTGCCATTGTATAACATGAGGGAGAGAACAAGCACAACTGGAGCGATGCAAAGTGTGTGTGTGTGTGTGTGTGTGTGTGTGTGTGTGTGTATGACTCAGCTGGTTCTCCATCACTCTCCAAACCGAAGAGCTCAACAACAGTACCACAGGATCTATACTTGGAACACACGAACACACACATCCTTCCAGTGGTGTTACAGAACTACACTTCCCATCTCACCAACACACACACACACGCCCATAGCTCAAACCATCCTCCAGCATCCCTACAGTATTACATTATTGAAGCACACTGTAACAGACAGATGAGATGGCGTGGTCATGCACACGTACACGTTAACAGTCAGTCACCTAGCATTCAGAGGTGACATTTGTTGAGCTTCTTTATTAAACCTTACAACATACATGTTTTTCCTGAACTGAATATTGTTTAGTAGAAGAAGAACGCCACGAAATGAGCTGTGTTTGCGCCTGCATTTCAGCTGAGTGCACGGGGACTCAGCGAGGAATCACGCAAAGCAAACAATGAAACACAAACCAAGAACTTCACTGAGACTGCCTGTTGTCGGTCTGAAGCGATCTGATCTTGCCTGCTCGATTTAACATAGCCGCACACACTGGTGTACGTTGTCAAGAGCGGCATTTTGAAACATTGAACATGTCTGCAGTGAAAGGGAATTGTGCAGATCATTAAGTCCTCATTTATCACCGTCTCTCACCAGGCAGTCACAATGCACCAGAAGCACACTGGCAACCGGCGCCTCTCAACCCCCAGCAACAGTGCCTCATTAGCATAGCCTACCACCAGGAAGACGGCGCGCCATTGGCTGCCGCGCAGGAGTGGGAGCCAATCGGGAAAGCGTATGCAAATAACCCACTTTTGTTGCTAGGGCAAAGCGCCGGCGCACGAACCAATAGGAAAACGGGTAACAGGCATGAAATTGCATTGCACTTTGACACATTTCCCAGCACAGTTTAACACAGTATTTGCTGACAGAAAAGCTCACGGGTTAGGAACCCGGAATCAGTTTCTCCGAGAAAGGAACTCGGGATAGCTGACCCTGGAGACAGGAGCAGAAAATGTGCGGCAGCTGCCAGGAGGGAGCATGGCCTATATTTTTAAACATTTATAGTTGAGGAGTGTGTTTGCCCTAAATAGAGAACTTCATGTAAAAGCTGATTTACTCTTCTGGTAGATGATGACAAATAAGTAACACTCGCAGTTATTTCACTAAAATCAAAAGAGACATTTCTGGTCTGATGGACTAGATGTTCTCCAGGAGATTTTTAAAATAGCGCTCAGGAAGTCCAGCATGGCTAAGGCTGCATCTCTGAATGCCTCCACAGCAAACATCATAGCACACTGAGTGGCACAGATTCATCTGAACACAAGAAACCTGGCATCATGTTCCTAACAACTCTCCCAAGCACCAACACACACACTTACAATAAAAGGCTGGCAAATACATGCTCAGATTTGGGCGTACAAAAGAAATCTCTTTTCTAGACTCAATATAAACCCCTGAGGATCCCGGTGTGATTACACAGATCACAATCACGCGTGGATCCGATCCCATTCTACAGACACAAACTTTACTTCGTCCAAGAGGCCGTGAAGTCCTTTCGCTATCTTTCTGCTGCACGTTCCACAGTGTCTGATAATAAAGGCGAGGCAAATATGCACAGATGCCCTAACAAACCCATCCCGATATTAACAACAGAGATGCCTCGAAACGGACCAAAAGGAAGAAAGGCTAACCTGTATGCATCGTCCTCTGGCAAATCTCATATCATCCTGGCAGAGGAGTCCATCTGCGAACCACAGTACACTACAACAGAGAAATAAATAGAGAAAATTAGTCATCGTAATATCTCCGGCTTTTTCACAGCAGCATACGAAAGGCCTAAAACATTGTTTCCTATTAAAGATGGGAGTTTCGAGACTTACTTCAGCGAAATTTTAAAAGAAAACAAAAAAAATAAAAAATAATAATAATAATAATAATAATAATAATAATAATAAATAAAAAAAAAAAAGACAAATCCAGGTTACCTGGACCAACTTTGAAGTTGTACGTATGGGAGAAAAGCCCTGGTTCCTCAGCAGGGTCTTTCAACGGTCGACGTTCGGATTTCTCTTCAACTTGCACGATCATTGGTGTGGATCTGCAAGGAATATGAACGGGTTTATTAAACCAGCTCACATACATTATTAGCAGTACTAAGGAATGTTTTCGAAGCAGTTAGAAAAAAGATGCGCATTCGTGGAACTGGAAAATTTTATTTTATTTTTTTTTTAAAGCATGCCAGACTGCATGTGCACTACAAATTTAACTTTCTACACAGCGAACCTGAGTTAGTCAGGGAAGACTTGTGTTATGCAACGCATAGAAGCGTTATGCAATAGACATTAACCCTATATCCCATGAGGAATAAATATAATGTCTTACACTGGACATTCACTATTTTAAGGCTTGCTATGCAAAGCAACTGTTAGCTATACATTTAGCAGACAAAACTTCACATGTATGTTTTGTTTTGTTTTTTTTAATAAAGGAATGTCTGTGAGCACTTGATAAACATATCAGCATCTCAGAAGTGTTCAAGAATAGATAAAGTGTAGACTATAATAATACCGAGATGATAAAGGATCAGTAATGCAATGACTCTGACGCTGATCGTTTACTTTGATGTATGCATTGATCCAGATGTAAACAAAAACACAAGGGATCTAACAAGGACAACATTAAGTCCTTAAAAACTCTAAGCAACATTTATCAGGTACTAACATTATTATTATTATTATAATTATCAATCAGCAATCATCTTAACTGAACTAAAGCACAATTTAAATGGACTACCAGCTGCACAGAAATGATCAGTTAGCCAAGCGACGGCGTTTACTCCAGAAACATCGCATCATTCACATAGTTAACACTCCTTAATAGTTATTTTATATATATATATATATATATATATATATAATATATATATAAAAAGAGCAGCGCTCAAAATACCCCGAGGTTTGGACAGCACAGAATGGGCAAGGTTGTTAACGCTAGCCTGCAACCACCAAACTCTAAACTCCCGTTAACTTTGACACGTTACAATCCATTATTTCACTGCGTTCACATCTTCTCCAGCTAGGCCACAATAAGATGAGACGATTTGCTGAAAAGATTACTGACCTGATTCGTGTTTGTGGCTGTAAATGTATGAGTGCGCCAGTCTACCGTGAGTGCACTGTGTCCAGGAAAGCTGTCACACAGGTAGCATGACTAGCTCCGGCTTAAAAAAAAAAAAAAAAAAAAAAAAAAGAGAGGGAGGGGAGGGAAGAAAAAAAAAGAAAAAAAAAAAACCCGCTTCAGCTAGTGCGCTAGCTAACTAACTTAGCCAGGTTGCTAAATGCCGCGCTCAAAAGACTAACGCGAATAAAGACCGACATTCACCCTCAACCAGGACGAACCTCTGTTATTATTCCTCCATTTCACTCGGTCGGTCGGTCAATGAAACAAAGTCAAACTGTATGACCTGCTAAAATGTTCCAATTAGCTGGCTATTTTGAGAGCGTGCTAACGTTAGCGAGCTAATGAAATGTTACCAACACCTCGGCCTGCGATTTAAGATAATAATAAGAATAATAAAATTTAAATAAAATATAAATTAACAACCCAAACCATTCCAGCTGTATTTATATAAACGTGTACGACGTATCTCCTACTCGTGTTGCGCTAAGTTGCAATTTCGAAAGAAGCTCTCGCAATCCCAAGAAACAAAAACAGATCGAAGAGTTATATTGATCCGCCCGCTAGCGAAATCTTAGCAAAAACCATTAGCTCTCTCTGCTTCTCCTCAATGTATCGGAATCACTGAGCTGAGCTACTACCACAAGCCTGCTAACATCCTTTAGCTCCTCATCACTCATGCAGCACAACTTACCTTGTTGCTACGTGTCCCTCTGTGGATGAGAGAGAAAAAATGTGTGTATATATATTTATATATATTATATATATATATATTTATATATATCCTTATACGTTTAAAATACGATCCCACGCGAAGAATCCGATCTCCTCGTTTACAATCCTGTATGTTAATTGTTCGATGAAGCTTCAACCCTGAGTCGTCTGACTTTGTGTCAACTCCTTTCCAAATCAACAGCGCCTCTCCGTCAACACAAACTTATCCGATCAGAAATACAGCTACATTTTGACCCTCGTCGAGAAGGCATTGGCTGTCAGTGACGCGCGTCGCGTAATAACGTTACAAGACACACGGATTCAAAACTCGTCATGACCGAAAATACCATATTAATCGACGGCGAGCTAGCTGCGTCTCTTGGGGGAAAGCTCCTCATCATCATCCAGCTACTTCTTCCTTTTTTGTGTAAATTTTACAAAATGGCGCGCGTTCCAAACCTGCGCAGCGGACCGGCCCGGTGGACCTCAGACATGACCAACCGCTTTCAGCCGCTCGAACCGAACTACAGTCCTTTTACTTCATTTCCGAATCAAACGCCGCGTAGATCCGCTCGATTTTCAAACGGATCGATCTCCATTCGAGTCGATTAAATCTCCACAACGGCAACCAGACCGCGAATGTTTTACGGAAGAAAAAGTAAGGAACAAAATGGAAGCCGAGTAGAACGTTACCATGACGACTGTCAATCAAGCCGCGAAGTTCCCGGATGACCTCATGACGTCGACACGTTCCTGGAGTTGCCGTAGAAACTGCCAATCAATTTTACATTGACGAAGGGCGTGGCTAAATTTTAAGAACACATACGTTCAGTGGGGGTTTTTTAGGCACGCATTAGTTTATACCATTGTATCGTCTTATAAAACGAGCAGCTGCTCTGATAAATACGTGGCGTAAGCATGATGTATATCTGCATGGATTATGACAAAACAATATTATAATATCCTAATAAATATCATTTTAAACTTTCCAACTCTGAGTATGAGCCTAAGCAGAAACCAAGAGAGAAATCGGTTTAATCATACTGTCCAACCAGGCAGACAGTGTGGTTACTCTTACAGATTAATTTAATCAGAAAGTGTCGCATGGAAATCCTTCCTTCATTCTTCTTCTGAACAGCTGAGCTGTTTGTTAGCCTGATGATGAGATGGGTGTTTGACTCTCAGCTAAGTGAATGACAGGGAGCATCTGCTGCACTGCTTCTTGTTACTCAGTGTAATAGTGCATGTCATCAGACATCAGAATAAATGGAAACGAATCTTCTTCATGAGGCACAGACACAACAAACATAATAACTAAAATGTTAAAAAATGAATAAAATGCTCGTTGTATTTGTCAACGCACATTTGTAGTGCCTCACTGTTTTTTTTCTTTTGGTTTTTTTTAACAATTATTTTTAAATAGATTTTACACTGTACAATGCAAAGTACTTTTTTTTTTTTTTTTACATTAAAATGTAGATTATGATTTAACTGAACAATTTCAGCTATAGTCAGGCAAAGAAGAAAAAATCACAATCATAAACAAAATAGCGCAAACTGGACAGGAAAAAATATCAGTGACGCCGGTACAGTAGAGGAAGAAAAAATATATACAATGATCCGTTTAGGAGTCGGTTCCGTGTTGGTGTGCTGAGTCAAATGAGCCGCCTCACAAGAAAAGAGACAGAATTCCCATCACCACTTTCTACTTCGTTGGGTTTTCTATTCCTCTTTACCCACCTCTCTTTCTTTTCTTATATTTTATTTTGTCATGCCTTCTTAACTTCTTCTATTCGTTTATTTGTTTTATTACTTTCTTTTATTTTATGCTTTTTCTTTCCAGTAAAGCGCCGCCGGTGTTGAGCAGCGCGCGCAGAAACAAACCGAGTCATGTGATAGAAAGTCATCACGTGGTTCCGATCATCAGGAAGGAACAGTACCGAAAACACGTAGTGGTCTTTACGGTGTTTGAGAAAATGAGTGTTACTTTGGATTTAAGGCTTAAGCGTGCGAACAAAGTGTATCTCGAAGGGGTAACGTTACACTTAATGTGATATTCATATGCATTTTTCTACAGTAAGTTGAGCCTTTGGAGGTTTCTGTAGCTGGGGCTTCGCTAATACAGTGTTATTGACATGGAGTGAGGAGTTATGATAGCAGCTTTTAATGTTTCATACAACAAACTTTCTCTTATGAAGACACAGAACCATTTCCTCGTTCACAACCTGGAATGTTAGAAATCTGATTGTCATGAATTTATTAGTTACAACATGAATTTGATGCTGTATAATTTAGGCAAATGCTTATTTATTTGTTAGGGCAGCTGATAAAGGATTCTCCTTACCAGGATGTAAAAGCTCATAAGCTGTATACGACATATGCATTAGACATATATTCCCATAGATCTTTATTATTTATCTTGTATCTTGTCCCCACCCTGTTTTTTAGGAGGTCCTGGCTGGAGTGGTGGTGATCACCAGTAAGGAAGCTGTGCAACATCAGGGAATCACCCTCACCATGGAGGGTCTTGTTAGCCTACAGCTCAGCTCCAAGAGTGTCGGAGTCTTCGAGGCATTTTACAACTCGGTCAAGGTAAGCAGTCACAGAATCTTGGTAATCATCTAATGTTTTCACTTTGTGTTACCATGCTCAGCATCTGATGCACCCCAGATGTTTAGATATACTTGGATTACATCTGGAAATCAGCGGTATAATATTTTTCAACATCCTCTAGATATGTAGGAAATGTTCCTGTCGGAACATGTATCAAAGTAAGTGTTATTTCCTAATTTCTTAGACTGCAAAAGTATAGGAAATGGCTATTATTTTCCTATAAACTTTGCTTTTGTGACCAGGACATTGGTATTTTGAAACTGACCTTTTTCATTGAGAAAACAGGTGAATTTGCATCTTTTTGTTTACATAAAGTCAGAAAAAAAACAGTAAATTCCAAAATATGTTGGGGTTTTTTCTGACCACAAAGGAGGGTTACAACAGTGTTGAGACATTGCTAGACACCTTGGAGTGTGATAAGTACGACTGGGAGGTCATTGAAGATGTCAGAATGGTGGCATTCCTAATGGACCTCCAAGGAGGATTTACAGAGTTTCTCTGCTATCTTTGTCTTTGGGAGAGCCGGAACACCAAGATGCACTACCAAAGGCGGGACTTGTCCACAGTGGACCGAGTTTGCTGTGGGGAGGAATAACGTCAAGTCCGAGCCATTGGTGGATCCCACTTGATCCCACTGGCTGATGCCACCACTGCATATCAAACTGGACCTTATGAAACAGTTTATCACAGCTCTAGATAAGGAGTCTTTAAGTACCCTCAAGGCTTCATTCCTAAGCTGCCCGAGACAAAATCAAAGCCGGTGTCTTCGTCGGACTACAGATAAAGAAGTTCCTGGAGTGCAAGGAAATCTCCAAGAAGCTCACTAGGAAGGAGAAAGTGGCTTGGAACAGCTTTGTTGCAGTGGTTCGGGGCTTCCTGGACAATCACAGAGTCAAAAACTATGTGGAGTTGGTTGAGACTCTTGTGAAGAACTCTCAAAGTCCACATCCTTGATGCTCATCTTGATGGAAAACATGGGAGTGTTGGGAGACATTAATGTCTGTGTGTTGTTATTTTGAGGGGACAGCAAATTTACACTGTTACACAAGCTGTACACTCACTACTTTACATTGTAGC
>JANDJT010000060.1:14570239-14583471 GCA_024331685.1 Stegophilus panzeri | reverse complement strand
CTCCCCCCCTGCGTTCTATAGCCATCTCAAGTTGGAGCATGGGAAATAGTGCGTTGGTGAGCATACATCTAGAAATCAGAGTGTATTGTGGGTATAAATGAATGAAATAATGTAGGGAATGAAGTAGTTCACTCCGAATTCGGACACCACTACAAAATGGCCAACACCCCATATAGTGTTCGATGTGAACATTAACTGAAGCTTGTGATCTGTTTCTACATGACTATGTATTGCACTGCTGCCACGTGATTGGCCGATTGGATAATTGCATGAACGTACAGGAGTACATGTGTCCCTAATAAAACGGATGGTGAATGTATAGCGTAACACATGCTGGGTATTGTATTGATGGATCACTCGTTGGACAACACAACGATACAAATCTGAACGTATTAATGTAACCTAGAATACATTCCAAAGAGATAACTTACTACAAATGGTAGTTTAATGCAATCTTGCCCAACAGCAGATACAAACTAACAGCTAACAGAGGGCATTCTTACCGGTATTAGAGGAGGAGAAGGGGTGCTTGGTATGCCAACTGCAGGGAGAGAGGACAGGCTGGTGCCCTTTTTCACAAGCTCAATCTGCTCTTCATACTGGGTCTACAAACACATACACATTTCCTGGGGGTTGGGCCTTACACGAATGGTATTGAACAAAAATTTTTTAAAATGAGCCTTGTCTTGGTATGATGCATGGTAATAAATAAAGCCAATAATGGCACATCTAAATCCATTTACACTGAGTAAAAAAGGAAATCAGTGGCACAGTCTAGAATGCAGTGGCGTGGGGCAGTCACAATTTTTATTATCACAATAAGCAGACAAATAAATCAATGATTTTAACAGTTAAAAAATAGTAAAGAGACATAACGGCAGTCCAACCTCGATTCTGACGATCTTCTCCTCAACTTCCTGTACACATGATTTCCAGGCCTCAATGATGGAACTGAAAGCAGCAGATGGACATCTGTGGGAGAAGAGAGAAATAAATAATTGAATTCAAATGAATGTGAAGGGCAAAAATAATCAAGGTCTCACATTAAGATCAACATAATAAATGATAAATTCTATCAATCTGATTGCTTTCAACCTCAGAGAATCTACTTTGTACCAGGAAAAGTACATGAAAATATGAGACAAGGCATGCTGCACTGCATGAGTACACATTAAGGCTGGGCGACATAATCAGATATCACCGTTGACGTAATTGCTTCTAATCCTTTACACTCACTCACTCACTTTTGGAACGAAACATGGCAAGAGAGAAGTGTCATTTAAAACAGGTTGTGAAATAGTCCGACAGTATCCAAAATATTCGCTGTGAATTTACATAGGACAAAAATACGACAATACTGCAAACTACTTGTTCTACTTCTCTGCTCAGGTCAGATATTTCCACTAATCATGTGCAATTATAGTACTACACATGGGACCCTCTGGGCTTTGTAGGTTGTAGCAACCAAAGAAGCTTATAAATGCGATATAAGTGCTATAAATGCAGTTCTGAAATGCATGAGGGACGAGGTTGACCAAGGGCGGGGGGGAACCAGCAAGATTACAGGGGAACCAGGTTACCATGACAACCCAGCTGAAAACGAAATTACACAAAAGATGATTATTTTTTTCAAGTATTGCCCAGCTCTAGTACACATCTTAATCATTTAGCTTAGTACACCAACCCCAATTTCCTGTCAGGAAAGTGTCACACCTCTTCCATATTTATAGTTAATGGGTATTGTCACTCCCAGTTCTATTGAATATGGCCATCTTAAGCACCCTGAAAGAAAATAGTAGCAAAGACCTTTGAAACGTTTTAAACGCCTTTCTGGTCATATTTTGCACACCTGATGGGCATCAACCAAAGTATCAATCAAAGCAGGATTTTTGATACAGAATTTAAAATAAATAATTATATACACAAGATATTTATTGATTGGTTGAGGATTTCTTATGGCCACAGCAACTTAATTTAAATATTGTATACACACAATTCCAAATTCATGTACTTATGATAGAGATATATATATATATATAAAAGCCCATCAAGACTTTAAAAGAAGATTTATTTATATTTAAAAAAAATAAGTTAATTAAAAACTCCAACGAAAAACACAAACATTTGCCAGCACTCTACACCTTTACAGAACACCTCTGGCGTTTTTAATACGGAGAGGCAGGGAGCTAGCCCCCTGCACCGTGTGTGTTCTTACGTGGAGGACATCTCAGTCACGCATTTTAGAATTGCCTTCCCATCCGACAAGTACTTCCTCAGACCACGCAGCCCATGATCCCGCCTATTTTTCAGGATGATCACCTATACACAGCAAATAGGTTGTTATCCATGTATTTAAAACAACTGGCTTTAAGTCCAATGAGTTACAATGCAGAAACGGAATCTAAAATAAACAAACAAAAAGAGGTGCGCTCTTACCTGTCCTGCTAGTGATCGACTGACTGCTTTTGCACACAGATCCCTACATTTCTTTATTTTCTCCTCCAAACTCATCTTCTCAGCTGCCCATTTGTTACTTCAGGGTAAACAATAAACATTTACAATTAAGACTTTTTAAAATCAGCACACTTAAACTACATTGAGGCACTAGTCCCCCTCACCCTTTAAAAAAAAAAAAAAAAAAAAAAAAAAAACACCCCACATAAAACTTCCAACATTTCAAGAAATAAAAATGATGTACTACGACCACTTCTGTTGCACATACCTTATTGCAAGGAAATGCTCCAGATCAATCTGATACTTCACATTCTTATCCTGGATTAGCTTGGATATACTGGGCAGCACAGAAACAGAGCAGTCAGGAAACAAAGATCAAGCAGATTATATTAAAAATATTCCCCAATATCGGTACTAAATTAAACCTCGAGTATGCATGTGTGTGTGTGTAATATATATATATATTTTAGAAAGACATTAATACAGGACAGTTTCAGCTTTTTCATGTTTGAGGGAAGTTTCTGGGAAATTAGTTCTCCAGTGGTTTGTCTCACAAAGCAGGCTCAACATAGCTTGAGTTCAGGACCAAATTCCCACTTGACCAACTGAACAAATGCATCTGCTCTGCCATATTCCAGCACAAGACCATGTCTAAAAGTGAACTCACACTAGAGACATTTGTAAAGTGGTGACGTGTGACAGCAGTTATGTTATGCATCTTTTTATACTGCCTCATTTTCTACCTTTCTAACATGCTCTCCCCATCACACAATATCAAGGACATGTGCTTTCTCCAAAACAACTCGAGTCGGTGCATCTTTTCAAACTGCTGCTCATGACAGGCTACAGAGCAGCTGAATACACACAAAGGAAAGCGCTAGCTGACCTCTTCCTCACACATTAGCTCACAGATGCCCATCAGCAATTAGTGTCACTCTGATTAACATGGGAGAGAATACACCATCCCAATTATTGGCACGGGCAATTTTGCCACAGATGGCTGCGGCATTATCGGGATTCTTTTCTGTTGAGTCACTCAAGTTTCCATCTTAAAGGAGTCATATGATGCTTTTTAATGGTTTCCTTTTGTTTGGGTGTGTAATGTATCGGTTTGTGTATGTATAAGATCTGCAAAGTTACAAAGCTCATTGGGTCCCCCAAAAGGGATTTATTCTATCTAAGAGAACACCAAACCTGCCCAAAATGCAGCGTTCGCAAGTCCAGATATTACTTCCACAAACGTCTACATAACTGAGAAATATTAGCATAAGAAGAAAGAAGGCGAAACTTCAGTGAATTGTGTTGGCTCCATGTCGTGGAGACGCCATGTGTTTCGATGCGAAAGCAAATCCCCTTTGTTTGGTCTTCAGAAAACTAACGAAATCAGTGGTTAATGTTTATGTACAACACTGTTTCTGAGCAGTACAACCCAAATGTTTGCTTGTGCACAGCGCATTTCACGGAGGACAGCTTCCTGAACCCGGGAGAGTACAACGCAGGCTATACATGAAGGCTACTCCTGAAAAATTCCTATTTTGCTCGGACAACCTTGCGCTTCTGAATCAGAACCTGTAAGTATGTTTGATTATTTTAAGTATCTGCTACGGACTGTTCAAATGCGGAGTTTTGGGTTGTGGCCCAGGGCTCAGTTGTACACCTTTGCTAACGTGCTAGCTAAAGTTTTGATATTCAGCTGTGGGAATTTTTACCTGCAAACGTACAGAGTAACGCACATTCCTGTTACCTGTTTGTATTGTGTGTATTTTTGTCTGTCGATTTCATAAGCCAAATTAAACAGTTATAACATCGTATCTCAACGGTAAGAGAGTTACAAAAGAGGAAAAAAATAAAATAAATTACCACTGTGAAACGCTCTGCTCAAGTCGTGCATGCAGAGTTGGTTCCGATTGAGCTGCTCGATCACCCGCATTTTCTGAATCTTACTCAGGCTCAAACTGATACAGTAAAACCGACGACATTAACTCCATTGCTTAGAACCTTAGAGTTGCTTTAGAAGTCTTGGAAGCTGAAGCTCGCCATTATGGTAAGGGGTGTTTCATTTCCAACACACGCTTGAGGTTTTTCGCTAATCGCAACGCAATGGGTCAGCTGGCCAATCAGAGAACTCTGGGCTTTTCAGACGGAGGGGCCTTGGATTAACATTGTGTTTTTTAAGCATCAAAAGCATGTTAACCTATTCTATTACACCCAATAACTTTTTTTTTGTTTGTTTTTTAAACGTTTAAAAAACATATGACCCCTTTAAAGTGTTTCAATCCACACCACCTCCAATATAGACACAAAACTCGAGCATGCATACTGTGCTTGTTTCATGTGTCCTCTCTACCTCCCCCCACCCACCTGTGCATGTCAGTGAAGAGTAAACTCCATAGGAATCCATCAAGATGACAGTCTCACTTTATAGATGCTATGAATTTTATTTTTAAAAATCAACCTATGAAGCTAGTATTTATTTAGAAATGTGTTTGCACAGTAGCGATAATGAGTAGTAGTCCATCATGGAGGGGATGCAAGGGCTGTACTCAGACAGCTTCAACGGTACCTCTTTGAAACTAGGTATATGAGTTGTAGCAGTGATGCAAGTACATAGGGCTGAGTGACAAACTCGGTTGAAATCAGCAAACAATTATGGAACTCAAGCAGAGGGACATAAAAAGCATGCGGTTTATAAGTACAAGCTGTCACATTAACACGTTACCATATTTGGCTGTTGTGTGAAGATAATGTGGAGATGTGTGTTAAGACAGAGTTGCAATAGTAAGTGTATCCTTTTACAGTGTCAAAAATATATGCGTTTGCCTCCTTTATATCATTTCTAGGAAAAATCAATTTAAACATATTTGTCTCTCCATCTAAGTAATCTTGTCCTACTGAATTTGTTTTTGCTTTAACAAAAAATAAATAAATGCAGTAAACATTTTGATTACTAATTTACCTAAAATTGAATGTTAATCGATCACGTCCGAACTCACGCTTTTGCATACTGTATGTTTCAATAACTGGTATTTGGACGTCTCACCTGTCCTGAAAATCCACCAGCTCTTTGATTTCACCCTTTAAAACCTTCAGCCTCTCTTGGTGGTCTCTCTTCTCCTGCTGATCTTTCCGTACCTCATCCTCAAGCTTTCGTTGGAACAAAGTCAATTCTTTGTTGGAAATCTGGAGAAGCATGTGCAAGTAGTTATTTTAATTAATTTTTTTTTTTTATTAAAAAAAAAAAAAAAAAGGTCCGTTTCCCCAACAAGTTTGTAATGAAGCATAAAAGAAGTGCGCAGTGAAGTCTCTACCTCTATGTGCTGATTAATGTCCCTCACTTCAGCATCAAGTACAGAACATGACTCCTTTCTTTTGTTCTGAAAAGCCTTAAGCCTTTCCTTCATATTTTGAATGTGTTTTTCAAATTTTATGTTGTTTTTTTCTGTTTGGGTCATATCTCCCTATGAGGGGGAGAGAGAGAGAGAGAGAGAGAGAGAGAGAGAGAGAGAGAGAGAGAGAGAGAGAGAGGGCACAAGCGAGAGAGTGAGGTGATATGTTGAGAAAACAACAAAAATAAACAGCCAGTCACTACTACCAGCACTATCAAATCAAGGCTGTCGATAAATGAAAAGCAACCAATTAACACTGGTCATGAAACTCACTCTGTTCTTTTCAAACTGTGCATATGGTTCTGTATTAATTGCAACATCATCTCTGGTATCTTTGCTACCCCAAAGTGTCTGAAAGGAGAGAAGAATAAACCTTAAATTAGCAATTGATTTAAAAGAAAAAAAAGAAAGGAAAAAAAAAAAAAAAAAAAGTGCCAAAAACTGTTTTTGGCAAATCATTAGTGATTCTTGAAAGACCTTACCTGAACAAAACTAGTCTTACTTTTAGGACATGCATCTTCTAAATTAATATAATTATCAGAGCTGAGAACCTCAGTGTTCGGTGCATTCAGTAGTGCACTGGGGAAGTAATCAAGACACTCTGCTCCTTCATCAAGTTCTAAAGTTGCAGGGATATCTGTCAGCTCAAATGCACCATTTAAATTCAGAGAAATTGAAGGGACAAAAGCATAGGGACTAGGGAGAACAGGACAAGTAGCATGGTCATAAGATTCACTGCTGTCTTCCATACTCGAATGTTTCAACTGGGGCAGGAATTCTTTGGCTGTGGGGTTGAGATAGGAGGATCCTTTAGGCTCTGAATCATCTAAGCTGCAAGAATGAGAGGGAAAGTTGGCCAATAGAGAGTCATCCACATTGTGCTGCAAGCCCACCGCGTGCAACGTCAATCCGACGAGGTGGCCGTGCATTACAAATCTGAGAGATCCGAGCAGGAAATGTTCAAGTCCTCCAGCAGTGTCAATCTTTTGCTGCGCTTCAAGGGGAAAGTTCTTCAGCTCGCCCACAAGCAGTGGGTCCGACACCTCAAGAGGTCCATGCTCCTCCAGAATCTGTGCAAAGTAACTGAAGACGGGAGAAAAGGACACACGAAGGAGAGTGGGAGACGAGATAAAAAGATTCATTCACAATGGATTTTTTAGTGGACTTCAAAAAAAAAAAATAATAAAAAAATGACAAATTCTATTTATCTTGTATGTGTATAGTTCAATTCCCAGCTACAGATGATCAAACCAATCAGTCTTCAACAATGAAATTCTCTCATGTGCCCAAAGTTACAGATTTCATGACCACTGACTTGCAGAAAGCACATACAAGTGCATGTCTGTGCATAGGTGGCAAGGTCATAAGCTAGAAATGCGTTAGCTAGCCCACCGGGCAAGTAAAAGCTCCGACGTGTCGCCCAGGCCCGCGTTATGCCCAGAAGCCCAGTTAACCCTGCTAAAAAAACCTGTAACTAAGACAACTCGTATCAAAAGCATGTCTAGCTTATGTGCGTTAACACAGACGATGGAAAATAAGTTAGAACTTGAATCCCTGGGAGGGGCAACTTTATGTAGCCTCATCACGCTCCCATTACCCATAAAAACGTTATCTGCGTCTGGTTATCATCTTTATGTATACTCCATGAACTACTCAAAATTAAATGAGGTGATCATGTGTTACTAAATATATATAAAAAAAAAGAATAAAATAAACCATATCAAGCATTTATGTAGGTGTAGTAAAAACCCACATGACTGTCATATCAACAGCCTACTGAACATAGCCTGCTTTTCCTAGGCTCATGGCCTAGCAATTTGACAACTAGTCAAACAATAAAGACTCCTTAATTACTCACTCATATAAACTTTCTTTAGTTGGATCTGGGTCGTTGTCCAAATATTTCTTATAGCGGTTAGAGCTTCCTGGGTTGACATACTGGCCCTCAAACTCTGCAACCTGCTCCCTCAAAAAATCTGGAACACTAAAGGGATCACCACCATGAAGCAGCATCCTAGAGACAGACATTCAAGTGAGTGCTACATGCAAATTCCCATAATTCAAATTTTAACTAAATCAGCAAGAAGGGAGAGGGGGGAAAAATAAATAAATAAATAATTTTTTTACAGTGAATCTTCCTCAAAGAAGAAATCATCCTCTTCATCTCTTCTTATCCCCGATAGAAGCAAGACAGACTGAAACACACACAAAAACACAAATTTTACTCTCAATAAACCGTTAAAACAGTTGCCCTGGATCAGTCTTGATTCGGGTATAAAGTCACTCACCTTCGGTTCTTTCTGCTTCTTTTTTCGATTTTTGCTTTTACTCCTATAAACAGAACTCTAAAACAGAAAATCAACTTATTACATGAGAAGAGCAAACCGCACAATCATGTTTACGACCGAACACCCCCTGAACTCAGCAAGATCTTTTCAGAAGGAAATTATAAAGTGTCGAGTTATTTTTCGTGATTGGAAATAGGCTAAAATTAAAAAAAAGTTTTAAAAAATAAGAATAAAATACAAAAACTCATTACACTTATAAAACAATACTTACTAAGGGGTCAACTTTTTCTGTCTTCTTTAACACTAAACATATTGCATCTAGGGGAGGGGACAAAAAGAGTTAAAATTGCATCAAGGATATTTTTATTTTTTTAATTTTCACACAATTATAAAAATGGGTAACTACGTACCCATTTCAAAATAGTCATCAAGTATAGTGAACCAGGAGGGGTAGTGCTCTCGGTATTCCTCTAGAGTCCAAATAAAGAGGCGCATTTCTTGTGGCGGGGCTTGTCTCAGGTACTCTATTACAGTGAAGCTCTTATTATGAAATACGTCATGTAGTGGGGGAAACTCCAACAGGTAAGAGAGATCCAGTTTTTCCAGCTCCTCACCAAATTGACCAATAAAGTTCTCAGCAGCTTTCAGGCCTGTGGTGTAGGCAAAGAAAGAGAAGACAATGTAAACAACAACAACCAAAAAAAATAAAAATAATCACACAAAGGAATCCTACAGATTATTCACATAATTTTTTCTTTTTTTATATATATAAAAACATTTATGACTTATTGATCTATGCTGTTGAACCTATCTGCTTATACATTAGCAGTGTAAAGACTAGCACAGTGAGATTCAGATAAAGGGACATGTGTGCACATTTAGTAGCAGTCTAAATCATACCAAATCAGACATGCCTCATTGATCAGTCTTTTACTTGTGTGTAAATGTTCTGGAAAGTCAAACACAAAAAAAACAAAAAAAAAAAAAAACAAAAAACAAATATTCCTGCCAGATTTACAAAACATTTACGCTAACCAGCCAACAAGTATGTTTGGAGCACAGCTGATTTACATATAGATGACGCCTACAATCCATCCTAAATAGTGTCCGAGATCAGAATTAGTGTGTCCTAAATCGAAGCATGTTGAAATTAACGTCCCAAAAGTTACCCAGATGGTCCCATAGATTTTCAAATTGTGGAACTGTAGACAATATTACCCACAACTCCTTGCAAGAGAGAGGAGGGATTGTGTGACTGTTTGCTTCCCCGAATTCAAGGATGCATTTTAGATGTGTAAATGAAATGTGGAAAAATAAATCAAGGGAATAGTACACAACTATATAGTATGTCCCAGTACTTGCAAATTCTTGCTACACACTCATGAATATGTACCTTTTCTTCCTACTTTTAATGCGTAGTGTAAGTAGGCAAAATGAGACAGGGTATCTCTTCCAGTAATGGCAGTAACCTTTCATAGGGTAGCGATGAAGGTCTAGTCTTATTTGTCTTACTTTATGGCATGGTTTTATATTCCCTGTTCCCCATTAATACCAAATGGCAGAATATAACAATTTTTTTTAAATAAATATTTGTGTGCAATTCATGACAATTATACAACCTGAAGACTGGTAATAAAGGTCCACATTAGTGAGTCTCCTTATACATAAATTTACTTCTTATACATGAAGTAAACTTCTACAAAACGCACACATTTACTTGTTAAGCATGCATATCAAGCTTGATAAATGAGGCCCAATGTCTATACAGCAAGATCAATGAGGAACATTGCATTTTACCAGCATTGTTAAGTTGCTGAGCCCATTCATGAACTTTAGGCTTGACATCTTGGTGGTCACTGAGGTTATGAAGAAACAGTCTAGCCCAAACCCTGTTCTTTCTCTCCAGCAGCAGATCCACTAGCTCCCTGAGAAGCTGCGGTTCTGCACGGTCCTTTAATACGCTTACATGACCCTTATCCTCATCCAACTTCATCCATGGTCTCAGACACACCACCATACTAGAAATATTGTGGCTCTCATCGTTAAAAAGATCTCTGTTTTTATCAAGTTGGTGTAAAACACGATCTCCGTACACAACATAGTCCTTGAGCGATGCTAGATAGGGGATAGAAGTAAATAAACAAGTGTTAGTTTTGACAGTTATTTCTGTAATTCTCTAAATAAAGTTCCAAGGGATAAAACTGTTGTAAGTGTGTTGACTCTATATTCACAGATTTAATACTAAGCTCAGTAAACTGAATATCAAGTTCATTTACGTTGGTCAATGCCACTGTCTGAGCCTCTCTCAGTTCTATCTTCCATTTTTAAATTGTTCATCTCATTCTCGGATATGGATGTGTCTGCCCTCTGTTGTTTCTGTCTCAGCTTTCGTTCCTCTTTAGATTTCAACTTCTTAAGACTGCAAACATGTGAGGAAACAGATGGAAGGTCACCATAACTACAGCAGTCTAGATATAGCAACAAAGATCACAGTATGGATGTTTGTAATAAGATACACTATTTGTTGTTATACATTTAGCAATTTACCCATGGGCTTGTGCTTACCTTGTACATTTCTGTTTGACTCTCATCCCAGGAACTTTGCTTTTAGAAATAGGTGATTTAAACTAAACAGCAAAAAAGGACAGTATTCATTAGAAATTGAGGAAAGTGTGTGATACACACTGCTTATTCAGTTTTGAGTAACACTTACCTCACACTTAATAAGACCAGTTGAGTCAAATATTACAATTCGACAGATTGTACCTGTACAGTCAGGAGTAAAACATAAATCCTGCAGAAAATCCTAGGGAAGGGAAATAAATAAATAAACAAACAAACAAACAAACAAACAAACAAACTCCGAACTCTCAAGGAGCAGAGTCATGGTGTTGCACATCATATATTCATCTGATCACCACTCCTTACCTTGTCATTCTTGTCAGAAAATGAAGCAGCTTTGAACTTTCTCCAGCAATTGATATGATACTCCACCTTGCAGTTCTGACAGCATGACAATCGAATGAAGCCCTGCAACAACCAAATACGCGTCATCATTTGTCCACCCTTGAGTCTACAGATTTATTTAATTGCACTTAAGTCAGTGAAGCTGTTCAAGTGCAACACTGGGACTTTGATCAATTCCTTAGCTAGCCCCCCTAGCAAGTGGAAACTCCAGTGTGGTGCCCAATCCCATGTACTGGTTGCCTGGAAAATAAACTGACTAAGCTAAAAGTGGTAGCTATCTTAATTTAACACCATAGCCAGCAAGTTAAGTGCATAAACACAGATTAAGGGGAACAATTACATGAATTTCCATGGAGAGGTTGTGTGTGTAGTCACAGTCATAAAATGCTAGCAGAAAAGTTATATGAAAGCTTTGAGCAGCACATTTGTCACACTAATTTGGTTAAGTTCCACCCACAAACCAGCTTGCTTCAATCACATCACCACTACCACCCAAGTAGGGTGAGGTCTAACATGTGCCTCCTCCAGGACACGTCAAAAATGCCATGTGCTTCTTCAAAGTTCTGCTCATGCTGTGTCACAGCACATCACAACACACTCTGAGGAAAGTGCAATCTACCATCCTCCACATACATGGACACCCACGATTGGCTACTGTCGCTGTGATTGACAGGGGAGCTAGAGCAGGCCATCCCTCCCACCCAGAAAGCAAACAATTTTTTGCTCTCTTGGACTCCTGGCCAAGGATGGGTGTGGCATCATTAAGTCAGGACTCGAACTTGAAATATCCAGACGATAGGGCTGACGCTTTTCTGTTTATTCCCGTTTTTCACATAACTGTGTTCCGATTCGGAAAATATTGCCTGTCTACCATGCATGCTAATGATCACAGCTAGTAAAATTGTTCTACTGACCGCTATGTGCAGCAAAAAGAGGGATTCGGAAGCATGAGCTATTGTTACAGCATTCTGCATTGCACTAATTTTAAACCTACATATAAAATGATTGCCAATATGACATAGGGTTTAATTTCTCTCTCTGGTTGTTGAATCTATTTGTCCACCAGGTAATGACCAAAAAAAAAAAAAAAATCCTAATAGCCCAGATATAAAACCTGGTTGTCCCAGGTAACCGAGCTAATGATTTGGCTCATACAGTTCATGTAATCTACGCCATCTACCAGGCTCATCTACAGTAACAAATAATGCAGATGAGAACTTGGGCTTATGTTCAGTTCCACCCAACGAAAGAGTAGTTGTGTTGAAGTGCAGCGTGTACTCTAAAACGTAACCACAGAGCATTATCGCATACCTTAAAGTCTGGATCTGTGAAATAGATAACGGCTTGTCCCAAGCAATGCCGGCAAACTGCATCTGGCTTAGGGGGGAATTTGCAGGTCTCAATAAGCCTCTCAAGCTGCTCCTTTAGAGAACACAACAGAAGAATTATGCAATAAGAACCCTGACTAATATTACTACAAATGATCACACCAAAAACCCAAAATAAGCACCATCAAATATTACAACGGGTGCATAAACTCACTTTTAAATATTCAGGACAGGTCTCTTCAACAGTTACTTGAGTAGTTGGCCAGGTCAGTTTTCCTGGCATGATCTGCCTCTGAACCATCAATAGAGCCTTTAAAAATTCCTCTTTGGCTTTACTAAATCTGAAAAGCAGAAGAATAAAAGCCATATACGAATAAAAGAAGAATTTAAGCAGGAAACTAAATTCACTCTCCTGCTTCCCCCTACAAATTGAGCTAAAAGCACCGTGTACTCACTTGTTCTCCTTCAGTAAAACCTTTCCTAAACCATAATGAACCAAGGACTGGAACGTTCTGTTTGCTGAAGAGCTTAGTTTTTCACACTGCCGCTGAGCTTCCGCCAACTCCTACAAAAAAATTTTTTTTTTGAATTTCATATTACAAGTTTCAGCAAAGACTGGCGCTTTGTGTAATCTGGGTGAAATTGGGTGTTCAGTTACCTCAGGTTGCCCGATTTCTATGAGGGCTGTAGCGTAACCATAGATCAACAACGATCTGTCCAGTTCAGATATGCAGAGATCCTGTGTGGAAACAAAAAATAAATAAAATTTATATTATATTATATTATATTATATTATATTTATATATATA
>JANDJT010000060.1:14545688-14570139 GCA_024331685.1 Stegophilus panzeri | reverse complement strand
AAATTTATATTATATTATATATATATATATATATATATATATATATATAAAATTTCAACTAGTGTGAGTTCACCTAGTGACTTAAACATATGTTCAAATAGGAAATAGTCATAATTTAGTAAGGTAGTTTGTCAAACTTTCACAGAAATCTTCCTTTGTAAAAACTAATAAAATTTTTAAAAAATTTAAACCTACTTTCATTTGAAGTTAAGATTTGTTTCACTCCTCATAAAAACACCAAAAACAAAAAGTAGGTAAGCGTTCGGTTACAAAAAAAACCACCCACACCCCACCACATTCTGATCAGGAAATTCACCACCCTGTTTGATGATTTCAGCTCAAACACCTGCTAAAGTACGTCAGAAATAAGGAAGTTGAATTGGGTGTGCTTGAGAGGTGAACGGTGTATACCCTTACTTTATGATCGTCATGTTATAAACATGAATTACTACTGTGAATGATTAACATTTTTTAAAGATTTTCTCTACTACACACTTTGCCAGCTGCAACACAAAGAATTGAATTTTAGCTCATGAATGAGCACTAGGACTTCAACTAACGATTTTGATAATTGATTAATCTGTCAATTGATCGATTAGTTGGATTTTTTTTTTAAAAGCCAATTTTTAATTTTCTGTATTTAAAAAATATAATAGTAATAAAATTAAAAATAAACTCACATTCTGCCCAATGTTGTCCTTCAAACATTGTTTGTATTAAATGTATCTATGTGGGCCATGCTACATTGTGCAAAGGATTTTGCAAATATCATTGTATTTTGAAAACAAAAAACAACTGATTGTCCACAAGCTTTAAAGCAGAAGTTAAATCACTATATTAAAAACGCTAAAAAAAAAAAAAAAAAAAAGAGAGAAAGAAACAAAATCACAAAGTGTTTAGTAAGAGGTTGAATGTTCAGATGAGTGAATGTGTTACTGCAGAACACAGTAACATGTTACTTTATTCTGTAAATGTATTACATTTATATACAATGACATGTTCTTACCCCATTACAGTTACTGCACTCAAAACAATTACTTCTGCTTCTAAATATAGTATCAAACAACATTTCATCAAAATGAATTAGTCAGTTATTGCGTGCTGTTTGAGGCGCATGCGTGGACTCATGCTCATTCAGTGAAGTTTAATGGAGACTCACTTGCTGTCAGGATGAGCCTTTATGTAAAGTGGAAATACTGGCATGAATTTCCAACATTTACAGATGAGGATAAAAACGTTAAAAAACAGCACACATCTGTCACAACAAACCACGTTAACACACTTCGAGTTTGTCTGAAGTGCTGAATATAAAAACGCTCATGTTTTGGACGACCCGGATCATACACTTTTCTCCCAGCAGCTCACTCTGTGAGCTCCGCTGATTCTCAGATGTGTTTTAGTCACAGTAATGCATTTTTCACCGTTGTGAAGTGACGTCACTGATGAGGCGGTTATCCACAGTGATGTCACAGACCCCACTCATCCATAATGAAATTCATTGTAGATTATTTTCGTTATCGATTATTATCCATTTTAGCAATTACTTTTGTAGCCCTAATGAGCAGAAACTGTTCCAAGCTGAAATATAGCTCATTTTAGATGATGGGTATGGTATTCTGTAACGCTTCGAACTAGATACCATGGCCATGCTGCACACGGCAGAAATACAAGTCATGCATCAACTGTGTGCTCTGTGCGCATCCGGTGTAAAACACCGGCTTGATTACCACAGAGGTGTGTTGTAAGTGCTGTCACTGCAGCTCATTACATACGATATAAAAGCGGTCTCAATATCCTGTTGCCTAAAGAGAAAGTCATTTTATTGTTGTATGCCGTTTGAAATTTAATATGCTGCTGTGCAGTGAAAAAGTATCGCACCGTGCACCTGCCAAGACATGTAAGCAATTTTTTTTTTTTTTGCAGATCTTGCTACTCTCTCAACACAAAGTAGAATACTTTCAATAAAAGCTGGATTGTTTCACTTCTCTTCAACATAACTGGCATCATGAGCATTTCAGGCATTAACAGAATAAGAGCTTTGCAAATTTGCCCATATTGATCATTTTTAAGAATAAAAATGTGCATTAAAAACACGGGCTTCTTTGAAACTTGCTACATACATTCAGTCACTATTGGGTCATTTCTGAAGTTTTATTAAACACACAGACTTCACCAGCGTCAAGTCTGTTAGCTGCGTTGCTTTTAGAAGCACTGGTTTAAATAGGCAATAGCACTACTCACTCATTTTCAGATGCATTACTTCCTTTCCTAGGTCATTTCTCTTCCATTAAGATTACAGATTCCATTAAAAGGTGTACACCGCTAATTATGCGCATACAAGGCACTTGGTGTCTGCATTACATGCGTGTCAGGTCATGATGACAAAGCAGCCGGCGCCACATGTATCTGGTAGCCTTGGGAGAGTGCATACGATAAGGTGTGTTAAACACATATGGAAGACAAAACACTGAATAAAATCTGGTCTAACAGAGTAGCAGTAAGGAAGGAAACATGACGTTTCACCAACATTCCAGAGAAAACAAAAGGTTTTTCAAATCGCTGAGCCATGAGATGTGAATTGGTGCCAGAATAAATATGTTAGGAGATATGTTGAAAGCAGTTATTTGTATTTACAGAAGTATGGCAAAGACAAAAGGCACAAATGCCAGTTTGGTTATCTGAATTTGCAGTAGGCTTGAAAGATGCCACTCTCTTTACTACAGGTCTGTTTATACCTACAGTACATGACCAACAGACGAGCCACAACAAACATTAGGGTATGGGCTGTAGTTAAGGACTCCGAACAGCACAGACTCCTTTATAATATATAGCAACATGACCGTCCAATGGAAAAAATCTGATTCCAATAAATAAAAAGTCAGTCATTAGTACATGAATCTATCTATGACAACCACAATTAGCATTTAACCACCGAGGTCACTTTATGTCTGAACCACCAAGCCTGGACGTGCGAGTCAAACGTGCTAACCTGGAACTTGTTTGAAAGGGATACGCAGTCAGTGATGTAATTCCTGTATTTTATTTTTAATAGACAGCCAAGGAATTAACAAAACAGTGTGGCATTTTGAGAAGTGTAAAGTTATTAATTTACTAAGATATGAAGAACCCATCTGCATACACCTGTATATCTAGCAATCATAACAGCAGTGATCAAAATAAATAAAGATAAGACCTGCATTTAAACAGTTACAACAATACAGATTAAACGGAAACCTCTACGTTAACGAGAGTACAACGGGCCTCAGATGATCCAATCACTACCAGGGGGTGTGCTTCGTGTGCCTTGTTGTACTAGAAGTGCATGTTTGTGGGTGTCATAGCTCACCTTGGTCCCAGTGGAGTGCAGAATCCGGAGCGCCTCAGAGAATGACTGCTCTGCGTTGCGGCAGCGCTGGTCACTGAGCGCGATATGAGCGTCCCGCACTGCAATGCAAAACTGCTCCTTAGTGCACACTTCACTGCTGCTGCTCTGGGCCTTTAGGGAAAAACACACGGTACCTTTAGCACCAATGGACTGGTTTTCCCCACATAAGACGGAAGCATAACAACGGGCCTCATTTAATCAATCTTTTAGTAAAGGTTATATAGTTCTCTGCACATGGCTAGTGGTTTATGATTGGTTACAGGTAAACAAAACTTCATACTTATTGGTCAAAAAGACAAGACCACCATGTATTATCATAGAAGATTAGAGTTAACTAAATGGCGCAAAACTAAAATGACAAACCGTGAGAACTGCTGAGGAGAGTTACTTCATCTTCACCTCAAGGTCAAACGCTTCTTCTATCATGTATAAAGACACGTGACCGCGGCGTGACCTCAGGTTGCTTAAAGCTTGCTCAAGGGAGTGGGCTATGCCTACGCTTCAAATCAGACCTTCAAGAACATCCTTTCCCCCCCTCACAAAACAAGACTAAATAGAGTGAGCAGACGTGCTAGACTTCCTGGCACCCACGTGTGTTGCTCCGACCAAGTATAATAAAGGAATCAACTAATCATAATGAAGAAATAACTAACAGATAAAGGATTAACTAATTAGTAAAAGTATGAAATGAAAATCATTTTTCATAGCGCAAGCAAAACTGGACTAAAAACTTCCACCGGATTTGACAAAGTTTCGGAAACCTCATACTACTCAATTATCATTTTATCCATATGTAAATCAATATATTATTGTGGTGTTTAATATATTATATATATATATATATATTTTTTTTTAAATCATTTAATTAATCAAAAAAGAGGGGCTTGAAGAATAGTTGTGGGTTTTTTTTGTTTGTTTTTTTTAGTATAGCTAAAAAGTATAGCTCTTGTGATTTGCATTTGTTGACATCCACAAAATTCCATAAAAGGTAAAGCTCACAGAGCCGATACGATGAGCAAGAGGCAAAAAAAAAAAAATCTCTCAGCCGTAGAAATGAAAGTTATTTTGACACGCGTGCAGAAACGTAATGTCCTCCCTGATGCCATCTTAGAAAAGGATGCGTGTCCTCTGGAAGCGAATGATCAGCAGCACACTAGTGAGTGTATGACATATCGTGGCTTGAAACTAAAGAATATATTGGTAATCAATATGTATAACTAACATTTAGCATTATTACTTAGAAGCATAATACAATCAATACTAGTTAACAAGCATAATCTATATGCATAATCAATATTTAGACGCATAGACTAAAACCATAGAACACTTTCAGAGTTGAAAGCACAGACTTGAAGGAATTCTGCATTTTTCTGCATCATCCTATACCATTCAGCACAGCAATAAATTAAACTGCTTTCCAATTAAGACCAATTTGAAGCTTGCAAACCAGTACCAGGATGAGGTAAGGTACTCAAGTTTTGGGCTGGGATGAAAGCCAGAAACGCATTAAAGGTAGCAGAAGTGAATTGGGTGAGGGGCAGAAATTCATTAAGGTGTAGAGGTGAAATTGGAACGGAGTAAAAACCTTTCTAAGAAGCAATTAACTATGCATGCGCCACAAATGTAAGAGATCATATAGACATGAATAATTAATTGTGGTGAAGAAGATTGGTCTGTTTTTAATGAGAAAAGGTAAAACCACGCCCAAGACGAGCTCGCTGTTGCCGAAAGGTATAAATGCATGTGTGTGTTTGCATAATTTAGACTGTCTGCAGAGGTCTCACTTTATTGTTTAAATAAAAATTCATTTCTTTTGACATCCATAACCTTTGGTCTCTGGAAGTATTTTTGGACTTTGCTTGGAGGGATTATTCCACGACAAGACATACCAGATCGGTCACTTAGTGCTGGTTCTAATAAAGTGTTGCGCAGCATTAAAAGACGAAGTCAACGTTATGCGTCACTGTAGTCCGTCCTCCTTTTATACTGTGGCGTTCTTTATTGGATTTGTTTTCATTTATGGATTGATGTTGGCTTGCTTTGTTTATATTGTTCATATTTAATATCTTTAGTTAATGTCATTAATATAAGACAACTGGGTTTTGCAAAAGGTTCATTAAACTTGGGTCAAGTTATTTAAAACATAACAGCGTAATTCGTATATAAAACTCAGGAACTCGTCGCAAATAATTTGGTTTGAAGCCTAACAATCGAGGTTTTTTTTTTTTTTTTTTTATCATTTTGTGTTTTTATGTGTAAATTTCCACAGGGTGAGTGAGTAGGACAAACTTTTTTTCCCTTGAAATTACAGGATTTTCATGAACAGCGAATTTCGTGTGTAAATGCTCCTATGCACAAATAAATAATATGAACACTTCTGTTTGTATCCACAAGAAGGATAAAGGAAGCCCAATGCTTGCACATTTGTAACAATGCAATAATCTTAAATAGATTAAACAATTCATACATATTAAAAGATACATTTTAGGTTTACTAATAACTCGTGTCAAAAGACAAGATTATGCATTTCATGCATCATGGATTTGGAAATTTAGCCCCAAGGTATAGAGAATGCCTTGAATCTAGCACTGAGAATGCTTATAAGGCTGATCAAAACTTCAGCATGAAACCACACAGTGTCTCGTGCAAATATGCAGATAAAGGAAGTCAGATCATGTACCTTTTCCTGTGTAGGAGGCTGTTTATTCCTTACAGACTGCTTCTCTGGAATGCCTGACGCTGCTTTTTTGGCCTTTCGGTCCCCCATTTCACTAGAAGCGGAACAGAGACAGAATGAATATAAACATGAGATATAATTTGGTGCATCCCTAACATGCAAGTTCATTAGCTAGCTGGAAATTTTTTATTTTATTTTATTATTTTTTTTTTAAACAAAACCACCGTGCTTGCCCAGTCTTATGTTATGGTTACCTATAAGTTAACATTATTTAAGAACAAAGTATGAAGTTAATTATTTAGTTAAATACAATAACGCTGAATAAACAAAATATGTCAATACTCCAATTTAGGGAGGGGATGGGGTTGGGTTGAAGTTTCTTACCATTAAGAGTTGTATAACAGTTTTTCACTGCAGAGTGCTGTATTTTGTTTGAGTTTTAGAACAGTTTCTACATCATGCATGTACTGATAGGAACAAGCTAAATTTATAAGTTGTAATCATGTAACAAATTGCTTCATATTGGTCAGCAGACCATTTATTATTATTTCTCTGGTCAGTGGGAGAATAGAAGCTGGTTACTGCTTTCTCAAAACCTTATTATCTAACCATCAATTACACCTAGCAGGCTAAGCCTGTGTGTGCTAAATCTGCAGAGCAACTATGATAAACACTAAAAGTTTCAAATTTATCCAAGTTTTATTATGCAATACAAAGACATGGAGGCAGTGGAGTCAATTAAAAAATAACTTTAGTTGCTTTATGCCATTTCTACAGCATGTGCACATACTACAAATCCCTAGTTAACCTTCAACAGTTTGCACACTACCATCTCCATTCCACCTTTGTTTACTGCACTGTATTTATACCGTAATCCATGTCTCCAGACGCATTCATAGACCTCTTTTTTGTTTTGTTCTTGCCTTATTCCATTTGCATGTTATTTGCACTGTATGGTCAGCCTACCTCCTTGTATTTTTGCCCTTTACATTTAATGTGACTTGCTGTTTTGCACCGCTGGTTAGATGCTTGCTGCGTTGCGTCGGCTTTGTACTTGTACTCTGATCTTTGACAAAGTTGAATCTAATCATTTGTCCTGAATTCACAGCTACTCTACAGCCCTCCTTGCCAATAGCAACCCAACGAACAGGTTCCTTTAATAAGGCACGCTGAAGCAGTCAAGATAGTTGACCAAGAATGAAAGTGAATGTTTGCATTTTAATTTAACTGATCTCTTGTGGCATCCTTGAAGAAGGATGTTGGTGTAAGATTCAGCGTGTATGTTGGGGAGTATAACCCCCACATAGATACAGTAACATCAGAATACAGCATAAACAGAAGACCAAGTAAGCAGGATGTGGATAGAGGTTTAGTTTCTTGATTACATTATGACAACTATAAGTGAGGGCTCTGACCCATGGCTCTGCGGTGCACATGCTTTGAACTGCAGATCCAGCCGACCGTGTCCAAAAAAAATAACTTGAATTCAAGTATGCATTTTCGGCTGGCATTTACAGTGTAGTTCATTGGAATTAATGTTATTTGATCATTCAGGTGTTTACTGGTGAAAAGTTTAGCCAGTGAACTGGTTTTCTTTCATAAATTAAAAAAAATAATAAACAGAATGGTATAACGTAGAAGCTGGTGTTGATTTCTTACTAGCTCTGATTGTCAACAATAGGCTTCAGAAGCTTACGGACATAACAAGTGACTTGATACACTTGGTGAAACCCCCTAGCTTTCCTATGCATTAGGAATCATTAATTTAAGCCCAATATAAGCCAAATTTTTCATATTGTGTGTCATATTAGTGACATGCATCAATAAATCATACTTATTTTACACCAGCTTATTAAATCATTTATGAGTAACAAAGAATATTCATCAGGAAACGCATGAATACATTGTAACTTTCTTAGATATGCACGAATTACATTATAGTGCATTCTTTGGCTAAGGGACAAGATCTCACACTCCTTACTCTCTAAATGCTGAGCTTGCTGAGGTAGAACAACAGGCTCACCATTGATTTAAGACACTAGCAATGGTTTTCCACTACTGAGCACATCCTACGCACGCACACGAACCCACAAGGTTCACGGGGAAGAACGAGCTAATAAATATTCTCCAGATTCTAAAACACAATGAAGGAACTTAGGCTTGAGCATGTATCTGGGGAAGGTAATGTAGGGAAACAACATGGTCTCCCACTCACTCCAGGCCGGATACTAAAACCATACGACGGCATAGGATAGTTTGAGAAGTAGCACAATTCTTAAAATGTAAAGACTAGTGTAATTAATCACATTTAACTTGTAAACGCCACCCTTTGTGATTTGCACGGACATGACTAACACCAGCCAAGATAAAAATATATCCTTGTTTCAACATAACCAATGAAGAGAAACTTTCCCCATACAGCAAATGTGTCAAACAACTAATTGTTTGTTTTGGAGAACTTTCGAGAAGGATGTTCGGTTGAATGAACAAAACAACTCAAGCAATTTCTAACTTTGATTTTTTTCTTTTTTTTAGGATTTCTATAAGCACACAACACATGATCGAGGAGGCGCATGTGAAATACATCCTCCCCCAAAATACAGGGTTTCACTCAGGATCTTTTACAGCATGAATGAAATGAAATAAAAGTATACCATACAATGAAAATGTTTCTAGAGTTTGAATGCAAAGTCTGTTTTTTGTTTTTAATCTAGTAATCAGGCTGGCTCCAACATTCACTTACTGTTTTTAAAAAAAAAAAAAAAAAAAAGGGGGAAGAAGTTATTTTTGTGGTGAAACGTCTGAGTATTGAAAAGAACTTTAGATAGAAAGGGCAAATCCTATTTGAGTTGTTACTAAACTATTTTCAGGTCCCATAAACACCTTTTCTACAACTGCGACATTTAGCTTTAACCACAGAAACCAGGAGAGGACGGAAACAAAAGTGAAACCTCCGGGACAATGAGCACAACAAACGAGCAGATAAACTAAGCTTAGAAACGGTTGTGTTTTGAAGGCTTGACGAATGCATTTAGAAGAAGGAAGAAAAAAAATAAAAGAAAAAAAAAATAAAATAAAAAATAAAAAAAACATGGGTACTAGGCCAATGTGATAAGAAGTTAGCTAGCTATCTGTTTTTTTAAACAGAGAAAGATTTATAATTAATAAATAAATAAATAAATAAATAAAAAAGAAGAAGTGTTGCCCTGACGGGAAAAAACGTATGAAGAGTCCGGATTTGAGAAGTGTGACTAAAACTCGGTGTAATTCGGAAACAGAGAGAGAAAAAAGAAAAAAAAAAAAAAAAAGAAAAAAAAAAGGAGCTGCTTTAGCTCAAGTTACCTTATAGTGTCTGTAAAGATGTCCTCAGTTTGAGGGTCAGTCACAGGTTTACCTGAAAACAGAAAGTTCAGTTTGAGAAGTACAGCGGAGAAGCACCGAATTAGACAAGAAACCTTCCTTCCTTCCCTCTGCGGTATGCGAGAGAACTGGCAAGACCGGAACTTTGAAAACAAACACGCGCGCGCACGCGCTCTCTCGCGCACACACATCCAGAGAAAAAGGCGCGTGACCCACACTGTCATTAGCAACTGCCTCTGAAAATCCAGTCACTGAAAACGTAAAAAGTGCCAGAACTTCGGGTTATCCTCCTTACACGCTTTATAGTTACCTCTAACTATCTGCGAGAAATGGGTCACGTTACCTTTTTTTTTTTTAAACCTTCCCCACTAATCTACCCTGTCCTGATTACTCGAATGTGTGTGCAAACGTTTCCACTTCCGGTTGAAAAACAACTCCCTCGTCTTTGGTCACACCTAAACAAATCGATGCAAAAAGTTTGAGGAAGCATACAACCAGTTTGTGTTGCTTCATAAACTTATGAGACAGAGATTCAGATTCATCTACATGCCTACAGAGGATACAAAAATTCGACACAAAATACCCTCTTAAAAGTTTTTGTGAAAACTAAGTTAAACCAAGTCACAAACAACCAGGGGAGTGGACAGAAAACAAAAAACTTCCAATACCCAGCTTGCATAAGTATGCACACCCTTTTATAATTGGGAATGTGGCAGGGTTAACTCATGTTAAATACTAATTATTATACACCTGCCATCAATTAATGTGACTGATTAACCCCAAATAAGGAGTACAGGTGTTCCTATATGATTTTCCTGACATCATCTTGGTAACATCCGACCGGAAAAACCATGGGTCGTAAAAAGAGCTTACAAAGCAGGTACGGGATCTCACTGTTAAAAAATATAAATCAGGAGAGGGTTACAAACAATGTTTCCAAGCCAGTGACTATACAATGGGATAGTGAAAAGACAATAATCAACAAGTGGAGAAAATATGGCACAACAGTGATGTTACTAAGGACAAGACATCCCTCTAAAATTAAGGAAAAGACTAGCAGAAAACTCAGGGAGAGGCTAAGGCTGGTGCCAAGATGTCTGAACCTGGAGAGAACTACGCTGTGAGAAAACAAAGGGCACTTATGATATATAGATACACCCCAACCCCCCCTCGATGTTAATCACCTTAAACTCACCCAAGGTCTATATGCAGTAGACAGCATGTTATAGTAATGTAAATAAGTTGGTTATACATGTTTGGTATCATTTAAAAGGTGTCGGTGTGTCTGGAAAAATGGTCTCGTTCAAACCACCATTAAGATCTAGAAAATGTAGTAAAATATGGAATGCCACTGAGAGCATACTCTTGCTGGGTCCCTCATACAAATCACAACCTGTATGTAATGAAGGTACAGTCTTCCACAGACATCTAAGGCCCATTCAATAACAAATACCAATTGCCCATTTACAATCCCTGAATAGTGGGCCCAAATTCCAATTATAATCACAAACACCACCATTTGGTGGACCTACAGAGTATCTGGGTATTGAGGGAGAGAGGGCAAAAGATTCAAGGAATCTGTAGACAGATCTCCTGCACAATTATTGTGTGTAGTTTCATTACTAGGTAAACATTTTCTAATGATCTTGTTGGTGTTTTATTTCTTGTTTTAATATTATCAATCACTGCTTGTTATCTTCTGAATTGGATTAAGAATTGTTATTGAAATTGCCTGGTTAATAAATTATGTTTGAATTTATTCTGACCTACCCTGAAATTATTGGCTCTAATAGATTACGTTAAATCTATGTTACCACAAATCTGCGACTAGGTTAGTACAGGCTAAAATCCAGGTTTAGGTGGAACACTGGGGCACACCAACTGAGATTTTAGAGTCCAAGCTAACAACTTGGCTTTAAATAAGTGTACTTAGACTTTAAAGGCTAAAAGGAATTTCCATTTATAACAACGTAGTGTTGACTGACCAATCTAAATAGCGTGAGCCTTAACCTCTGATTATTGTATCATGTATTATTGTAATATTAATTTTAGTTATGTGTACATGGAAAATCATGACAGGATTATACAAAACTACTATTATAGAAAAGTAAAATTGGTCTGATAGTAGTGATCATGACCTCTGACTAGAGACAATGTTGCTCTAATTAAGTGTGCAGATCTGTGGGGACTAAACAAAGTGCTTTTTAGAAAAGCGCAAGCATGGGCGGCCATCTAAACTGTATTAGTCAATTACCTCTGTCTAATGACCAAGACTGGCGAGTTTGTGACCGTGAGATCGGCGTACACGGCCGGCGTGAGACTCTACGCCATATTGGAATCTGAATGAACGAGCGCAATCTAAGTAAAGGGTTAATAAGTACAATCGCTGAGAGTGTCATAATTGGAGTCAGATAACATTAAAAAGAGAATCATATTTAAAGTTTACAAACTGTTCATTAAAATGTTAATACATCACATAATGGAAAGACAGTAACACATAAAAAGCCTTTTGCCACTCCTTTGGATACCAGCAGCTGGTCTCTACAAGGCCTGCAGCAATATTAGAAATATTGCAGCAATTTGGTCCAGTACTGGTTGCTCCAAAATTCTTCCTATGTCTGGGTAGGGTGGCTAAAAAGGAAGCTTTGACGGATGGATAGATACATGGATAGATAGAACGAACCACCCAAATGTGTTATGGACTGATGAGACCAAAGTTGAACTTTTTGGCCATAATACCAAAAGATATGTTTGGTGCAAAAACAAAAAACAGAACATCACCAAAAGAACACCATCCCCACAGTGAAACATGGAGGTGGAAGCATCACGTTTTGAGGCTGTTTTTCTTCAGCTGGAATTGGGGCTTAAATCAGGGTGGAGGGAATAATAAATAGCTCCAAATACCAGACATCTTTGACACGTTTGGCACAAAACCTCAAGCCTTCTGTTGAAACACTTAAGATGAAGTGGAATTTCTCCTTTCAGCACGACAATGACCCAAAGCACACTTCTAAATCAACAAAGCAATGCCTTCACCAAAACAAGTTCAAGGTTTTGGAATGGCCCACCCAGAGTCCAGTCCTAAATCCAATTGAAAATCTGTGGGGTGACCTGAAGATGGCTGTACAAAGGAGATGCCCAGCCAAACTGACAGAGTTTTACATGGAAGACTGGCAAAATATAGCCAAGTCAAGATGTACCAAACTGACTGACACTTACCCAAAAAGATTGAATGCTGTAATCAAATCTAAAAAGGTGCTTCAACTAAAGTATTAGTTTAGGGGTGTGCACACTTATGCAACCAGGTTATTGTACATTTTGTTTTCCCCTAAAATGAGTTTTGAAAGAATGACTTGTTTTCACTTTAATTTATATGTTGTCTTTTCACAATAAAGGCAGAAAAGGTTCTGACATGACTTATATTGGTTTCATTTGCTTTCAATCACAAAAACCTGCCATTTAAACAGGGGAGTGTATACGTTTTTCTATCCACTGTGCATAGCCTATGTAATCTTGTCGCAGTTCCAGTTTCAATACTTTGCAAACACTGCATCAGCTGTTATTAAAAGGTACACAGAGTTTAGTGCTTACTTAACTGATTTAACCTTATTATCAAAAAACAAAATTGCTGGTTATAAATCTGCCTTTTTTTTTGATGCAGTGCACTATCGAGTGTTTGGACTTTAGCATTCAATTCAAATGGTTTCTCAGATAGCATTTATTAAAAGCAGTACAGAATGGTATCACGTACATGAGGTTACTTGCTGCAAAAACTTTGGCACGGAGCTAAACATTTTGCGTTTAAACAAATCAGCCCAGACAAGTAAATGTCAGCCAAGGACTACCGAGCAGGCTAAGCAAAAAAACAAAACAAAAAAGTGCAAGAAATTTGTCTTTTTAATTTAGCAATGAATAAAAAATTAGCTAAGAAGTAAATATTGAAGCAACATCACTTATTAACTTGTCATGTTTCTTTTTTTTTTTTTTCTTTTCAGTTAAGTTTTTAGGGTAAAGAAAAAGCCTTTTTACACATAGCTTTTTCTGGTCGCTCAAATGTTGGCCTGATCCTGGTTTGAACAGGTCTTTGCATGTCTGTTGGAATAGTGCCAGGTACTGGCCTATGCAGTTCCCTTCTGTAATTGCTCGGAACATGATTGTGAAATGCATCTCGTACAGAAACGCAGCACATTGGTAAGTACTGTCTGTACTTCTGGTACTTTCTAGAAGTCACTGTTAATCTACATCAATGACTATTTAATTTAATTAGTACCTCTTGTCATGCACTTAATCATCTTTAGGTATACACCCAGAGTTTTGTATTACTAGACTTTTTTTTTTTTTTTTTTTTTTTTTTTTTTTTACAAAGCAAATGTTTGTCATTTCTTTCTGAAAAGGTTTCACTTTCTCTGAGGTTTTTCATCTTACACCCTTTATTCAGTACAAATGCGAGCATCATAAATGTACACTGAAGAAAATGACTGCATTGAAACAAATAACTCACCTGTTGGTTCATCTTGCTTTGTGTCTTCTGCTTTCTGCTATATAAGAACATGAAAGATTTTGTATTCATAGTTACTCAACACTCGGACCTTTTTAGATTAGACAGTTAGTATACTGATTTATCTGAAATTTTATTTTACATGACCGGTTTCTTTTAAATAAAAATAAAAATACAAATAAATAAATACACAGATGACTGTCACCGATTTGCTTGAGCTATGGAAAAGTGTCAGGTGTCTTAGCAAGGAAAAGATGAAAAATGGGTCCCAGTACCACTGGTATTGAAACACCCTTTAAACGGTTATTCGGGTTTTTCTTTTTCTTTTTTTTATTATTCCTTCCATTGAAATTTGAAAGGCCTGAAGATACCAAGTTAGGATGAATAGTGCAATTATCCATAGAATTGTTAAGACCTGCATCAGCCTGATCTTGGCACTTTAGCTAGAGATTTAAAATTCTTGGCCTATACATCCTGAAGAGAGTCAAAACTCCTTTCCTGGAAGAAAGTGATAGTTTTTCTACTTATTATACTAGCTAATTTGTATAACATACAAAAACAACTTTTCTGCTCTGCCTACAAAAAAGTAGGCAAAAAAAAGTAAGTTTTGTATATTATGTATGATTGGCATGATTCGTTGGTAGACTGTTCCAGAAAAATAAATGTTGGGCCAAAAGTAAGTTATCTTGGTATCACGATGTCCAATTTTCATGAAACTTATAAATGTTCATTACGGAAATCTGAGGACAGACCCGAAGTTATGGTCATTTAACAAATAGCTGGTTCAAGCTCAAACTCTCCATTTTATAAGTGGATATTTATGAGTGACTGTCATTATCAGCCGATAAGATTTTGCCAGTGCTTTGACAGACTCGCCTTTGTTACGGAATTTGGCACATAGTACAGATAAACCTCCAGAGACACTAGTAATATAAATTTTGATTATATTCCAAATGATATCCACTGAATCTTTTGAGCTCTTACGATCTTTAGCTACAAGGCAGTAGTGGTGTGGCAGTTAATACTCTTAGCTTCTGCGCAAAAAGCTGAGATTTCAAATACTGGCTCCACCACGTTCTACCTGGCACGTTCAGCAATGCCCAGAACTCTTGATTCTTCCAATGTAAATCAGTAGGATGGCATATAATTGGAAAAAAAAAAAAAAAAAAGATAAGTATAAGTATAATATAAGTAGTTCAACCCTGATGATCGCTTGCATTTCTAGTTCACCTAGCTCACCAGCTTCTTTAATAGAAACATTTGTACCCCTGCATCTCCTGATCTTCAGCTGTCCGTTTTTGGTGAACCTGTACCCATTGAGCCAGAAGATTCCTGATCTTCTTCACTGTTCAATGTCTTGTGCATTCTGAGATGCTTTTCTGCTCACCACGGTTGTAAAGAGTGGTTATTTGACTTCCTGTCAGTCTTGAATTAGTCTGGCTATTCTCTTCTGACCTGTCTCATCAACAAGGCGTTTCTGCCTGTGGAGCTCTTGCACTGGACGAGCGTTTTGTTATATTGCACCATTCTGTATAAACTGTGTGAAAATCCCAGAGGATTAGCAGTTTCTGAAATACGCAAACCAGGCCCCCGTCTGGCACCTTCAAGCATGCCACAAGTCACTGAGATTTTGTTTGATGTGACAAACATGTGAAGCTCTTATCCTGTATCTGCATGACTTTATGCACTGCGCTGCTGCCACACGATTGGATGAGCAGATCATTTCATGAATGAGCAGGGGTACAAGTGTTCCTATTACAGTGGCCAGCGAGTGTGTATTTGTATTGGTTCCACTTTATTAAACTATTCATTTTTGTTCTCTCACCTTATTTTCTGCAGTATCAGAGCTATGAGCTGCCTCTGGAGCTTTGTCTAGATCTACTCCACATGCTCCCTCGTGTCTACTGAAAATGAAACACTATTCAAACCAAAAAACAAAAAACAAAAAAAAAAAAAAAAAAAAAAAAAAAAAAAAATGCACTTCGTATTGCATATTAAAAAAAATAGAGCAGGGGAGGAAGGATACCGTTTACTGGATCCTTTCCTAGCCTCAGTTTTCTTCTGTTTTCCTTCAGCTTGAAAAAAAAAGTATACATTTAAAAAGGTAAGCAGGAGGAAGAGAATAATGCTGCTGAAGAGTTTTATAGTTATTTTTCTAGTTATGGAGATCATGCTTGTGTGTGTGTGTGTGTGTGTGTGTGTGTGTGTGTGTGATCACCTTCTGAAAATGCTGGAGCTCTGCCTCTACTTCTGCCCTCAGACATCTCAGTCATGAAGCGACTGTACTGCTGCTGGAGGTCTCTCATTCCCTCCGGATCAGCACTGCAATAGCTCTGAGCTGCAATGTTGGATTCTACTGCTTTGTCTCTAGCTCCAAGGAAGAACAAGGCATCACAGAAACGATAGTGGCCCTGAAACATATCGACGGACAAAACGGGGAAATTACCAGGGAAGCGAACACTGAAGTGTGTTGAGGACAGAATTGTCTACATTTAGGGTGAAATAGTAAGTAAGTAAGTCAATTTTATTTATAAATCACATTTAACACAGTGAAGCTGACCAAAGTGCTGAACAGAGTAAAGAAAAGTAAAATAGAAAACAGAATAAAATCAAATAAAGACAGACAATAGACAACAGTTAAAGATGAGATTAAAATGCCTGGGAGAAGAGATATGTTTTCAGCCTCTTTTTAAAAATGATAATTGAAGGTGTAAGGCAGATGTCCAGTGCCAAGTGATTCCATAATCGAGGGGCAGCAACTGAAAAAGCTCTAACCCCCTTAGTTTTTAAACGGGACCGAGGGACATAAAGAAGAAACCCATCAGTAGATCTTAGAAGAAATAAAAAAATTAAATAAAATAGCAGAAGTGGTTTACCTTTGCCCAGTCTCGCTGCAGTAGAATAGCTCGCTTCCCATCACCCATTGCTTTCCTGAAGACATTTTATAATAAAAGTGATTTCACAAACTGTATAATGCTTAAAACTAATTTGTAGAATGTGTATTAGAACGGTATTTAAATTAAATGAAATGATGACACAAAACGTACAGGTATTTTTCACAACGAATATAGCAGAGTGCTCTGTTCCCGTACAAGATGTGGTTGTTGGTACTGAAACACAATACGCAAGATTGAAATACAGTTCATAATTACTGCGCTTATGTACTAGTCAGAATATTGGGAACTTACTGGAATTTAATGGCCTTTGAGTACCATTTCACTGCAAGATCAAACTTTTTCTTCTGAAATTGTTCATTCCCTTTATTCTTCATTTCTTCACTTTTCTGTGAAAACAAATGAAGAAACATTCTGAAATCTAATTATAGATTTTAGTCTGAAGAAAAAAAAAAAAGAAAAAAAAAGTCAACGGGCAATAAGTACTTCACACATTATCTTTATCTTCTGGATGAATAGAAGAAGAAAAAAATCGGTTTAAACTATACTTAATCTAATTCTGGTAGATCTGCCTAAACAAGCTCTTATCCCGCTGAATTCTTACCAGTAAACACCATTTATCCGGCTCTAACGACAGCTCCCTAAACATCTTCTTTTTGCTACATGACATCACCTGTATGTAACGAGAATCTGAGAAGAAAACAAACAAACAAACAAACAAACAAACAAATAAATAAATAAATAAATAAATAAAATCAAGGCAACATTGACACATTTTGCTGCAAAATATCCCCCCCCCCCTTTTTTTAATAAATTCTTTTCAAAATTTCGAAATTGAATGGAATGAAGGAGTTCAATTAGCAAATGAAGGAGTTGGTGTTCAGCTTTGTTGGCATATAGGTCAGGCTATGGCTCAAGCAGAACACCGGTGAGGTTTCACGACAGAAAAACGATCGCTCTATCATCCAGATACCGCGAGTTCAAATCTCGATGATGCCGATGATAATCTCTCTCCCCCATCAGTCCCAGCTAGCCAATCGTGAGCATCTGTGAGCTCATGTATGCAGAAGAGGGGGGATAATTTTCAGTTTACTCAGTGTGTGTTTATGATGTGCGTAAAGTTGGCCCCACACCCAAAATAGCAAAATGGTCTCAATCGTTTGTGCTCCATTTGTGCCGTAAAATGTTTGTTTGTGCTGCTTCGTTTTTTTTAGATGAAAAGAATATTTTATAGGTCATTCTGAGGTCATTCAGCCCCCCCCACACACATGCTCCAAATTCAGCCCAAATAGTCTCATTTGTTTGTGCTTCGTTAATAGAACAGAAATGTACAACTGTATACTGCGACCTGTATACTTATTGGAGACATTCAGAGGAATACTCTCACCCAGATGAAAGAATATATTTACAATGTACTGTATACAGTATAGTGCACTAACTTACACTCAGAAAATACAAAATCTAGAACTTGGTAGCGTATTTGCTTTGATCCAAGCTGAAGGAGCCTCCTGCTAAAACCTGGAGAACCAGATTCCGTTAGCCAGCTGATTGCCTTCATAAGACCATCATCTTCCTGTGGAGAAAGAGAGAGAGTTACATACATATGCAGCGTTTAAAACTCCCAACTAAGAATTTCAGACCTCCGACTAGGAAAAAAACTAAACAAAGGACAAGCCCCAGGAACTCGGAATTCTTAGTCAGAAAGTCGAGGTGGTCATCTCGCCCCGAGTTCGACGCATGACATCATATCAACATGCTCATAGCATCAACAGTAAACAAAGCAGCGCCTCTCTACTTTTAAACGAGGTATACTGTATGTACTAGCATTTGTTTTAGATCAATAAACATAGACACGTTAACTTGTTAAATATAAAACACTGACTATACAGTTCACTGTTCTGAGGAGGTAAACATACATCACTCAACAGTTAGCTTGCTAGATTTTTGTTTACAAAAAGACAAACAATGAAGCCGTTCATGCCCCCCACCCACCCCCCACTTTATAGCCTGAAAGCACAGAGTTTCTACTTCGAGTTAAATCAAATGCAGCACTAATCCTCTTTTATGCAAGAGACCCTTAACTACAATATTGGTCATGTTCATTCTGTAAAAGAAATGCCAAGATTTCAAGAAAATCACTCCATATGTGAAGAGCATCTTCTCATCACCATACATAAAGGCAAATGAATCCTACAATAAAACTTGCTCTGCCATAATGCTAGTGCTACACCGTAAGCCAGAACATTAAAACCCTGAGTGACTTTGACAAGGGGCAAATTGTGAAGGCTAGACGACTGGGTCAGAGCATCTCCAAAACAGTTTTAATCAGACTTACCATTCTAAAAGACATGCTAATCATGATCAACTCTCTTGCTTTCCTCTCAGGATCTGTGCTCGCCAGCTATAACGACAAATGAAAATGAAAAATCACAACTGGATTTTCTGACACAAATCCTGCATAGACACTTTCATGAGATTTACGTGTTATACAGAGATTTTCAAGCCATACAGAAAACCATGATACGTACACATTTTTCCACAGTGTCAAGAATGAGCTCCAAGATTTCAATTCTTTGCAGCCTTTTCAAACTCAAATCATTTGAAACACTAAGAATGACAGAATAAAAACAAACAAACAAACAAACAAACAAAAACAAACACAAACATTAGAATAAAATGCAGACTATACTGTTAACGTTAAGGTAGTTTTGTCAAGGTCTTTCAAAATATCCAAGTACAATCTTAATACAAGACTAAAACCTTTCGAAAAAGCAGAAGTTACCTATTACTAGTAGGGTTATTATGATATTAAGGAAGTCATAATCATGTACTATACATTCTAGGAAAGAAAATGAACTACAGATGGGTGACAAATTAAAGGAAAATCCAACTACGTGTCTTCGTGGCACAGATTCTACATTCTCTGGACCGGTACAGGAGGAATAAACACCATTCTTCCAAGATATTCCCTCAGCTGCAGTTTTGATGATTGTAGTAAAGAGCATTGTCCTTACATGACTCCAATAGGTGTCGAACTGGGTTGAGATCTTGGTCACTATAAAGCATGTAGCATATTATTTACATAATTGTCATCCTCATCAAACCATTCAGTGAGCCCTTGTGCCCTGTAGATGGAGACAGTATCATCCTGGAAGAAACCACTCCCATCAGAACAGAAAATGTTTGATCATAGGATACAAGTGATGAAGTCAGAAGACTGCACTGGAGCACAGGCCTGATCCTGATCATCGTGTCATGATCGCACTAATCAAAACTTTTTATGGTAAACATTTTATAGTAAAAAATTTTGCATTGAGAGACTATTAGGCACTGATTTTAAAAAAAAAAATAATAATTCCCCCAAACAGATTTGCATCACTCTCTGACTACTTGCATGCAAATATTCCCAGATGCCCTTTGCTAAATTCTACAATTAACATGAATACTTCTTAAATCCCAGTAAGGAGTGACTCTTAAACTAAGTGTCACTCCATATCCTGATAGGAACCATAGAGTACTAATCCGACCCCAACAATCATTAATTCACAGAATAACGAATTAAAAATGTTAATCTGATTCAATTTGACTTGTATGCCACTTTAGGCGTTATCACAAAGCAGCTTTACAGAAATCCAGATTCAGATTTCAACCCCTAATTACACAAACCAGAGACAACCGTAGAAAGGAAACATGAGAAGATGAAGAAACCTTGGAAAAAATCTTGACTCAATAAAAAACCCGCCCTCTTCCCTATAGCGAGATGATAAATCATTTCTCTTTCTCCAGCTGTATATGCCATGAATCCAGGTGAGCTTATCTACTGAATCAAGGGTAAAACTCGAGGCCCTGACGCCATGTCACTTTGAAGCAATTTATCTTTATGTTGTCCGAGACAAGCCATAAGAAATATTTGCACACAAGTTCAAAAACATTTCTAAGAGAAAAAGCGAGATTAACCAGTATTTCAGACATCTCAAATGTGGAAATGCATCAAACTGACCCATAACATAATAGGAAAGTTAAGCGTACAGCACTGGTTTATTTTATATTATTTATTCTATATGAAATGTTTTTTTCAATTATTAGTATTAAGCAGTTTAAACACTGCAATATATCATTAAAATCTACTATAAGGAAAGTTATAGTGTCGTTACATAATCACTTGCAGGGAGTCATCTGACTAAGAATTAGGACACACCTGCGTTCTTCCTGCTTAAACCCGATTTTAAAAAATGTAAAGCACTTGTATTTAGACATCAGTCCTCAGGGGATAGACGACTTCTCTTTTCAAAGAAGCGTTGCTTAATGAGTATGTGCTGCATGCTGTAAAGAGTGGGTACTCGACATTTCCAGTTTCAGGAATTTGCCTACGATACACGACTCGAAATTAATGTGTTTTATGTTGTTTATATCGCAGAAGCAAAACTCACTTGTAGTCCAAGAAGCCCATGTCCACCGCCCAGGCTGTAGTGCTGTGATTGTCCTGCTGCTTGTACAGAATATGCCACCAGAACACCGAGACGTGCAGCAAGTGTCCCGCCAGTCTTCTCAGCTCAGGATCGATTTTACCCCACCGCTCGTACAAAACGTCTAAACAATTTACAAGAAAGAAGAAACTCAAGCGAAGCCGTGGCATCACTCACAGACCAAACACTCAGTCGAGCGCTGTAAAATCGTGGAATCTTACCAGGTGGCTCCATGTGGATGTATGGAAATTTGTCGTGATAAACCTACATGCAGAATAATAATAATTTAAAAAACAAACAAAAAAAACCACATTATTATTTCTAAACTCCTCCGAACATCACATAGTTGAATGAATAAAAAGTTCTCTTTTCCGCAACATACAATTTTAGTCTTGTGTCGGACCACGTCCCCTGTGTCCTCAACGTCAGAATCTTCAGACTCGAACATTTCATGCCTGAAACTGAACAGATACGATGCAGAAGAAAAACACAAACACAAATACTTTTTTTTTCCTTTTTCCAGAAACAAGATGGGCTAAAATGCAAACTATAGGGGAAAAACACAGCACTTAGATAGATAGATAGATAATTTGCCTGTAAATAATAGTCAAGAAATTAAAGGAGAAAAACAAAACAGAGTTCAATGTTTATACTGGAAATCCAACCACATTCAGTAGCCCACACAGCCATAAAATCATTTCTGTGAAGGATTAAGGAAAAAAAAACATTATATTTGGTAATAATGACCTCATGTGTAGTCATATACAGTAAGGTGGGTGTAAAAACCTCGCCCTTGAGTTGTTGAAGTATAATTATGATGATTATACGCAATGGTAGAAATCCTCCACATTGTTCAACCGCACACTGGCTCAATCCCAAATCAAACATATACCCGAAAACGCCCACTACCACACTATATATCGTCCCCGGATATAAGTGAACAACAAACAGACGGATCATGTTTAATATGAGGTGTTCTAAAAGTTACCAAAGGGAGCGTTAGTCACTTCCTGTACTTCTCTGTGTTTTAGAGATTTTACAGTAGTTCTTCCCTAAAGTCTTGTTATTTATCACTGCAAACTATGCCTAAGTCATTTAAATACCGAAACTAAAACGCAGTAGCTAGGGTTAAGTGAAAGTGAAGAAAAATCAAATCACTAAGTGAACAAAAGCACTGGTTATTTTCGGTCCATCCTCACAGCATGTAAATGTATTACAATCAGGAACTAGAGTGAATAAAGGGTAGGCTAGGGTTAGCCTCGGCTGAGACAGCAGCTCGGCCTTACCACTGCTTATTCCCAGAAATAACAAAGAAAAAAACACATACACGGTTCAGATGGCACCGAGAATAGCTATCGGTGTAATCAAGTCACACACGGAGGTTCAATATAACATTCATGTCACCAACCTTTCCATGGTTCGTCAGGGTTGAGAGATTTTCAGCAACATAAAGACACGTACATTTATTCTAGCATGAGTGAGTGTGGACTTTGAAACATAAACATGTTAGTGTCGCCCCCTGGCGAGCGTCAGACTTATGGCGGGTGTAAACTCTCCGATCCACAGCAGCGGAAGCCGAGACTCCATTTATGAGCTATGAAGAGTCGATTCCGCGCCGTGAACTTCATTCGGCTCCAGTTCACACACCCTCTGTCTGTCTGTCTGTCTCTGCCTGTCTCTCTGTCTATCTGTCAATCTGTCTCTCTGTCTATATATCTGTCTCTCTCTCTCTCTCTGTCTGTCTGTCTGTCTCTCTCTCTCTCTGTCTCTCTTTCTCTGTCTCTCTGTCTATCTGTGTCTGTGCTGTATTGCTTTATTATTGTGGTGCTGTAGTGCTGTATTGTAGTGTTGTGGTGCTATATTGTTGTAGTGCTGTATTGTTGTGGTGCTGTATTGTTGTGGTGCTGTAGTGTTGTATTGTTGTGGTGCTGTAGTGCTGTATTTCTGTATTGCTGTTGTGCTGTATTGCTGTAGTGCAGTTGTGTTGTGGTGCTGTGTTGCTGTGGTTCTGTAGTGCTGTGGTGCTGTATTGTAGTGTTGTGGTGCTGTTGTGGTGTTGTAGTGCTGTATTGCTTTATTGTTGCGGTGCTGTAGCTCTGTATTGTTGTGGTGCTGTAGTGCTGTGGTGCTGTATTGTTGTGGTGCTGTGGTGCTGTATTGTTGTGGTGCTGTATTGTGGTGTTGTGGTGCTGTAGTGCTGTTGTGCTGTGGTGCTGTGGTGCTGTATTGTTGTTGTGCTGTAGTGCTGTATTTTTGTGGTGCTGTATTGTTGTAGTGCTGTATTGTTGTGGTGCTGTTGTGTCGTGATTCTGTATTGCTGTAGTGCTGTTGTGCTGTGGTGCTGTAGTGCTCTATTGTTGTGGTGCTGTATTGCTGTGGTGCTGTAGTGCTGTTGTGTTGTGGTGCTGTAGTGCTATATAATGCTATATTGTATTGCTTTATTGTTGCGGTGCTGTAGCTCTGTATTGTTGTGGTGCTGTAGTGCTGTATTGCTGTATTGTTGTGGTGCTGTATTGCTGTAGTGCAGTTGTGTTGTGGTGCTGTTGTGGTGCTGTAGTGCTGTATTGTTGTGGTGCTGTATTGCTGTAGTGCTGTTGTGTTGTGATGCTGTATTGCTGTAGTGCTGTTGTGTTGTGGTGCTGTAGTGATGTAGTGCTGTTGTGTTGTGGTGCTGTAGTGCTGTTGTGTTGTGGTGCTGTAGTGCTGTATTGTTGTGGTGTTGTAGTGCTTTATTGTTGTGATGCTGTACCGCTGTATTGTTGTGGTGCTGTAGTGCTGTGGTGCTGTATTGTAGTGCTGTAGTGCGGTGTTGTGGTGCTGTAGTGCTGTATTGCTGTAGTGCAGTTGTGTTGTGGTGCTGTGTTGCTGTGGTTCTGTAGTGCTGTTGTGTTGTGGTGCTGTAGTGCTGTATTGTTATGGTGCTGTATTGCTGTAGTGCTGTTTTGTTGTGGTGCTGTGTTGTTGTGGTTCTGTAGTGCTGTTGTGTTGTGGTGCTGTAGTGATGTATTGTTGTGGTGCTGTGTTGCTGTTGTGCTGTTGTGTTGTAGTGCTGTAGTGCTGTATTGGTCTGGTGCTGTGTTGCTGTGGTTCTGTAGTGCTGTTGTGTTGTGGTGCTGTAGTGCAGTTGTGTTGTGGTGCTGTGTTGCTGTGGTTCTGTAGTGCTGTTGTGTT
>JANDJT010000060.1:14498905-14516982 GCA_024331685.1 Stegophilus panzeri | reverse complement strand
TATATGAATTTATATTATATATTATTATATATATCTTTTTTTCTATACACACACACACACACACACACACACACACACAGGGCATATACACAGGGCATTCTTAAATGCTATCTAAGTATGAAAAAAATTTTTTTAATAAGTTTTAACTTCCACTATGTATAGAGACTTTTGAGACACTACATGTACACAAAGTCAACTTTAATAGAGACACCTGCTTATCCACTTAGCCAATTATGTGACAGCAGCACATTGCATAAAATTATGTACATACAGGTCAAGCGATTGCATTAATATTCACATCAAACATCAAAATGGGGGGAAAAAATAACTCTCAGTGACTTTGACAATAGCATGGTTGTTGGTGCAGGCAGACTGGTTTGAGTATTTCAGAAACTGCTGATCTCCTTGGATTTGCATACACAACAGTGTACGCAGACACAGAATGATGCAAAACCAAAAAACATCCAGCGACCAGCAGTTCTGCAGATGAAAATATCTTCTTGATGTTCTTGAGATCTGGGGAGAATGGCCAAACTGGTTTGAGCTGACAGGAAGTGTACGAAAACTCAAATAACCACTTTGTACAATTGTCCTGAGCAGAAAAACATCTCAGAACATGCAACAGGTCAAACTTCAAGTTGGACGGGCTACAATGACACTTCTGTCAGCTAAGAATAGGAATCTAAAGCTACAGAGAGCACAGTCTCACTGAAACTGCAGGGTGTCATTTTCCCCGTCTTCAACTGTGCAGTTTTGGTGAATCTGTCAATTCTTACACAAAGCACAATTCTCTATTAATATGCTTCAACATGCTTAACAAAACACATCATAGTTTCTGTGTCCACAATACAGAGACCTTTACCACAGTTAATCACATGCTTACTGAAGGGTTTGAATGAAGCCCCTTTCTTGACTAAGAGCACACTCCCTCTGGATGAGCCAGTGTTTATCTTATGCATTCTTCGAAAATATGAGAGAATCTGTCTTGGGAAAATCCACTAGAGCAGCTGAAGTGTGTGGCCTTACTGATTAATTGAATTTGATCAGGGAGTAGCAGGCAAACTAGACTGCTCAGGGGGAAAACCTTGTAATGGAGCCAATGTGCTCGCTAATTGGTTATCCATGTGTGTTGATCATTTAATTAAAGAACCCCTGATTATTTGGCTCAGTGTACAGCAGGTCACACGGAGTAGATCACATTGATCACTTTGGTTCCGAAGCAGCAGCCAGTAAAATGCACAAAGCAGTTCAATGCAATTATCTATCACAACAAAAAGTCCTTTGCTAGTGAGTTATTTGATTAATTAGCAGGTAATTAAACAATTTAGCACTCCTACAGTATTCATTTACCAGTGTTTTTTGAGTGAGCACTACCAGTGGCTTTGGAACTCAAAAACATGCAGCAGTAATGTTGACCAAGTCCTCACTGGATAAATTCTGTAATAGTAACAGAGACTCATGCAAAGAATGAAATGTTTGATGTGAACAAAGGATTTTTTCACATGTGTTTCTTGTGTAGAAGCTGAAGAATGCGTTTGTGCGCTGGCTGAGAGAGCATGTGGATGGCAAGGGTACTGTGCGCTCTCAGAAGACCAGCCTGAGGGTGATATGGGGCCAAGAGGAGCTGAGTGAGTTAGGCGACGGGGAGCTAGCACTGCACACCGAGGCCCCAGAATTCCTCTCTGAGCATTTCAGCATGGAGACATACAGGCAGCACCTGCAGAGCCAGCGGCTGGGACACATACTGCTCTACGCTGATGTCACTCCTACCACCATGGACCTGCTAGAGGGGTATGTACACCATCCAGCAAATTATTTGAATTGTGTCAGTGAAAATTGCGTATGTGGATTTGTGCATATGTGGGTTTCCTCTGGGTTCTACGGTTTCCAGCAACCTCCCCAAAACATGCCAGTTGGTGGCTACTTTTAACTAGAGGTCGACCGATTGATCAGTTTTGCTGATTAATCGGCACTGATAACTGGTTACTGGAACTATCAGTTATCTGCGAAAATCCACACCGATAGTTTTCCCAGAGGTGTCACTGTGGCAGCGGCTGAGAAGGGTCCACTGTCATTATACAGTACGAGAGCGGCCTCTAGAGATGAAATAAAAAAAATCTAGCACTGACAAAATTTTGTTGTGTTATTTGAAGTGTTTTTTCATTCATTTCTTTCATTTCTTTTGGATTTATCCTATTTTTATTTTTTATTTGGACTGTTACTTTTTAGTTCAGTTTGGATGTATATCTTTTATTTACTTTAATATTTATGAATAGTTAACATATATTAATATTGATATATTTGCTTAATTTTTAAAAGTACAGTACATTTTCATGGTGCAGTCAATACTATTTATTTTTGTAATAAAGTTCAGCAGTATTTTACTTTGAGCGTTATGTTTTCATTCAGTATCAATATTACTATCGGTTGATTTAATCGGTTATCGGCAGGTACCGCCCAACTTAGTAATCGGTATCGTTAAAATCCACAATCGGTCGACCTTTACTTTAGTCTGAATAAGTGTGCGAATGGCTATGTGCGTGGTGCCCTGCAGTGGACACCTGTCTCAGCCTGGGTGTGTTCCTGCTTCACACTCTGCCACGCTAAATAGAATTAAGTTGCTATTGAAGGTGAGTAAATTAATAAACAAAACTTCCTGTGTTATTCCTACTGTGATCATTGTTTAGATTTTTGATATTGGGCTTTATTCAACTGCCCCCCCCCAGTATGATTTCGGCTCACTATACTCTATAAGACTAAAGGGAACTCATTATGATTTTCTTGTTATTCACATAACTATTTGCACCACCAGTTTAATTTCTGAATGCCCAATATTTTAACATTTTTCTTTAAATTACATTAAATGTCAAGTGAATTGAGATGTTAGATTTACTCTTATTAGGCACTTGTAGTCCCATATGATCTAAAAGTGAGCAGTTAATAAGTTCCACAATTCTATATCTTTTATTTTTAGTTACGTATGCCGTTTACTGGACATGGAGTAGGTGAAAACTAATAATTAAGTCGTTCAGTGGAAAACTCAGACTGTGGTCCAGCACTGTGGTTACACTACACCCAGAACCAGTTTTACTCTTTATGACATGGAAAACTCTTATTACTAAGAAGCACTCGAGGCACTTCACCTAGCCCTTGATACATTCTCATACCTAGACTTAATAGTCCACATTACATTGTCATACCTAAACCCCTAGTGTTAGAACTTTTCATGGTGGCATTGCCAGTGGTGGCTGCTGTGGCACGATGAGGCTGATGGGGGAGGCGTCCATCTTCCCACATTTAGAGGCAGGAGGGTGTCAATTGAAGATTTGAGCTGGAACTGATTTAATGCATGAGTGAGCTCACTGCAGTAGGGCCGGCTGCGCCTAATGGAGCTCTTTGTCTGCGGCTCCCCTTAACACGGCAAGCTTGCCAGTCAACAGGCTGGATAACAGGCGCAGGTGGGAGCCATTAGAGCTGTCATAAAGTTTGAAAAATGGATTCTGGAGCGCAGCTGAAGTGATTGGAAGTGACAGTGTTGTCATTAGTGTTGTAGGCTAAGGGAAAAGAAAGCAAGGTGGTGGAGGAAAAAAGAAACACGGCTACAGTTTGATTTCCCTCTTGCTTGATTATGAGAGTAATTTCCAGATGTCGTCTTGTTACAATCTGATTAAGTAGTATTATTCTTCTCTTAACAGTCTTCTCTAGATCACATCCTCGAAGTGCCATAGCATGCTCTGTATCCTTTTGTATTTTACAAAGAAATAGAGCAGGTCTATGCAAGTCCATAAGTCAATTACCAATTATATAAAAGTGTTGAGGGTTCACACGTTCTCTTCATCTTCTTAGTTCTTTTTGGTTCAGCTTTGTCGGTATATAATTGCAAATTATAGGTTATTTAAAGTCTGTTTAGAACGTGCTTTTGTTCAACCCCCAACCTGTTGGAAAGTGCTTAAAAGCACTTGGAAGTGTGTATCGTGCGCGCGCACACACGCGTGCGTGATACACACTTGCGTGTGTGTGTGTGCGCGCGCGTGTGTGTAATATGTATGTGTGTGTGTGTGTGTGCGCGCGCGTGTGTGTAATATGTATGTGTGCGTGTGTGCGTGCATGCTCCAAAAAGGATCAATTATCAAAACTGGGTCTAGCCTTAGAAAAAGCTGGTTGCCTGTTATTTGGCTGTGTTTGGGTCATATGGTCATGGTGTCAACAGGTTGTCAGAGCATTGTTTTTACAATATGTATATATCATGTTTGATTTTTAATAATTTGGAGTGCTTACTTTAATAATCTTACCCTTTTATTATGAGTTTGTTTATTTCACTCCAGTAGGCAGAAACACTTCCAGTTCAGGAAGATAGTGCGGAGTCCTTGGCTGATGGCACAATATGACTCGCATCTTGTTGCAGGTCACACTTTTGCACAAATTACTTTTTTATTTCCAGAAGATGGTAAAGTTATGCTAATTTCCTTTTTTTAAATGCACTGTATCACTGGAAGTTTAATATTAGTTTTCCCAGCTTTCAGTTTAATAACTCTCTCTCTCTGTAGCTCTCTCACAGAGGATAAAGAGGGCTATAGCAGCCAGAGTAATAAGGCAGTACTGGGGTTTTGGTTGCGAGTGTAGTGCTGTATACTGTGGGAGAAGTCTCTTATATTGACTGAAGACTGAACTGAAAAGGGGGATTCTGTGTGACTGTGGGGGTACGGTGGTACGGGGTATATGTCTGTGTGTATGTGAGAGCGAGAGAGAAAGAGAGAGTTAGAGGGGGAGCGGTATGTTTGGCCAGAGTATTAGCACTTTGTTTGACCAGAACAGCCTAATAATAGGTAGAGGGAGAGACAGGCCAGTGTTCTTACAAGGTCACAACTGGGCCAGAATCCCAATGCCCCCACGGACCATGGGGCAAGGGCATCTCCCAGCAGGCTGCTGCTGCCTGCTCTTATTAACACCTATGTTAATGGATTCTTCTCTTCAGCTCATGTGGTTTAGCACCAGCTGAGTTTCGGTTATTAATGTAACCTATTTCATATTGCTTGTTTCTTAGGAATATGCTTGATCACTGATAAATGAGTACAGCTGGGCGATCTCACAATATATCAGAGATTACAAGTATGCGATGCATATTGTGTATCATGAAATTGTATATATTATAATATAATATTGTTACATAACATTGTCCATCCCTGCTGTCAGTGAATCATATAACCTTGTGTGCTTAGGGGGTTCAGGTAGTCTTATGTATAGCACTGGCCTGTACAGCTGCTCATGGTAGTTAAGTGTGTGAGGTGTTTACTGGTTAAGCACAAGGGAGCAGTCAATTTGCAGACAGCTACACACAAACATATGCATTTTTAGAGAGTAAATGATTATTTCCCTGCTGTTGTAATTCAGATTCTCATACCCAAAGCTCTCTGCTACCCTGCGTCTCCCCCCATCACGTAATGAAAATGTTTTCAGTTCACCTGAAGCTACAGAGCTCACTCAGAAAGCATACTTTTCCTGAAATGTTATAATTATATGGAAGGACATATTGTTTTATTTCCTCTGCAACTATTTTATATTTCTGGCTTTTAAACTGTAGATTACGTGAGCTATTCATGCAATATTACTCCATTGGCTGAATCTATTTCAGACGTGAACGCATAAGTAGGTCAGTCAAACACCTCCCTCTTGATGTCCGAGAGTAATTAACACACACATGCCCCCACACATGCACATGGCAGACTGAGGCACTGCTGTTGGCCCCAGTTGCTGCAATCAGCGCTTGTTTTAACAGCGAATCCGAAATCCAAACGGACACTGTGCGGAATTAGACTCTGTTTCCTGTGAAAAACACTAACGCTGGGTAAGGAGTGGGACGGGGGGGGCAAGGAAAAGGTCCACAGTTACTAAAGCAGCAGGTTTGTACATAAAGCAAAAGTGGTCCAATTGACCTTGCAGACTCTATGACCAATTATCTAAAATTGTAAGCAGATGCTACGAGTCCTTATTACATATTCTTATTCCTCCATCGGTGCCAGATGGTCCAAGAGTTTACATCGCCACTGAGCAGAGTGAAGAGTAGAGCAGAGGGTTAGGCTGGGAGAAGGAGAGACACTGATCACTCTGGCCGTTCTGACAACTAAGCATCATGCTTCACCTAAAATTATACAAAACAATCCAACAGCTACTATGCATATGTGGTGCTAAAAACTATTTTTCAATATTTTTTTTTTTTAATGATGATCAAATTTAAGTTGACTTGATTTTAAATTATTTTATGATTTCATAAAATCATTTTAGTCACAGCCAAATATGATAAGATATAATATGATATCTAAATAAGTTTTGCATTCTGCATACTAACCTTTCATGGCTCCAGGAGAGAGAGAGAGAGAGAGAGCGAGAGAGAGAGGAGTCTCACATCATTCGGTAATGGTGAACAATTCTGATTGATCAGCTCTGAGCCCCTGTTCGAAAATGATAATTCTTGTGGCTCTTCGGAAAACAGGATTATTCCAATTAATCACATTTACAGATTAGAGCTCTTCTATTGATCATCACGTTTATGCCTGCTACTGATCAATACTAATATGCTTATGTTAAGTGAGGGAAAATCCACTTTTGAAGATGCACTGATATCAGCAATCAGCATGTTTTTTTGTTTGATTTGCAATTCCAGATCCAGTCAGAAGTATGTGGTTGATGTGAGCTGGTAACCCAGAAATGTTTCATATAACATTTTCTAAATTGTTTTAGTTAGAGAGAGCATAAGGTTGTGTGATGAATAAATATGTGTATTCAGACAATTTACGATGGCTGTGCTATCTACACCAAGGACTTGACCACTGCTATACTGTCAGATTGGAGGCTTGCTGTTGGACAACTTTATCTAGGCATATTAGTAAGGAGTGAAAGACTAAGAGCAGTTTTAGCGGAGTAAGAGTAAGGACCTGGCTAGGCAAATCCTGCTTTTGTTTGTGTGTGTGTGTCCCTCTCTCTGATCTCTCTGTGATGGCGGCTGTGTGTTCTCTGACCCTCACCCACACCCCCTCTCCAATCACTGTGTAAGTGACCCTTTGGGCTCAGTAGCCTGTGATCTGCATTCTCCCACACATGATGCGCTCTCGGCAGTGAAAGCTATCCCTCCTCTGAGGAGTTCTCTCTCTTTCAGTCCTTTTGTGTTTCTTTGTCGTGAGCGTGTTGTAATCAGGAGTTTTACAATGGCAGGACAGAAGAGGCTTCCAGACAATTCTGCCTTTCAGGAGGCCTGGTTGCTGCTCATTCGCCGATAACCCTGTACTTCTACACACACACACACACACACACACACACACACACTGCTGTCAACCAGCCATTTGGTCCCTTTCTTCTTCTCACCTTGTACATGTTGTCAACTCCACATGCCAAAGTATCCTTGGGCAAGATACTGAACCCCAAGTTGCTCCCAATGGCGGGCTAGCGCCTTGGTATGTGAGTGTGTGTGTGTGTGTGTGTGTGTGTGTGTGTGTGTGTGAATGGCCGAATAAGAAAAGGTGTAAAGTGCTTTGTAGAACTGCTAAGGTTAAAAGGCACGATGTAATTGCAGACCATTTACCATTTACATGTTTGTCACAGGGTGGGCATGTTCATAATATGGATCTAGGTGCATAACAGCTTATGACTATGGTCTGAGCTACATGTATTCCTGTCCTCCAAAGCTGGTGATGGACTCTTATGGCCTACTATCTTCTCTTCTGCTGTGGGGAGTGCATTTTTTCTTCTTCTTACATTCTAGTGCGATTTCTCGATAATGCCGAGGAAGTCCATGGTGTCCGCTAGCATCAACTTATCATCACTAGCCTTTATATTATCACTTGATGCACTGTTCATGAGTAAGCCACTACTGCTCTGCGTTGTTGCTTGAACCGTTATTCACCTCTCATTCTTCTGAACGGATTAGTTTCCCTGGGCTGGCGCCATCTGCTTCGAACATTCACATCTTCCAATATCTAACTGACCAGGGACTTTTTGCATACGTGCCAAAAGTATGGTTGTCTGGGGCATGCCCATGAGCCTGATAAGTTAGTTGGACTATGCTGACCTGCATAATGGGGCTGGAGTCAGGTTTCCCTTCATTCACCTGTCATTCTCCTCCCTCTGTGTCATGTCCACTGTCTGTGTTTTTTCTACTCAAAGTTTTCTCCACACTCCCTGCCATCTACTGACTAGGTGGCTGGTGGCTAAGTTCTGCTAGCCTGGTTGAGTTGATTCTCTTGCCAGTCATAAACACCTACATCTGACCAAGAATCATAAGCTCAGTACAAAACCAGAAAAGCAACCAAAGTCAATTGGTATGGACGACCTGGCGGCAGATTTGGCTCAACTATAATCATTGATTTTTTTTTTTTTTTTTAAATGGATCGACCTCTGTCAACACATTTTGGCGGTTTCTATAACTGCAACACCAATGACTCTCTCCCAGCACTGGTTACAACATTTACTATCCCACAGTGCCAGGATTTTATTGACAACATTAAAGGAGATCACCTCACTGGTGGCCTCACCAAGTGATGCTATATATCCAAATGTGTTATAAAGGGCATGGATTTGGCCATTGATCCCCAGCTTTACTAATTGGGCAGCGACTACATAATATCAGTGGGTACTGTTGACAGTGTTGCAGTGATACAAACTGTCAGCCCACAAATTTCTTGTGACTCAGGACCTTGTTGATATCAGACCTCAACAAGGTTGCCACTCGGACACAAGAAATTTGTTCTGTTTTGGGCAGGGGTGCATTCAAAAAGTAGACCCCACAGTTCAGAACAGAGGGTTTTACTAAATGTACTTTCTTGTTCAGAAGGCAGTTTTCAATTCTAAATATGATTGGGCTGAACTCATTCTTAAAAGCCCTCACCTTCCCTATTCTAAAGTTGCCAGATGTAATTGATGCCATAGATTTATCTGCATAATGCCTATTTACAGGTTCCCACCATCCCATAACACAGTTGTTTTCTGAGATTTACTTTCCAAGGCCAGGCAATCCAATTACCTTTCACCTGCTCTCTAGGACCATGGTTCTTTTCAAGATGTCTGCAGGTGGCACACTCTACTCTGATGGCATCAGGATACAGCCGTATTTGGACAACTGGTTCCTATGTGCTCCCACCAACAAGCAGACCATTCGGGACATGCCGAACTTCCTTGCTCACATTACGGTCTCATGGTGAACTCTGACAAGAACTCCCTAACATTGAAACAGACTTCACAGTTCATTGGCCCACAAGGAAATTAATGGACATGTTAGTTTTAATTATCCAAGCTGCCGTGAGGTAACAGCTCCTGGCGAGGATGCTAGAAGGGATTTTGTCAAGTTGGTTATCAGCCTGTGGCTAGACCCCCAGCCAGGTTACCTGCACTTGTGGGACTGGCCTTTTAGGGATGAAGCACAGATTGAGGATTCCTGTTTAGCAGTCCCGGAAACACAACTGGACAAGAGCCCCTGGTACATGAGTCTTGTATGCCCTTAGGTGAAAGGTGTTTTGTAGATGGAGTGCACCTCATCTACTAGACCTGAACAATTCCCAAAATACCAAACTTTCATCAGGGACTGCTAGAGAGTTGCGAGTTTCCATGTAAACTAAGTGTGTTTGGAATGTCACAGCACCATCTCTCTGGCATCTCATAAATGTATGACCTTTCTTAAAGGGCTGAGGTGTCTCCATATGCCACAATTCCTCTAGACCTTGTCATGGGATTGGGATCTCCCCTGGATGCTGGTATCACGTATGGCCTCTCCTTATGGTCCAGATGCTGATCTGAAATGGGTAGCTAGCTATCATTCAGCATCTGATTTTACAATAGGCACTGCATATGTTGGTGGCCAGGTGACCTTGAATAGCCTTGTGCTGAAACCCAGGGTTCTGGCCCAAGATCTTATAGCAGAAACTGCAGAGTGTTTTCTGTTGTGCCTAGTGCACACCCTCTGGTGCTACGTAGACCATACAGTGGCCATCCAGTCCTCAGTATATCTTCCACACAGAGAAAAGACACAAGGGGCTTCCTTGTCTAAACAGAGACTAGCCAACTACTGGTGGGCATCATAGATGGGCTGGTTGCCTGGATAACACCTTTCCAGTGTCCTAAAGTGGGTCGTTTCTCATAGCATTGTCATGTATTATCCAGAAATAATAATAATGATAATCCAGCCATATTTGGGGGAAAAAAATTACTTTTTTGGATGGTCTTTGCATGCATGCGCACTCACCCAAGAAGGTATCAAGGTGATTCTTACCATTCTTGACAGTGTCCCAGGGTTCACAGAACCACAGTTGCATATGTAACAAGTGTTCTATGAGTAGAGCCTATGAAGGTGATGAAAAGCTGATCAAATTCAAATTTTCATCCATGGCACCTAAAGCATATCACTTCAGCAAATGTATATATTCACAGTAGTTAAGATTCTATAGGCAGTGATGGCCCATGCAGAAAGGTGGTTACATTCCTTATCACAATTCATCAGAACAATAAGAACCACATGCAATGCAAATCAAGTCATACCTGGATCTAATTCATTAATTAATTAATTCATTTACTAACTATTGAGCAAATTGGACATGCAGTTTCTCTTCTGTTGAGGCAGGTCAATCCTGGACCTTTCTCTTTGGTTTGTGTATTTGTTTGGAGATAGTCCAAACTTTTGTCTCATGCGAAGGGGCAGTGATGGAATTGCTGGAATGGCAGCATTTGATAGGCTGCAGTTGTAGTGAAACTCACCCATTGTCAATGTCTAATTGCTAATTGTGGGCCTTTTTTCCATCCTCCAGCTCTCCTTTGTGGCCGTTATTGGGGAATTTTTCAAATGTGTTTTCGGGTTCCTCGGTCGCAGACAAACCTCTGAGCTGCTTGGTGGACGTGCTTTCAAAATGAGATTAACTTTGGAGGAATACATTAGACTGCGTATTGCAAAGCTCACAGACTTGAGCTCTGGCTTATTATAGATTGCCCACTTCAGCCCCTCACACCCCTCATCTTGCCCCATACACACACACACGCACACACACCCGTTGGCCTCACAGCTCTTATTGAAGGTGCCTCTTTGAGCCAGTAAGAGTATTCTGTTTAGGAGAGAGTTGTTTGAGCTGATCCAAGCCTGATCTCATATTTGTGTAGCAGAAATTAATTTGATGCCACTTTGCATGCTAATCTGTCAAGATTGATTTCCACTGGACAAAGACAGAGAAACTGAGAGTAAAGGGCAAGAGAGAAAGTCCATTCTGAATGTCTTATTTTTGTTGCTCAGCTCCCATCTTGCGTTCCTTCTTCAATATAAATTTTTTTCTCCTAGTAAAACTTTGTGTAGAATTGATTATTTTATTTATCTTTATTCACACTTTTTGGATTCACTAAGCAATTACAAATTATGATGTTTCCAAAAATTCATTCAATCTTTTAAAGCCTGGAATGGATTATATAATTATATATATATATTTTATATAATTTAAATCAGAACTTTTTACATATTTTCTACACATTCGTTCATGCATTTACTCATTCAAAGGAAAATGCTGGCCACACACACATACAGTACTGTATCATACGCCCCCTTAGGTGCGCTTAATTTAGTCTTTGGCACAAGTACGCTGGCGCAGCAGTCTGAGAGGTCGCTCCTGGCTCTCCTCGCACTGTTAGCTGCTGATGTTCTTATTAAAAGTTCATTTTGCTTGGCTGAAGGAGCACAGAGAGACGTCTGGGCCTCTCGTGCACCCTTGTCGCCTCTTGATTTGTAAAGCAGCGGCGCTCGTCACGATCCAGCGCTCGGGGTTCTCTGGTGGTCCTGCCAAACAGCGCAAGCTCTCAATTATCCATGGCGCTCGGCCCCACCGCCTAACCGGCCTACACCGCCTCGAGGTCAGGATCCTACCACCTGCACCGCACACCCCACTCCCAGACACGGGAAAAATCTGTTTGTCTCTGTCTGACTGTCTTCCTTTGTCTCTAATTCCATATCTTTTAACAAATAAGCAGGATGGGGATTCAGTTAAATAGCACCATATTGTTTTTCCAGCATTATCCCTTGGCCCTTTTTGAGTACCTGAAGTCACTTGCAAGTTGTCCTAAATCCAGCATGCATTCCTTTTGTGTAGTTCAATTGATAGTTGAAGGATTTTTCGGAAATTGGGTCATGTGCCAGGAGTAGCTCAAATTTTTTTTTTTTTTTTTTTTTTTTTTTTTTTTTTGATGTTACAGCCGCCCACGTCCTGTGTTTTTGTTGCTTTTTCCTTGTGCTTGTGGCACATGATGGAGGCTTTTTGGCTTTCGGGCTCTTACAATATGTCTAATTTAATTAATATGAGTTTGAGCGAAGAAATTCCTAAGTCTACAAATTAGCATTTGGTTTCCTGCACCTTCTGCCTTGGCCACTTTTAAATCTGCATTTCTCATAAATACCTATTTGTCTGCAGTGATGGCTAAATGTAATAGTACTATGAGGTAAAATTCCAAGAATGTGGTTAAGTATTCATTTGCTATTCAAATAAGTCTTACCAAACTGTCAATTTACTGTAAGCAGTAACATTATTTTTTTTTTCCTCCAAAGCAGAGTGTTTCCTTTGTATGTCTGGCTCCTTCGCTTATGAGGGAAGTGGAATTAAAGGAGCAGTGCATGCAGTAATTTCAGTCCTACCAAGTCAGTAGTAGGTTCAGTGTTGCTTCTTCTCAGAGTAGATCTATCAACTGTTGGTGTTCCTTTTTATCCAGTGGAGATAAAGATATCACTCGCTCTAATAGAGTTGCTCTGCAAGCCTCCTGTTCACAGGGACTGTTTGGTCTGGGAATTTACTGGATTATGGGAGTGCAATTTAAAGTCTCTGTCTCTGTAATACTGTCTCTTTGCATCAGAAAGCCCTGAATTACTGCCCTGTGTCTCAGCCTCCAAGGCTTTGGCCAAGGAAATTGAGGTTCTCCCTGGTTAAGCTCTTGTGTAAATTTATTTTTTGTAAATGACAGATCGGACCAAGATTCCCTCCAGATTCCTGTGTGTGTTGCCTCTAGCCACCCTGGAATAAGACAAATTTCCATCTGTTAGACAGAGAATGTGTGGCCCTAGTAGCGGCTTTGCACACGACTGATGGCAAATATTGTTGCAATTTAAAATTAGTTCAGGTTTTTTTTTCTCTCCACTCTTTATTTTTACTCTGTTATTTTTACTTTTTTAAAATTAAAATATCCAACACTTTATACACTCTGCATTCCACAAAACTTGATGTCTCAGATGTGTAAAAGTGATTCCAGCATTTAATTAATGTGCCTGACTAAGATGACTTTGTAAAGGAACTAATATAAGGATTCCTTTTCAGCATTACTGTTTGACTTCATCATATAGGCACCTGGATTGGAAAATAGTGGTGTTGCATGCTTAGCATTCTTTTTCCAAAATTTGAAAAGATGCTTCGAATGTATTTAGAGCGTGTTTGCCCTGTCTAATGGTGTTGGCTTTGCCCTATTGTGATTTTTTATTTATTTTTTTTTAATTCTATGGAGACCCTGAATTTAGCAAAAAGCAATAAAGGGTTAAATTCCACTTGTATGCAATGGTTAATGTTTATCCCTGAGAGGGAAATGGTGTCTGCAACTATCTTAACTTAATGTGCACTTCAAGCTACTGTTTAATAGATATTAACACAGAACAGACCAGTAGACAGTAGATAGACCGTATAGATACGGTACTGTGCTATAGAACAAGTACTAAACTTTTTTGAATCATCTAAAGCAATTTTCCATGTTCCAGGATTTATTTATTTATTTATTTATTTATTTATTTATTTATGGTTTTTTAGCAGGATCAGTATTGCTTCTTTAGGTTCTTTTTGAATTTGCAGGTTTCCCCATATTGACCTTGTGTCTAATTCATCGTAGCATCTTGCAGAATAATTATCTGTTTGTTCAGCAATTAGAGCGAGATTGGCACCTGAGTGTCACCTTGCTGTGTGGCCTGAGGAAGTGTGTGTGTGAGTGACACAGGGTCAAGTGGACGCTTGTTTACTTTAGTGGGGGTGTTATTTGATGAGAGCACTGGGCTAGAAACCCTGAGATGGGGGTCAAAGTTCAATTAAAGTCCAGTGGTTTGAGAACGCAACAGCAGTGAGCTGTCAGCTCTTCTTTCAGCTCATAGTGAGTGAGTGAGTGAGAGAGAGAGATGGGAGCATATTTGCCTGTATATATGAGCTTTCAAGGAGAAATTCAGTTAAAAAGGAATAGTGTATAATGTAGAACAATTAGTGGTGTTAATGTATGTTTTTTGTTTCTATTACTAATATCTGATTGTTTTTTTTTTTTTCTCTTTATAGATTGATGTTGCAGTTACCAGAGGAAATGGGGTTAATTGCTGTGGCAGCACGTCAGACTAAGGGCAAAGGTCAGTCATTGGTACACTACACTGTTCCTCTTAGGGCCCTATGAATTCTGTTTTAAATTTGTTACTCCAAAGTGTGTTTTAATATTTTTCCCCATTTTATGACTTTTGGAGTTATTTTTATTTTGATAAGATTTTTAAAATGATCTTTATAATTGTCAATGTTTAACTATTATTGTTATCATTGACGTCACATTTTAAAATGACACAACTACCTCAAGTTTATTTTCTTAACTGTTTCACATTAATATTAATTAAATATTGTTAACTATGATAGTTTTTATGGCATCTGTCCTTCCCTGGTTTGCTAAGTGTTCTACTGATGTGCTTATAAAAGGTCATTTTGTTCTATATTACTAATGGTAATCTACGTACCAACAGCTATTGAAAGGTGAAGAATGATTTAAGATGCATTAACAATCATTAATAGTCAGCTAGCTCTGAGTCTTGTGTGAACAACTGCATGTTTAACAATTCTGCATTTATGTGAAATTTCATTTGCGATAATGAGAAAAGAAATCCATAGTGTTTTATTATCTCTAACATGCACCCTGAGACACTGCAGTTGTCACTTAACGCACATTTAACATACACCCATCAGCCATAACATTAAAACCACTGACGGGCGACGTGAATAACATTGATTATCTCATTACAGTGGCACCTGTCAAGGGGTGGGATATATTAGGCAGCAAGTGAACGGTCAGTTCTCGAAGTTGATGTGTTGGAAGCAGAAAAAATGGGCAAGCATAAGGATCTGAGCGACTTTGATAAGGGCCGATTTATGTTGGCTAGACGACTGGGTAAGAGCATCTCCAAAACGTCAGGTCTTGTGGGATGTTCCCAGTACGGTGTGGTTAGTACTTACCAAAAGTGGGAAGGACAAACGGTGAACCGGCGACAGGGTCATGGGTGCCCAAAGGCTCATTGATGTGGGTGGGGAGCGAAGGCTAGCCTGTCTGGTTCGATCCCACAGAAGAGCTATTGTAGCACAAATTGCTGAATAAAGTTAATGCTGGCTATGATATAAAGGTATCAGAACACACAGTACATCGCAGTTTGCTGCATATGGGGCTTCGTAGCTGCAGACCAGCCAGAGTGCCCATGCTGACCCCTGTACACCACCAAAAGCTCCTACAATGGGCATGTGAGCATCAGAACTGGACCATGGAGTAATGCAAGAAGGTGGGTGGGTCTGATGAATCACGTTTTGTTTTACATCCTGTGGGCGGTCATGTGTGTTTGCGTCGCTTACCTGGGGAAGAGATGCACCAGTATGCACTTTGGGAAGAAGGCAAGCCAACGGAGGCAGTGTGATGCTCTGGGAATGTAATGTTCTGCTGGGAAACATTGTGTTCTGGCATTCACGTGGATGTTACTTTGACACATAACACCTACCTAAACACTGTTGCAGACCCAGTACACCACTTCATGGCAACAGTATTCCCTAATGGCAGTGGCCTCTTTCAGCAGGATAATGCGCCCTGCCACACAGCAAAAACTGTTCAGGAATTGTTCACGTCTTGGTGCCATATACCACAGCACACCTTCAGAGGTCTTGTGGAGTCCGTGCATTGAAAGGTCAGAAGTGTTTTGGCGGCACAAGAAGGACCTACACAGTATTAGGCAGGTGGTTTTAATGTTATGGCTGATCAGTGTGCATTATTATTCTGCAGTATTACCGTTCTCAGTATCGCTTTGTTTGTGTATATTTTGACCTGTGTGTATACAAAAGTGTTAGTGTGTGTAACTGGTTTGTTTACTGTACTGCAGGGCGAGGGGGGAACAAGTGGTTGAGCCCACTGGGTTGCGGCATGTTCACGCTGCACTTGCAAGTAGCGGTGAGCTCCCGACTTGGCCAGAGAATCCCCTTCCTGCAGCACCTGGCTGCTCTTGCTGTAGTGGAGGCTGTGCGCACACTGCCTGGATATGAGGTACGCTATCACACCACCCAGATATGACACACACGCACACTGAAAAATACGGCCCCACAGAAAGGTCTCCCAGGCAGGTGCTGCCGTCTAGATTACTAATCAGAAATGTCATAGTCAACTGCAGCAGAAGGCTTGAGGCATTGCACTGGCCCCCACACACACGGACTAGTGTTTGTGTTGGTGCTTGATTAGAAACACGCATGAGTATCGGATGCTTGGAGCACTTTGCCTTTGCAGTGTGTGTGCGCGAGTGTGTGCACTGCAACAAGCTTTCATACATTATGCTGCAGAGGATAGTTTGTGTGCGCACACATCATGCAGGAAGTATTATGGGATGTGGTAAGAATAACAAGCAGTACTTGAGTTAACATTTCCTCTTTAACAGAAATGAAGACCAGAATATGTCTACTATATGTAGGTGGCTTTAGGATTAATCTGAGTAAGATGCATCCAGAACAAAGGTCAAAAACAATCAAAACTCCATAGGTTACACGTTATGCGTTCACCTTAAGTATGCCATTCTTTTGTTTAGGACGTTGACCTGAGGGTGAAGTGGCCCAATGATATTTACTATGGTAACCTGATGAAGCTCGGGGGAGTGCTGGTCACATCAACTGTGATGGGATCAACCTTTCACCTCCTCATCGGTAAGATCTCTGAATATGAAAGTAAACTTTATCTAAATGATTTGGGTTTGTCTGGAAAGTGTTAGAAATGATGTTTTCTGTTTGTTTGGCTGTATCTAACACTATTTAGAGCAATATTTTAAAGACTTATTATAATATTATAATAGCAGTTCACAATATACTTCTGTCAGAATTTTATATTGATATAATATATACTGGATTTGGTATTATGTTTTATATCAATGACTGTTTTTAACAGTAATAAATAGATGACTGGACGTTTAATGATGTCTTTGTACCAGTTCTTTAATTAAAAGTTCTTGTTAAAAAAAAAAAATCATATACATACTAAATAATAAAAATCTATTTGATCTCTTCAGAGGGATTTTTTTAATGCAACACTGCTGTTTTACTGGCACTTTGTTAGAAAAACCAAATATTTGAGACTATCATTTATCACAAAATTGTCTCTTGAGTTTATTGTAACATGATATTTCTGCCATATTGTACACTTTATTAGTAATGTATTGTTCAGCTGGATCCAATATTCTATAAACATGACATGTGGTGGTGGTTTAAATACTTTTATTCTTTTTCTCTCTGCATCTGTCCTGATCCTGTGGGTTTAACATGAGCAATAGTAACCTGTCTCCTCTTTCCCTCTTCTGCACTCTCTCTGTCTCTCTCTCTCCCTCTCTCTCTCCTCTTTACCTCTTCTGTGCGCACACACTCACTCTCTCTCTCTCTCTCTCTCTCTCTCTCTCTCTCTCTCTCTCTCTTTGTCTATCCCTGTCTGCTAGGTTGTGGGTTTAATGTGAGCAACAGTAATCCCACCATCTGCATTAATGACATGGTGGTTCAGCATAATCGTGAGCGAGGGACCAAGCTGAGTCCTCTAAGCCCAGCACAGCTCATCGGCCGCTCTGTCACCCTGCTAGAGCAGCTCATTTCTGAGTTTCAGCTGCAAGGCCCTGAGGCAGTGCTGCCCATTTACTACAAAAGATGGGTGCATGGGTGAGTTTACCATTCCTATGTGTATGTGTGTGTGTGTGTGTGTGTGTGTGTGTGTGTGTGTGTAAAATATACACACACAGAGTCATGTGAAAAAATAAGCACAGCACATGGAAATTGTTGCCCTTTTTT
>JANDJT010000060.1:14464595-14475496 GCA_024331685.1 Stegophilus panzeri | reverse complement strand
ATATACAATTGGGCATAGGGCATAAATGTATAACTTGTCTACCAGACGGGGTGTTCATGATATTTTTATGTGACTCTGTTCTTGGAAAAACACCATTGTATTTAGGCCATTTAAAAAAAAACCCCCACTAATTTGACTACAGGATTATCTTCTACTGTTTCATTACGGGAAGCCTATAATTAACACTGTCATTGTGACTGTAGCAAACCTTTAACACTGCTGGCAATTTAAGTGTTAAAATGATAGGCTACCTTGTAAATCTTGAGAATGGACTTCTGCGAACTCAGATTAATGCTATATTTTCTAAGTTTCATTAAAATGATAAAAACATTCACACTTAAGTATATTTAACGAACATCTAAAACATCTTAAAACAACTATAATCCAATTGTAGGTTTTTAGTACTAAAAAAAAGTTTTTTTTTTAAAAGAGGCTATTAAGAAAACAAAATAAAATCATACAAATGTGCAAAATAGCTATTAAAATTGTTATAAAATCTTAGATGAAATATTAGCAGAGTAGGCCTATTTCAACTACATCTTGGACTTGGACATCTCCTTTGCTTCGATGCTGAAGTTATCTTACATTTTTCAACCACCTGTAAAAAGATCGGCTTCTTACCTTTGCATATCTTCTAAGTGAAAACAAATGGAGTGGTTTTATTCTTCTGTAGCCTTCTTTCTCCTTTTTAAGTTTGACTATTCATCTATTTTATTTATTTATTTGTTTGTTTGTTTGTTTATTTAATATTTTCGTTTCTGGATAATAGTGTATAGCCTATTATTTTCCCGCATGTTCATTCATCCGAAGTTCATAACCTGTATCATAACGCAAACACATTACTAAGGCGTTACAGCCAATTATAAACACAAAACTCGACAAACTCTTAAAACCTACACGTCTATAATGTGTAACATTAATGCCACAGCCTGTTACACTGTACAAACATACAGCAATCTTTTTTTTTTTTTTTTTAGCTTACAAACTAATAAACGCAAACAGAGATTTAAAAAAAAAAAAAAACTTTCTAAACATGAAGAGATGTATGTCTTATGAAAATTATTTTCAACAATTGCTATAGACTTATAACAACACTTGGTTCATATCCCAGTAGTAACTAAAGCAGCGCGTGTGATGTACTATTTTACTCTGGGAATTTACTCTGTAAACGTTTCTGCTTTTGAATCAATGTAAATATGCAGGTGTTTAAACAGAAGGTGTCTATGTCTATATTCTGCCAGTGTAATAAGAATGTATAGAGGCCGAGATTTCCAGTGACACGGAGTGTTGGACAGGACACTATAGATTATTATTATTATATAAGCCTATATTATTATTATTATTACAACAGTAAATCAGCTCGTGCTGGATTTTAAATCAGATAGACGTTTTTTAATGTAAAAACAGGAATATTCGATTCAATTAAATTGTATTTGTGTAGCGCTTTTAACAGTGGACATTGTCACAGTATAGACCTATTAAATTCAGGATATACATTTTAAATGTAGCCTATAAGTTTATGATGCTAAAAGATCTTTCTAAAATGTGCAACACAAGTAGGAATGAAGGCTAATTATTGAGGACATGGATAAGCAAAATAAAAGCTAAATAATACTAATAATAAATACAGTAGCTCATTTTTAGTCAAGTGAAACAGGGTAATACATTATAGCCTATATAAAATGAGGAAATTGCTTTCTAAAAAAAAAATTTCAAAGGCTATGTAGATTGATTAATGCCGATTTGTACCAGTGAGGTATTACCCAACAAGCCTGAATGGTAAAACGCTTTTTCTGGGTGTCTGCTGTAAATCTTACCGTCGGGAAACACGGCCCTCATCTTCAGGTAGCTGGAGGTCAGTCTGATGATGGAGGCCTTATCCAGTTGCGAGGTGATGGCCGAGGGCAAAGGCAGGAGCTTGGCAAGCTCGTAAAACTCTCCATTTTCTTTCTCTCGTCTCGTTTTTGCCGCATTCTTGGACTTTTCCTTCATCTCTGACACGTCGCAACGCCGCTTCGCATAATAAAAGCCCACCTCAAACTTCAGGGTTCTGCTGCTGCGCTCCGGTGAAACGGTATTACAACGTGCTCTGCTTATGGAAAAGGTGCCGATTTCTCCTCTTCAGCGCCTCATCACACCCAAGAGCACGTCTGATCTGTTTTACCGTCTTCTCTTTTTGAGTTATTAAACACTGCACTGTAAATTTGCCTGCTCAGTTACCAAACTGGGGTCATTAGAGAGTAGTTCAGAAAGACTAACCATAAAACAAACAGTGCGCCTTTACATGACACAAACTCCATTTTGCACTTCTATCAATAACATCAAGCCTGAATTTGCAAGCTTTTTTTTTTTTTTTTACCAACCTAAATGTTTTTTTGTTTTGTTTTGCAACGAAATTACACGTAGGCTATTTATATTACGCATGTAATATAATATACACTAGCTAGCTATATATAATATAACCTACCATAAGGCGTCGTTGACAAATAGAATACGCCTACATGTATACTGAGAATCGACCAGAGTTTATACCATATATTAATTCTGCTGTATCATCTTTTAGGTAGACCTGCCCATGGTGGACAGAACTTCTACTGTGGTGCATGTAGTCTGTCATTTGGTAATCGCAAAGTTCTAATACTGGCAAATCCATCCAAAATATAAGTTTTTTTTAAGTAAACTGTATGAAGAAGCTCTTGTCATCCGATGTGAGACTGCACAAATCATCCATGCTTCATGCGTAAATCCCACTCCTGAGGATTTCTGTTAACAACTCGTTGAAAAAGTCGTTCGGTTATCATCAGAGTGTGTATTCCTCATTCCCTCTGCGATTTTTCCACCACTGGCTGAATTGTTCCGAGGTGATAATCCTAGAAGATAGAGTGATGATATTCGGAGTGTGACCCGCTAATAGACCTCTCGAGGTGTGTGTGTGTGTGTGTGTGGGAGAGAGAGAGAGAGAGAGAGAGACAGAGAGAGAAGGAACATGGACTAGGAGGCAGACTCTCCGGTGACGTCACACGCTCCCAGTAATGAGCCCTTGGAGAAAGCTGCAAATGACACAACGCGAAGTTGAATCTCTTCATCCCACACAGACTCGCGCTATCTAAGTACGAACCGTCGTATTTATGCGGAGTTTGGAGTTTATGTAGGCTGTGTATGCGCAAACACCCCATGTGGTCCCAGCCCCCCCCCCCCCCGTTTTCACACCAAATAGTGACTAGAAGAATGGGTGTAAAATGCTCAAATAATGGTTATGCGCCTTTGCGCATAAATGCTGCGCACCAAAAGCGCAAAACTATCTTCCACATGCAAGTATTGACTGAACATATGCGGGGTTTAATTCGCTTTACCGTGTTCATTTGTATTCTATTCGACTTAATCTATAAACACGATATACCAGAGCAACCCGTTTATTCACATCTCGTGCCATGTTGTTGTTGCTTTTTTTTAAATTACAATCAATTTCCGAAATTTCTCATAACGAAAAGAGTAAAGAAAGAAATGTAATTCCGTGCTTTCGTAAAATAATTATAGCAGCAAAGTTATTGGAGAACACTGTATCGCCTATAGGACTATTCTTCCCTTGAGGTTTATAGTACATCTGGACCTACTGGAAATCTAGAAACACTGGCCTGTTGAGTATAGAATATAGAATGAATTACTAACACATATAGCCAAGGAGGTAGACTCTACATAGGATTTTAAAATTTAGAGTAATTCTAAAAAAAACAAAAAACAAACAAAAAAAACCCCCAACAACACACTTCTAATGTTTAGCATAATTTATAATTCACCAGAAACAGAATACAGATAAAGGGAAAGTGCAGGTATTGTGGAGTGCGCAGTGTGAGATGTGTGAGTGAGTAATCAGAGGATTTATTTGAATAGGAGAGTTGGCTGTGATACTCAGGCTATCATTTTCTCTATGCCTGTCACTACTGATGGATTATCATGGAGAGCTCAGTGTGGAAAATACTGAAACCTTGCCCCTCTCTCTCTCTTTCTCTCTCTATCTCTCTCGCTCTCTCAGCATGTTGCGTGTTGCGAGCTTACAAACTGTTTAAGACAAAATCACATATATGGTTGCTAAATTTAAAGGACATTAAAACCACAATTAAAAAAAAGAGTGGAGAGACATAGGGTTCTGCATGATACAATTTAGCAATTCACATCCTATCATGCTCTATGGCATGTATAAACAATTTGGAACAGGTCCTGTTTTCATCCAATTTTGCTCTTTTGAAAGAGGGTTCATTATTGGGGAGGAGCTTCAGTCTCAAACATTAAGCAGCTGGCTGGGTTGCAGACATCTGTATTTCTATGGGAAATGGATCAGTGCTGGAAATGGTAGTAGGAATTCCCATGATGCTCATGCATTAGTGTAAAATGAATAGAAATGAAAATCAGAAGAGTGAGCAGTCTTCAGGTGACTGGGAATGTCAGTGCAGGGTGTTCAATTCAATTCAATTCAATTTTATTTGTATAGCGTTTTTTACAATGGACATTGTCTCAAATAAGCTTTACAGAAACATATAAACAGGGATACAGATTTTAAGTGTGTGGATTAATCCCAATTGAGCGAGCCGGTGGCGACGGTGGCAAGGAAAAACTCCCTAAGATGTTAAGAGGAAGAAACCTTGAGAGGAACCAGACTCAAAAGGGAACCCGTCCTCATCTGGGTAACAACGGATAGTGTGAAAGTAAAGGAAAGTTCATTATAAATCAAACTGTGATCAAACTGTCAGAAAAAACATTCTGACAACACAGTGAGGGATATTATACAGTAGTATAGCTGCAAAGCATAAACCCTTCATTACAAAGACAAATGCATTTTTGAGAATTAAGTGGCGCAAAAAACAACAACAACAACAATAACAACCCACAAGCGCTGATTACAGAAATGTGAAAAAAGAGCAATATGGTCAGACAACAGAGTTTTCACCATATTTTCGACAAGTGGCCTAGTGCACATGTGGCATACATCACTGCAAATCAATACAAAGTTCTTCTGACTTTATCACCTTTATTCTATGATGAAACATTTCTATCCTGAGGGGAGTGGAGCTGAACTTCCAGGATGACAATATCCCCATCCACACAGCACAAGGGCTCACTGAATAATTTGATGAGTAAAAAGCATGTAAATCATATGCAATGGTGTTCACGCTCACCAGATCTCAACTAACTAAACACCTGTGGGAGATTATAAACAAAATTATTAGACTCCTCAGCACCATCATAAACACACTAGTCGAGGGAATATCTTCTGGAAGACTGGTGTCCATAAATATGTTAGTAGAAACAGAAAGAATATATAACCCACTTAAAACATTTAAAACAAGGAAAAATGTATCATGGGGATGGATTAATGATTAGAAAAAGGAGCCGAAAAGAATTGTATAAAATATTTGCATAAGATACCACCAAATGAACCAAAATGAATCTGTCCACAGCCGTACATTAGGCCTAGATCCGTACCAGAGCAAGTCTGTCTTCAGTAGTTCATCAAAACCACAGAGAAGTCAGAAAAGTTTGTTTTTGTCATTGTTCTTCTTTAAATTATATCCTTCTCTAATTTAAAAACATATTCTGTAGCTCAGTTAGGGGTCCATTATCTATCCTTGTATAGTATAACAATAACAGTATAACAGTTGCTGATTTCCTTATCAGAAAATACTGTAAAAGATGTTAGACTTTAGCACACTCGATAAAGACAGAGCAAATGAACAGGAAATGAAAGAATGAGCTGTCCCAGAAGCACTGAATGGTTTAACCTCTTATTAAGCCTAATGAGTGGAAATCGGTAACTCATTCAGATCTTCTAATTGCAACCGTGAAGCTGTGTTTTTAGGTCACTGAGCAGCGTTCTCCCCAAAAACCCAGAGACACGTTTAACAAGTTAACCAGTGGGTTGAGGAAGCTGATGGCCTGTTGAAGTCACTTTGTCCATCTAGTCAGAACGAATGAAAAACTGGTCATTCAGGTTAGATAAGTGAGGTCTGGAATCCCACAGTGTTTGACTAAATCCACTGAGCAACATGTCGTATTAGTTTTAATGTCTGGCATGGATCAGAAGTATTTCAAATCACTGCTGGCAAAACAAATAAATGAACAAAATTAGTGTAGAAATGTAGCAGTCTTAAAGGATATATAATTATAACAGATATATAATTAATAGCTATAATTACATAATCATAAATATGATCTGGAATTATATACAATGCCTTGGATTCATTCAATTAATTCATCTTTAGTAACTGCTTTGTTCGTTACCTGCTTTATACTCTGGATGGGACACCAATCCATCACAGGGATCGGAGGAAACTGGAGAACCCAGAGGAAACCCCACGGAGACATGGGGAGAACATGCGAAACTCCAAACAGACACTAACTCAAGCTCAGGATCGAGCCACAGACCCTCGAGCTGTGAGGTGGCAACGCTACCCTGCTGCTATACCTCCCAAGTATTATCTACAATAACATAATATACTGTATATTTATGTTAAATAAAATATATGCAATATATTTCCGAATCATAATTCAAATGTCAAATCCAAATCAGGTTCATCGAGTCTATAAAAACTGATTGTGCCCTTGAAATAACAATAATAATAATAATAATAATAATAATAATAATAATAATAAGCCCAGTTTTGCACTGTAATGTGTGACTTGTAAATGTTTTTCAAAAGCCTTGGCTATTTAAATATTTTATTTGCATTAATTTTAATAAATGTTTTTATTTACATATTCATCATTTCATGCTAAACATCAACTGCTGTTTTTTTTCTGTCCTTTACTATGAGTTATGTTTAAGTGGAATGAACCATAAAACAAGTTTTAATCAAAATTCATTTAAATAAATTTTGTAAAATTGCATTTGAAATTGGCATTAAATCATTAATTTATGGAAAGAGAATAATTTCTATAAAGATCAGCAAGATTGTCTATCCTCCTTACACGTACATGTGTGTGTGTGTGTGTGTGTGTGTGTGTGTGCAGAGTGTAAATATACAAGGTGTCAGAGGCTGGTGATTAATGAGAGGAGAGTAGCCAAATAACCATCAACAGGGCTGCCTCCTCCCAGAAACCATCCCTTCATCCCCTCAGAGCTCTAGCACACTCTTAAAAAAAGATCAATTTGTAGTGATAACAGAACCCTCTGGAAAGCTTTTAGATCAGACGTTTAATTGGTTCCATCTGACCTGAAAGGGTTCCTTTTAAAATTGGTTTCAGAGGCTTCTTCTATAGTAACTCTAAATGTGTGTTTTCACATGTGCTAGCTGGTGGTTCGCTAACTTAGCCAAATGCTTTTGGGGTTTCAGTAGCTTGCTTGGATAATTAGCTAGCTAGATCATATAAATTATTATACATTTCTAGCTACATACTGTAGTTAGCTACCTAGCAAAGATGCCCCTTACACATTGCCTATAGGGTTTAGCAACACTTAGATATATTTAACACAACAGGCGTTCACTACCAAACATCATAGTGACATGTTAAGTTTAATACAGAGCTTTCATGCACAAAAACATCTGCAAAGCTCACACAGTATGGCTTACGCAGCTAGCTAATGGCTTACCTGTACGTTTCCACAGGTTGGACGTTGATCTGTGAAATGTTGATCTCTCCACTGGTTTTGGCTCGCATTGGTTTCAGTAAAACTGACGATATGTGATAAATTGGGCCAGGGATGCTCATCTGTCTTCACTGTCTCAGACACTGCTGCTGCCGACTAAAGCATGTGGCACCTGAAGTGTAGACTTTTAACAGGATACTGCTTTATTGTGATTGGGTCTCGGAAAAATAATTGTTTCAAGTTTACATATACCGTCTTTTAATTGGCATTAAATGCATTATTTTATTGTTGTACTCATCAAAAATAAATGTAGCAAAGTTGAATATTTTTTTTTTTTTTTAATTTACTACCCTGCTGAAAAGAACAATAGAAACCATCACAGAAATTCTAATGGTTTCCACAACAAATACCATTACGAACCATCAGCTAACCATTAAAAGCATGACCATTACCATTATTGGGCCGTAATGATATCCGCTAGACATAACATGCCACCAATAGAAGGCAACAGATTACCAGTAGAGACCCATAGGGACCATTATATTTTCCATTAAAACCAATACAATTCCCATTGCAAACATTAAAACCATTACATATTCTATGAGGGATTATATTGTTTTATATTGGGGTATACTCACATAAAGTAATGTTCCAGTGAACCATATACTCAAGTACTGCAACAAGAGTGCATGTGATTCATTACTTTCCACTGCTGGCTATGCTTATATCAAGCAAAGCTGTTTTACTTGATTTTTGCTGAAGGCTTAATGCCTTAAAACGATGAAAACCTCAAACCTCTGTCAACCATCTTTCTTATAAAGCTTTATAGGGTAAGAAATATACAGGCAAGAATATAGAGGATCTGATCCTCAGTTTCAGACCAACTCAGTCTGGTTTTTTTTGTTTTGTTTTGGTTTGTTTTATTTATTTTTTTACTGGACTGTTTGAGACAGCTAATAGACGAGCTATGCATGTGAAAATACATATGATACCCTCATATATTTTTCTTCATTAGGACAGTCAGGAAAATGTCTGAATAGAAAATTCCATTTGTCTTACATTTGCAGCCTTAGCAAGCTTCATTTTAAACATCTGCAATTATACAACATTATCATTCTTACTGTTCTACTTGAACAACACAGAAATCGTTCCAACTTTCAAAATCCTTTTGTCTTCCTCTTTTTCTCAGTAAATCTGTAATAACATGACATTAAAACATAATACGTATCTACATTAGAGAACAAACCAATTAATGCAATACAGTAATAACATGGAGCAGCTGTAGCAAAATGAATAATGCTCTGAGATATTAAAATGGAAGGTTGTGGGTTCAGATCCCAGGATCACCAGACAGCCACTGAGGATGTGATTGTGCGAGACTGTTAGTCATCAGCGGTACAGTTTGATGCCTCATTTGTGAGGTACTTTGAATAAAAAGCATGTGGCAGATAAATAAATGTAAATGTACAGCAGCGGAAAAGGGACATATGTGGAAGAAAGTGGCTGCGAGTAGAAGCCCAGCTAACAGTATAAACAGATGGACTGCATGCTTTTGACTGCTCACATACAGATGATATCAGTGTTACATTGTAATCACTGTACACTTGGCTTAGTGCACTTTTCTGTCTGTCTCCACTTCCATGCAACTTCCCCTGATTTACATGACAGTTACTGAAATAATAATTCAGCAAGAGAAAAGGAGACTTGACACTGGAAAATGAAGATGTATGAGGAAGAAACGAGAGGATATACAATACAGTATGTGAGATACTAAAAGAAAATATTTGTAACACAACCAAGAAATGTACACATGACATGAGTAAGACCAAGAATCATGCATGTTGACCAATACAAAGCAGCTACTGTACTTTCCCCCAAACACTTACAGTAGTTGAGCTCTGATGACAGGTTTGAACTTATATCAAAAGACATAACTATGTTACTGTTACAGAAATTGAGAAACATTGTAAGAATCACATTTATACAGTAGCTATATTCATTAAAGAACGAATAATAATGACTCACAACGAGGAAAAAAAATTCTGTATAACATGCTTTATGTAAACATAAAAATTCAAAATTAGATATTAGGATTCAGAGTAATCACTTGTTTAGAATAATTATCACTTGTTTATAAAAACATAATAGTAATTATGAATAATACACCAATTGTTCAATAGGCATAATAATAATAATAATAATAATAATAATAATAATAATAATAAGTGTGACTGTAATTCAAGCCATTGTAATAATCTCAGTTTCAGATCTTGGACAAATCCTTAGGTGAGAGTAAAACCTTATTAGTCTGTCTCCTTAATCGTATAAAAAAAATCATCAGTATTTGAAACTTTTTAAAAAATATTTGCCCTATCATTTTAATTTTTTATGCACAAGTCTGCCCCCTAATGGTGTGGCATAAAAAATTGTACATGCATACTGTTACATTTTAAGTTGTTTGATTTATTGAAGGGTTTTAACTGCACTCACAAGGCCTATTTGTTTAAACTGGCCTATCTTACAGAGTCTGATGCTGATGTCTGTAAATTATGAAATGTAATAAAATTACAACACAGTACTGCTGAATCTGATTTGTCAGAATGTTGACTAATTTTCACAGCATGGCCCTTAAAGTAGTGGCACTTAAGGCAAATCGTGGGTTTATATGTGCTCATTCTAATACCTTATTTCTATATGGATTTGGGACTTGGCAAATGGTGGACACTACGTAATCCAAGGCTAATAATAATGTTGTTATTTAACAAGGAAAAATGTCTAATCACTGAAATGTGTACAGTTACTGTAAGGAGGTCTTTATTTAACTTTTATGGAAGGAGTCTCCAGTGTCAGTGTCTTCGGGACGGAGGAATTTTTTGCTTTCTTGTTTGATTTGGAGAAGTGTGCAAATATTTTGGCACAAGATCATTGACATAGCTGACTAAATGGAAAGGCATTTTGGCAGCTATACCTACAGAATACCAGAGTTGGAGTTGATGTCAGTAATCGTTTAACTAGATTAACTAGTTAATCATGGATTACAGCAAGAACATGGTGTCTCCTGATTTAAGCTTAGTGAGTTAAAAGTTAGCGTAACTTCACTAAGCCAAATCCATCTGCTTAGGAGACTGTTGAAAACTCTTGCTTAGTATCTATTGCTTTAAAGTAGATAACTACCAGACAATAACATACAATCCTTCCAGTCACCTATAAGGTTTCTTGTCTTTTCTCACATGTTATAATGTTTCCTCTGGCACACCCTCATATTGTTTTTCTCCTATGCATGCAAATGGGGGGGGGGGGGGGGGGGGGGGTTGTTTAA
>JANDJT010000060.1:14426881-14450372 GCA_024331685.1 Stegophilus panzeri | reverse complement strand
ATATATTTTAGACTATTCAGACTCAAACATTTTTTAAACTCTGAAATCAACTGCATCACGCAACAGCCCTGAACTGCACAATTTTTTTAAATATCAAAAATATTGCTATATTTTGTTATAAAATGATAGCTGTCCCTGCAGGATTTTGAGATTGCAGAAATTAATGCAAAAATTAAGGAAACTCCGCAATATTCAGAGGAGCTTGAAATTTTTCAAAATTACCGCAGATTTTCCACAGATTTGGGCCAAGATGCATCATGTGACATCATCACAACGTGCATTCAGTCAAAGCCCTCTTCGATTCATGCGCATCAAGCATGAGTACAGCTAAAAGGTCTCATTTACCAACAAACATCACTGCGAAAGACCATGCAAAACAATTTGGTGCAATTGCAATTTTGCAAATTAGAGTAGTTTTCTGAAAATAAAAGCACAAAAAACTTCAAGTTGCATTGTCGCACAAATTTTGAAAAAAGCCACAGCAAAATCAAGCATTTTTGGCTGCAACAATTTGTACAGACTGTGTAATGTTGATAACCAAAATGAGAAAATATTTATTAGGTCTGAATATTAACATTTTTTTCTTGGTTTGGTCACACTGGAAGAATATCTTTTCCCCTTTTTTACTCATGGTATTCCATTTACTTTTTAAAAAGTGATACTTAGAAAAGCTTAAAAATGTGTACAACATGCAAGTTTATGTACTAAAAAACATCCAACGAAGCTGGATATATTTTTAAAAAAATAATTTATGCATGAAAGATTTAAATCGAAAGCATATTTGCAATATAGTCTATATATAATGTTGCATAGTGACAGTAGGAACATTGTTTAGGATTACACCAGAGGTCATATCTTTTTTCTATGCTAAGAAAAATCATGTGACTAGCAGCAACTCAAATTTACTTGACTAAATACAAGACACATAAATGGCGTGCACGTGAAAGATTGTTTTTGGGACTTTGTTCCTTCAGACTATGGGAGCTGTACATGAAAGCAAGAGGGAAATCAGTCTCTTCAAAAATATCTTCATTTCCTCTTAGAGCTCCCTTAAGTCTGTGTTGTGGTATTTCTCAAAGGCACACAAGTTCCTTACATAACATGAAAGTGCACATAATCTTTTCCCCCTCATGTCCTTTTAGCTATTTTGCATGATACATTCATTTTCATTGTTCAAATCTGTATAACCTGTACTATGTACTTAAGTTTTTTTTTTTTTTTTTTTTTTTTTTTAACCAACAATGACTGATTTTAGCAAACTCTTACACCAATAGGAGTTTGCTTGTTAAAATTCTCACTCATTAATTTATTCATTCATTCATTTGTTTCTTTGTTTTGTTCATTTGATTGTTTTTCTTCTGCTGCACCTGGTGGGGGGTTGCAGTGGCAACAGGGTGAGAAGGTCAGTACAGGCTTCTCTATCCCCAGTCACAGATTCTAATTTCTCCTGGGAGATCCCCAGATGTTCCGTAATCAACTATGAGATCTAATGCCTCCAGCAAATCCTGGGTCAGCCCTGGGATAACTCTTCAGTAGGATGTGCCTGATATATCACACACTTGATGTCTGACACACACCCTAAACAGTTTTGACATAGGGGCCTTTCACACTGGCAGTTTGGTCTGAAACAGAGCACGGTTTGCATGAAAAATTGGTAATGCAAAAGCTCTCATGCGGACCGACCGGGAAGCGCACCACGGTAACAAACCCGAGACTCCTGTAGGAGGTGGTCTGAGTTCGGTTGCACTGGAACTGTGCCACGGTTCCTGTGATTGTGAATGCAACTTGTACTCGGGTCTGCATTTGTTTGTGACATCGTGAGATTCCACATCGCACGTGTACCATGAGTGGCAGGAGAACATTGTGGGACACAGAAGAGGTCCACTGTTACGCATAATAGCACCGAAATAAGAAAAAACTCCGAAAATATGGTGAGTCGAGTTGTGTTCTCCATGCGCATTTGTGATGAAATAAGATAAACGCGAATGCACTGGGGTTTAATAGATTGAAGTGAGTCTAAAACCAGACCAGCGGTGTGGGGCGCCAGGAACAATCGCAGTTGGATTGGACCACAGTAGTCCTACCCAGTGTGAAAACCACCTCAAGGCCAACTCTCATTGCACTCATACAGACACCAGATTGCACAAAGTAGTGATCCAGATACCCTGTACTCCTGTGTTCTCCCGGGTGGCTAAGGAGACCCCCTCTGCTGTGTTTACCAGGTATATCTGGCCGGCGCCCTATGTGACGAATCCAACATGCCACCAAGTGCAAGCCTCTCTTTAACCAAGTGTCTAAAACAACGGTCTTACACAATCACAGATGACACAGTCACAAAATCATTCATTGACCATTGTTCGGGGAGCTCTATTAGCAAGTAGCGCTGAATAATGGATCGAATTGTTTTGTTATCGCGATGACAAATTTACACAATACACGTACAGCTGATATAAAAGTTTTACCCTTTCCCCTGTAAGATACACTATATTCTAAACGCTGTGGTTCTGTTGTAATGACATGGTAGTGTTTGTATGAGTTTTCTGATTGCTGTACATCTTCTCTTCCTTTGGCCTTGCAGGGAGGAACTTGAAGACGACAGTGCTACCAGCCAGTCCAGTGAGGCAGACTCACTGCTCACACCTGAACATCACCTGGATGCGTCATCACTAGCACAGGTGAAGTAGAGCAGTACATCTTTAATCAGTATCATCATCATCTCTTCTTCCAATTTTGTTCCCATTTGGGCAAGGCAATATGACCATATAAACATGGTGATATAATGACATCAGGATATAATGTATGATATTGACTATGATATAATAGCTTCAGGGGCATGCTGGATTATTGGTTAGCACGTTTGCCACACATCCGTTGTTGGGGATTCCCGCCTGTATCCTTTGTGCAAGGAGTTTGCATGTTCCCCTTCTGCTTCGGGGGTTTCCTCCGGGTACTCCAGTTTCCTCCCCCAGTCCAAAGACATGTGCGGTAGGCTGATTGGCATCTCTAAATTGTCTGTAGTGTGTGAATGGGTGTGTGCGGTTGCTACACCATACAGGGTGTCCCCTGCCTTGTGCCCCAAGTTCCCTGTGATAGGCTCCAGTCTCCCCTGCGACCCTGTGTAGGATTACTGCTATGGACAATGGATAGATGGATATAATAACCTCATATTTCACTGTGAAACATAACTGGAAATATATACAATACTATGCAAAAGTCTTGCAAGAAATGCTGTAAAGCAAAGATGTCTTCAAAAATACTTAAATTTAATGTTTCTATAATAGGAAAAAAATATTATAAGCTAAACAAAGTCAATATTTGGTGTGGCAAAAAAGAATTAGTAGTCTCGCGTACAATTTGTGCAGTTTTTACTGAGACTCTGCCACAGTTCTTCTGAACCCTGACTGTCGCTGCCTTCATGACATTGTTTTGTCTGAAAAGTGGTCTGTTATGTAATATGTTGCTTTCGACATGCAAACATTTTTCTGTAAGAAAGTGTGGCTGATATTGACACAAATAAAAGATCAAATTTGAATGCATTTATTTTGTAATGGCAACAAATAGAACCACTGCAATATCCAGATATAATTTTATTAACATGTTGTTATTTAATTATTATATTATTAACACGTAATTGAATTCTTTTTCAGTGTCATAAATGCATTTCATGGCAACGTTATTAACATGGAACGATTGTTCGATGGTATATTGTGCCTTCATTGATTGGGCTAAATAACAATTTAGTGCCACTCACATCCACCTAAAATGCACGAGTGCATCACATTTACCAATTTATATGTACAGATGAGAAAAACGATCGTGATTTTATTTCGTATTCCTCATCCATCGGAAATTACAGCACATGACGTGCACAGCACACAGGCATTAATTTTAACCCACGTATCAGAACACGTTCAAGCCAGCCGTGTCTTGATAGAAACCCGAGTGCACGTATATACCGCCGTTCACGGTAACGGCCCTTTGGTTGTATACGCTACGGCTCTGCTGTGAATTCTGGAAAGTCTGAAAGTGTTGAGAAGTAGTGTATTATGGGCTGTTTCTGTGGCGTTAAGATTTAAATAAAATAATCAAATCCATAAGGAAAATATTAATGCATGTAATGAGAATCAAATCCATATTAATTTGTCAGAAAGATTTCTTCTGAGATTTCCACTCTAATTTAGCTTTAATTTTCTTTCTATTTGCGAATTTTAGTTATGCAGTATTTTTTTGCTTCTGGCTTTGGCACTTTTTTTTTAATACAGGGAGATGGTCTTAGAAGATACCTGCTACTTAACTGGATGGAATGAAGACACTTGTATGATAAAGAAATATGTGTGAATGTATCTACAAACAGTTCAGTAGCTACTCATGTTTTCTGTCAGTTTTTGAATGCAACTGTAATGCAGTCGTTTCCCTGATGCTGAGCGCTCGGCTCTGTTTGTTCCGTCATGCCAGATGCAGCTCCACTGTTAATGGGGTGGTCATGGCTAACTTTCAGAGTACGTCGCGCTCCAAAGTCAGTTGGCCAATAGAGATATAAGGTGAATGCCTTCTTCTAAGTCCCACCCTGTAACAAATGTGAAAAGTCAGAAGCAAAAGAAAGATTCCAGAAGCAAAAAAAATACTGCATCAGTGAAATTCGCCAACTAGAAAAGATTTAAGAAAACGAGTGTGAATCAGTAATCATTTTTTGAAAAATGTATTTTGATTTGGTTCACAATACTTGCATTTGCTAAATATTTTTTACATTTTGATAATTAAGATCTTGCATATGGATTTTATTATTTTATTTGAAACTTTTGGCACAACATTAATGCCATATATTTAGATTATTATTATTATTTTCAAATTCAGATGGGACGAACGACACATGTGCCGTAATGCTTTCTAATGATTAGCTTTTCTTTTTGGACTAAACGGGTTGCTGGTAAGCCTGCGTCGAGGCAATTAGGTTTCCATTCGCATATGTCGTGCTCTGTATGCTACTATCTCTGGTATTGTACTATATTATGTTATAAAGCCAAAAGTATGTGGGCACCTAACCATAACAATCATACTTACTTGCTGAACATCCCATTGTAGAGTTTGTCCCACCTTTCCTGCTATAACAACCTCCACTGTTCTGGGAAGTCTCCACTTGATTTTGGAGCTTGGATGTGGGGATTTGTGCTCATTCAGCCACAAGAGTATTAGTGAGGTCAGGCACTGGTGTTTGGTGAGGAGGCCTGGCATGTATTCAGTGTTCCAATTCAACCCTAAGGTGTTCAGTGGGGTTGAGGTCAGGGCTCTGTGCAGGCCACTCGAGTTCTTCCACTCCATCCTTGGCAAGCCAGGTTTTCATGGACATCACTTTGTACACAGGGGCATTGTGATGATGAAACAGGTTTTTGGCCCCTTAGTTCTAGTGAGGGGGAAATCTTAAAGCATACAAAGTTCTTTTTCTTCTTTGGCTCACAAGAGACAAATAACTGGGGCTCTGTTTGGGGTTTTAATCTAAAAATACAGCTCTGGGGCTGCTTAAAAGCTTTGCATGCGGTCGTGTATTTGTGGTTATGCAATTAATTTGTAAGAATACAGTAACTCTTGTGTAAGCCTTTGCATCCATGGCTATTATCTCCACTTCCATAATTAGAAAAATAATATTTGAGCTTTGTACAATTCTAACACTGTGACTGTCAACTAGAGCTGCTACAACTAATCGATAAAATCGATAATAATTGATCATGAAAATCGTTGTCAACGAATCTCATTATGGATTAGTTGGTCTGTGCGCGGCACGGGGTGTGTTTACTAATTATGTTACTTCTGTTCTGAAAACACGCATTGGAGAGTAAATATGTTGTGTCCCAAATGAAGTACTATACACTTACACCATGCACTATATACTCTACCATCTAGCGTATGAATTTTAGAAAGGTAATATCATCTCAAAAGGAACACTCGCGTATTTTTCACTAACCAGAAGTATAAGCCGCTTTCTAGTCGACGGCGCATGACATCATTCGCATGTATGTGACGCCGCTAGCGTTAGCAGATACCCAGCGTTACAGACAATGACTTTCTTCAGTTTACTGTTTATGTCAACATTACCTTTTATAAAAAGTAATGCATAAATACTATTATAATATAAACTTATATATAATATAAACTAATATATAAGTATTTATGCATTATTTTTATGGATGCACCAAATCAGCACTGAATTAAACTACAGTCATAAATGAATAATATATATTCTGGTGTGTGTCTGTGTGCATTGGGTTCTTTTCAGTCTTATATAATTATAAACTATAAAAAATAGTTGTGTAAAGTTTTAATCTGAAGTTTATTTTTGTAACACGCAGTTTGTGGATTTTATTTTAAAAAAACAAAAGAATGGTATTGAAAGTCCCCCCCCCCCCCCCAATCCAATTAATCAATAAATCAATAAATAATAAATAATCGACCAACTAATCGATTATGAAAATAATCGTTAGTTGCAGCCCTGCTGTCAACAGTGACTTTTGAAATATATTAATATCTCAGTAATATTCTTGTAGTATTTGTGTTTATGAATGTGGTTAGGTAGGGATGCAGATGGAGGAAAGTTAATGGCTTGAGTCTATATGAAGCACTCAGTGAGGCTTGCTTGAATTCACACACGTCTTAACCCGCAAAATTGCCACAAAGTTGTGTTTGATAAATTTTATTTCATCACACGAATACTAGATTTCACAGATCACTGTTTAGTCCTGATCACTAGGAGCTGCATAGGTCTTTTCTTGCACTTCAGCGCTTTTCAGTTATATATTTCAAATAAACATTAACAGTCAGTAGTAAATAATATACTACAGTAAGCAATAAATCTTGTTCCCTTGCTTGCCCATTTTGACTTTAGTTTTTCAGATGATTAACTCGGTGAGAATTTTACACACTTATCCAAAGTGACTTACAGCTGACAGGATATAATCCTGAGCGGCTGGCAGCTAAGGGTCTTGCTTAGCAGCTCAGCAGTGGTTCTCTGGCAATTCTGGGATCTGAGCTCACAGTGTTACGATCGTCAGCTCAGAGCTGTAACCACTGTGTCACCACAGCCTGCAGGGATATTGAGGTCTTGTACTTGGATTTTGGAGTTATTTTAAACACTGTTCCTCCCTGTACAGACAGCTTGGTAAGTGGGCCAGTATCAGCCAAAGTTAAGCCCGTGTCTGCTTTTCCTCCAAGGTTGTTACATCAGCAGTACAAACGGCCTGTAGATGTGTTCATCAGAGCTAAGACCACTCTGAAACACCCTGTTCCCCAACTTTTTATATCCACTGTATGTGAACCCATATTTAGTCTGTGTTACCTTTCATATTTCTACTGGCTCAGCCAGATCATGTGGTTTTGTTCATTACGATGTGAAGTAGAGGAAGTGGCTATAATTCAGACCTCAGTAGTCTAATAAAAACTAGTGGACTTCATTTAACAGCAATATCCAAAATAAACCAGTGACACCAAAGGTACTTATTGAACCCTAGATTATTAAAATATTTTTCAAAATGTTTCCAATTTATTAGTCATATTGCCAACCTCATTCTAATATCTTCTCTGCTGAATGGCACAGAAAGAGTTAACATTGCAGTGGGCAGGACTGGTGGGGTGCGGGGAAAGAGGGAAGGAGGGGGTGAGGGTGAACATGCTGCTGTCTCGGTTCCATTAGCATTATAGAAGCAGTGGAGGCTGGAACAGTGCAGCCAGAGTGAGCCAATGAGGTACTTTCAGCGATCACCGCTATTCACACTACCGGCTGAAAGCTGTAACCAGGAAATATAATACAGATGCATATCCCTTTCTTTCTTTCTCTCTCTGTTTTTCTCTCTACATTAAGGCACTGGAACACTCGGAGCAGGACAGGGCACTGGAGGGAGACGGTGTGTGTGATCACGAGGACAGTGTTCAGGGGGATGCGGAGAGCGACCCTCCTACCATAACCCCCCCTGTCTCGGAGCCCTGCTCTCCTCTGCCCCCTGTAGACGGCTTCTTCAGACGCTTGGGCACCCTGTTTCTTTTCACTCGAGCTCAGCCTGGAGAGGAGGACACGCAGCATACAGTAAAGAAAGATGCAGAGACAAGTGTGCAAAAAGAAGAGCGCTCACAGCATCTGAAGCCTCAGGAGGAGTCTCACTGTACTGCAGGTCCAGAGGTTGAAGCCACAATTCAAACGGAGCAAGACGTACAAGATACACAGTGAGTATGACCTTATACATGCCTAGATGTCTGTGATGTGTGTGAGTGATGGGAAGCGAGAAAGAGAGAGATGAAGTTTCCCTAAAGCATTGTAGCATTAGAACCTTTAAGGTTTCTGAAAAGTTTTCTTAATATTTGCGTTTACCGTTTTATGAGTACTGTTGTTTGTAAAAAAATAAATAAAAAAAAATCTGTTTTTGGCAACTGTACTGCGTTTGTAATTAAGAAGTTAAACCGGCAATGCATAAACTGTGTGTGTGTGTGGGGGGGGGGCTAATGTGGTGGTGGGGGTGGAGACAACTAATAGAATGGTGGTATTGCAAGCAAGTTAAGTAAGAACTTTTCAGAAGATTATTTGTGATGACCACTCTGCCCTCGCAGTGATTCATCTAGCGTTGCAAATTTCAAGGTGAAAGATTTATTATTATGTTAGCTAGGAACGTCATGACGGGTATCTGCAGTAGACAAATCACTCACTCAATCAGTACGTTTACATGGACAACAATAATCTGATATTAACCCAATTAAGACAATACTCTGATTAAGAAACTACCATGTAAACAGCAATTTTTTATTACCTTAATCTGATTAAGGTCATACTCAAAGTAAACACAAATCGAATTAAGACATGTGGAGTACTCCTGTTTTAGTCGCATTATCGACGTGTATTACAGACATGTACACACCTTAATCACATTATTAACGTCGTGTTTTCACCGCATTTTGCGACAGGACACGATCACACACGGCAGTGCTCAACCGTTTTACGGCAAACAAGAAAGCATGGCTGCGTCCCAAACCGCGTACTTAGCTACTATATAGTAGGAGAAATACATGTATTTTGGCTACTATATAGTAGGTAAGTATGCAGTTTGGGACGCAGCCACAGCTTCAAGCAGTCGTCTATTTGCACGTACAGCATGACAAATAATTAACTGCACTTGAAGTGTTTGTAATAATAATAAAAAAAAACAAAACCCAAAACTGTATACGGTACCATAACGAAGACGAACTGTATGTTGATACGTGAAATTCTGGAGTGAACGTCGGACGGCGTGGCGTGGGGACGTAATGACGTGTGATGTTAATCGATCTATGTTCTATAACATGTAAAACCTGAAAATGGAAGGAGTATTCTAAAAACAGCTTAATCACAATATTATCTTACTCAGAATAAGGTCAGTAATTAGATTACTGCTGTCCATGTAAACGTAGTCAATGTCTGGGCTATTAGTCTTTATTCTCAAATAATATCTTTTTAAGTAGGATCTTAACACGAAACACACGACAACACATAGCCGAATGTTGGCCAGCAACTTGATGACTTTCTGTTGTTGGTTCAAACACAGTGTGCTACATGTCACATTGGGTCATTTTGGAGTTGTTTCAAAATGTGGGAATTCTTATACTTGTTGATGTCTATATTAACGTACTTAACAAGCTAACAAAGTCACCATACTTTATTCTGTTATGTTAGCTGCATTTTTTTTTTAGCATCTAGCCTAATTAGGCATTTAACCTGTCTGGTGGGCTAGCTAACAAGCCACCCTCTGGTCATCATAGCAGGTAGCTAGACAAAATACACTGCAAATTTACAGAGAACGGAAGGTAGTCACAGAAAGTGTCTGAGAATGGTAGCGAGTTAGATAGGTTTGCGCACAGTAATTCCAAAAATAAACCAAGCAAAATTGCACAGAAACACAGAAATGATCAGATGAGAAGAATTTCATCAGGTGAGAAGAACCTCATATTTATACCCCTGTGAAACAGGAAGTCATGGTTGAAAAATTTCCTGTTCCTAGGTACCCAGGTGTACTAAAAAAATAAAAATAAAATATCAATGGGAATGTACTTCAAATATATTTTTCTCATATGAATTCTTAGCGGTGTCAATAATTGTTGCACACCTATATTTAACAAAGATATTATTTTTTGATAAACCTGTGTTGTGTTTGCAATTGTTTGATATTTTTGTGGATTTTTTAACAAAAGATCAAAAGGTTAAACAATAAAGCCAATTTTTCACAGCCTTCTTTGCTCATAATTACCAACGGTGCCAATATTAATGGAGGGCACTGTAAACATAGACTGGAGAAAACTATATAGACTAAAGTCAAACAGACAAAATGCATCTTTAGCCAATTAGATTTAGTTAAGTTACTTGAAGTTCCACAGTTCTACAGGATTAAACATGACTATTGAGTCTGGGAGAGAAAAAGAATACTTATATATATAATATAATGATCCTGAGATGTTGTGGGTCATTTTGACAGTCCTATAAATGTGTTAATGGTGTCAGCTCAGATCTGGCAGGAAATTTGTCCCCATACATCATACCTCAGCTCAGATACAGTCCCACCAAAGGTGCCAAGTTGTAAGCTGTTTAAAACATCTAGGTGTAAATGTCAGGAAATGACAGCTGAAATTCTAATCTATCGTCTCATATTCATCTTTTCATGATCTCAAACATGTCTTCAGTGTATCGAAAATACAAAAGAATTGGTCTTGATGTTCCAATACTTTTAGAGGGTACTGTCTGTCAAGCATTATCATGCTCCAGCTGAAAAAGTCCAGCTACACTGTGACTGGCAGGAAACAGAGCCATTCAGGAGTGAGAGAGTGGGAGAGTGTCAGAGCGTAAACAAACCAAACAGGAGTGAGAGACTGAAAGAGGAAAAATGATTCAGGAATGATGGCGTTTTAACTTTTGTCTTGCTTAACAGGTATGTATTTAATGATGAGTGAATTAATGATGATATCGGCTGATTTATCTTTTGTTTTGGAGTTTGAATTAGAAGATGGCATTGAGAATGACACAAGAGCAAGCTGTCTTTTTACTGTCATGTGGGTGGTTAGATATGAAGTTTGAGGGATAAACAAAGGCCACATTCATTAACAAGGGAATGTATTGGACAATTGATTTAATGGCAAATCGCTCATGAGTATGTTTGTGTGTGTGTGTGTGTGTGTGTGTGTGTGTTTATACATTCATTTTTAGTAAACGCTTTATTCTGCTCAGGGTCGCTTTAGTTTAACTTGTGAACTGGTTTATTATTGCGGGTGAGTACAAACAAAAAATAATTGCACAAGTGGCAAGGATTGGTCATAATTCGTTCCGGGAGTGAACAGGAGTGGGAATTTACCGAGTTATGAAACAAGCTACAGTTGTGCACAGAACTGTTGAAATGTTATTTAGCTGGAGAACTCCTGATAGCAGATTAGCGATAACAGGAAGTGCGTTTCTCTTTATTTTTGTATTTCAAACTCTGTTACATCAGGCGAGAGTGAGTGATTCGAACCCTCTGCTCACATGATCTGTGACTTTATATCCTCTGGGTGAGTTTAGCTAGCTTTCTAATGCTATCTTGTTCATGTGAAACATTTTTGACAGACTAGAGAACATAATACACAGATTAGAAAGCAAATGTGTACATTCTGTAGCTTTAAATTACCTTCACTGAAGGGCAGGAAACAAAGGCCTGAGTGGGAAAAAAAGAAAGAGTGAGAGCATGTCATCAGTAAAGATGAGACTGTCATCAGTGAAGATGTCACATCCCTGCAGTGCTTCTGGAGAACCAATAAACTGCCAGTCAGCACTCAAGATATTACATTGATCCTGGTCTCTGTACACAAGTACCAGGGCTAAATGTAATATTTTTCCGCAATTCCTGATCCTGGTCCTGATTCCTGATCTTTGTCTCTGATGGTAACCTGGCTGTGAAAGGCACTTTATTTAAAGTCCTTTCGAGTAGCTTGAACCTGTGACAGAAAAGCATATGAGGACCTATAATCCCAAACAGTATCCGCATCAAAGTGATTTCAGCTGTGCAAGATGCATCACAGACCTAACTAGAAACATAGGGAGCTGCAGCATGCCAGGCCTAGGAGTTTTAGTGAGTATGTAAATGTGTATGTGTGTGTCTTTTTGTCAAAGAGCATTTCCCATATCATGTGATAACATCTGTCTTGAGGTTTGATGCAAGGTGATACCATGTTCCTGGCAGTATGAACACTTTACAGGACTGCCGTTCATTTGTGAGGCACAGACAGACTGAAACATATACAAACACACTTGGACAGAGAGATAATATATTAAATGTGAAAAGAGTAGGGTGGTTGCCTCACACGGTTCAGTTATGCCCTAAAGAAGAAGAGAGGAAAGAGACAATGACATGTTTACATGTTGCAGGTGCTGGTTACAGTCTTATACCATGCTGAAGCCACTACAGTGTAAGCACAGCTGTGGACTGGGTTATTTCACACCTCACCAATATGGGAAATGTTGCTCCGTATGGACAGAATTACAGACCCTTAGTCTATACAATAATTACAATGGAGAAAGTCTACACACCCCTGTTAAAATTGTAGGGTTTTGCGATGTAAAAAATGAAAAGATAAATCATGTCAGATCTTTTCCCACCTTTAATGTGATATATCCGCCAACAAAATTCAAAACACCCTTTTATAATGCGGCATGTGACTGCTCAGAATTTACCAATCACATTCCAAGTCATGTTGAAAAGTAATTTATTATACGTTATCAGTGAAGAGATTCTGATTAACCCAGAATAAAGATCAGCTCTTTCTCTAGGATTTTCTTGACAGCTTCTTGGTTTCATCTGACTGCTGAAGCCATGGTATGCAAAGAGCTTGCAAAAGCATATACAGGTGCAAAACAAGACATTTTATCACCCAAAGAACACCATATACCTACAGGGAAGCATGGTGGTGGCAGCATTATGGTGGGGGACTGCTTCTCTTCAGCTAGGACTAGGGTTCTAGTCAAGATAGAGGGAATCATGGAAAGCTACAAATAGCAGTCTATTTTGGCACAAAACCTGCAGCTGAAGATGAAGGAAAAAAATATTATGGCCCAGTCAGAGCCCAGATCTAAATCCTGTTGAAACTTGTGGAATGATTTGAAGAGGGCTGTGCACAGGAGTTCTCCTTACAAGTGTGGAGTGGAATAAAATTACCAAATCAAGATGTGCTTAATTGGTAGACTCTTAACCACAAAACCACAAAGACCAAGTGCTTCAACAAAGTATTAGTTAAAACATATGTAATTATTACAAACTCTAAAAATAGTTGAATAGTTGAATTTCGTTAGTTGTTATATCGCATTAAATCGGACCTAATTTATCTTGGTTCATGTTTTACATCACAAAAACTTTTAATTTTAACAGGGGTATGTGTAGCCTTTTTATATCACTAAAACTTTAGAATAATATTCAGAACACCTTCACTTTTAGATGCCACGATTTGATCTGAAATGAACTGTACAGCATTGTACCGCTGAAAGAATGCATTTTTTTCAACTGGGAAAAAAAAGGTCCTGCTGCTGTTACAATTTGTTAAAGACATTTTGGGTTATTTCACTCCACCTAAGCTCTCAGTTTCTTTCAGGCTTAGTCTGTGTCTAAGCGTTTTCCTAGACACAGTAACACAGTAGTCATCACACAACACAAAAACTTAAGTCTGGACATTAATCTGATACATCAGTGCCCAGTTATTCAACAACACAGTCTTTCATTCCTGGTGTGTATGCTCTCCTCAGGACCGTTTGGACATTTCTGTCTTCTTTGCATCCTTGTTGTCCGAGTTCAAGACCATAAACGCACACCAGCAGGACTCAAAACGATCATATCACTCAAACGCAATCTATGGCAGATATCTGTTACGCTCAAGCCCAGTATGTGTCATGTGGGAATGGTGCACATACATGCTTGTATCTGTCTCTTGGTAGAAATCACTTGCACACAGAGGAAAACCAATATCACCAGGGACTTCAAGCAAGAGTGCAGTTGTCATTACCAAGAAGTCCCCCATGGGATGTGAATGTGACTCGGGAATAATCTGATAGCAGTGTTAAATAATCATCACAGAGAAACATTTGGTCTTATCAGTATTCTCGCTTGGTGTTTGTGAGCATGATTTTGCGATCTATCTTTAGACGCGGCATCATTTAATCACGCATGGAGAAGCCTGAATGCCTCCATTTTCTTGTACATGCTCAAATTACGTCAAGTGCTCTGCAAGAAAAATGCTCATCCTCGACTGTTCTCCAGCGAGTTCTTTTGGGAGAGGCATCTGTGCTGAGTGGCGTGTGTGTGTGTGGACACAAAGGGTCCTTTAGAACTCTTGAGTGTTATACAAGGTGAGCTCTGAGTGTATGATTGTGTGATTATACCTAAGCATCTGGTCCTTGACGGTGGACACGGGGGGCGAGAAAGGAAAAGGCCTTGAGTCTGAGTGAAGAAAGAAAGAGTTTGCGAGCGTGCTCATTGAAGTCGAAACGGATTTCTGCTCTGCTACTAAACTAGGGCAAAGAGAGCTTCTATTCATAGCTCTACAATTAACTATAGAAACCTGACTTTATGTACATACCGAGCGAGATGAAGATGGAGACGGAAGCAGACCGGGAGCCAGGAGGAGGTCTGATTAACTGAATCACTGATGGTAGGGAATGTCGGAAGTGTACCAGCATTGTACCAGAGAGGCTCCTGGGGTATAAGAGCAGAAAATAATTAGATTTGATTGTGAGAGCAAAGTGATTCAGACTAAAATGACCGAGATAGAATTACTTTCTCTGAGGTAAAAGTGCTTCTGAGTGCAGAGCTATGCACCATTAAAGAGCAGAGACAGCACTGCATAGCAAGCAGGCCACTCCAGAGGAGAGTCATACCCATAACAATTTGTGCACATGGCACAGACAAGACTGTTTGAAGAGCACAAATTGTAAACTGTGAAATTAGTGTCCTATAGAATGCGTGTTTTTAGAGCTTAACCTCAGGGTGAAAGTCAGTTTTGTCTGAACGAATACAATATGCTTTTCGAAGCTTTAAAAAAATGTCTGCAGATAGGTTTGTCAACATATAATGTCTCCTTTTAATGCTGCAAAGTCAGTTGCTCAGTTCTTTTGACTTGCACAGCCTATTTTTGAGTTGTTTGCATTGTCTTTGTGAGGAGAATAGCTAAACAGTTTAAACTTGTGAGGACTGGTGACTGGTGGGCTTTTATTTAAACAAGGTTATTTAGGTTTAGGTGTAGGTATAGCATTAATTAGCTGCATAATTATGTCAGCGGAAAGTCCTCACAAGGAGGGTGTGCGTGTGTACGTGTGCATGTGTACACGTGTGTGCGTGTGTGTACTTGCACATGAAGCTATCCCAGTTCCTCTATACAGATGGGTGGACAGACACAGGGCCCCAGATAAACCTTGCATGGAATTTGAAACACACTCTCCCCCTGTCTGCGTATTGATGACTCATGGTATGGTAATGAGGATAAAATTATGGTCCATATGCTCCTTATGTTCCATATGGTCTGTAACCCCCCCACTGGTGCCTGGAGGTGATTTTAGCATCACACAGGGAGTAGGATGTTTTTGTCTTAATGACAGAAACAAGAGAAAATCTGTGCTTAAAAAATACAACTGGCTTCTAAATGGAGCTCCACTCAGTCATTTCCAGCTTTTGCTTATATCTCATCAGGTTCAGAGAAAAACACTGTAAAACATTGTAGATTACAAAACATTAAAGTATGTTGTTTCTTATCTAAAAAAGCAATTATGAAAAGAGTTTATAGGGAGATGTATATATGTGTTTTTGGATACTGCTTAGGATGAGTCTTAGTTTTGCTTAGACTTGTCTGTGGAGGATGGGCTTCAGGCACAGCCGAGAAAGCCTTGCTGCACGGCTTGCTAGGAATAGTCTGAAGAGTGACAGCGTGCCAGCTCTGTTCTGCTCTCATTCTCTCTCTCTCTTTCTCTCTCTCTCTCTTTCTCTCTCTCTCTCTTACACACACACATACACAAATTCCCACTCCCGCATGAAATGCTGTGTATTCTTAACGTCTCTTCTGAGTTTTTAAAAAAAATTATTCTTTTACACTACTGAGATTTCGAACCGCATTCTGTTTTATGTCTTTTATAAGGAACACACAGAGTATCTTTCATCTGTTAAGATGAGATTTTGCTTATAATACTACTAGTAATCTTATTATCCCTGTGATACATTTGCAATTTTAGGACTGAATGTATATCCTGCTGTATTGAAAGGCAGCTATTTAATTGGTTTAAAATAGATAGAGGATAAGGCGGGATAAGGTTTAGCTTTAATATGCAGTTGTATGATCCATTGGAGTGGTTCTTGTACACTGGAGAACCAGTCACTCAGAAATCAAGGAATTAAGTGTTTAGGAAAGCATTATTTTAGCTTTTCAGTTGGCCACAGATGACTGTTTTGTAGGAAGATCAGTCAGTATGTTCATGTCAGTGAGCTATAAAAGCATCCTGATAAAAATAAAACCTTTAATCCTGTTAAGGAACATTGTTAAGCCTGTGAGGTAAAACTGAATTCTGAGTGCCTCAGCACCATGCCCCTGGGAAGACCAGGGTTTTGTGTAGAAGCTGGTTATAAATGTTTAATGAAAACCGGTCTTGAACTGCTGTTTGAGTAGGTGCTTTTACACGTCAGTTGTTGAACATGCAGGAGAAGCAGTGGTTGTGTATGGAGCCTGGTGTCAACACCAAATGAGTCATACTGACTGTTCTGAGGTTGCTTTCCTCAGCTATGGTTCTACATTTTGTTCCTCATTTTTTAATGACCAGTAGTTTGAACTTATTAATGGTACAGTAGAAGAAACCTGCCATTTTGAATTGCTAAAACCAGACCATTGTTAAAACCAAATGATTGCACCTTAAGTTGGATTTGATCAGACTTGTATTGTCTTAACGGATGTCTCTGCACGTTTTTTTACCCCAGGCTGCAGGAGGAGGCTTTGGCTGAAGAGGATGGAAATACAGCAATAGAGAACCAGTCAGCTACTGTGGAAGAAGAGAGCAAGGAGAAAGAAGAAGAGCAGGAGCGGCGCCATGCACTAGCATGCCCCCCAGTGGTAACACATGTGACATACCGTGGCCTTAGGAAGATCAGGAAGATGAGGAGGAATCAGGAAGTGCGACTTCACTCCCCGATCTCGGAGGGAGAGGAGGGGCATTATGAAGTTGATGTGGGTTTGTCTGCCTCAGCAGAGGAAGAAACAGAGCAGAATGAGGCAAACACAGGCAGTCCTGTAGCAGCCTCCCCCACCGAGATCCATTCAGGACAGCCTAACCCGAAAACTTTCTTATCTTCAAACAGTGTTAGTTCTGATTATCAATGCTATGCTTCAGTGGGCTCTTCCACTGTAAACCCCAACACTTGCAGTAAAGCAGAGACAGAAGGAACGCAGAGTGTTTTGAGCTCAAGTGCCTTACAGACACACACCAAGGCCAAAATAAATTCTTTAGATTTTGCTCCAATGGTAACTGGTAAGATGTTGAGTGCTAATGAAAATAATGCCTGTAGGTCTACTCTTTTAGAGACGGTTATTGTTTGTGAAGCTCATACCCATAAGGTGGAGCCATCCGAGTCTGAATCTATACCTCTGACAATGGAATCAGATCATGAGACTTGTCTACATTCACAGTCTCTCTATGCTGATGAGCTGATGTTTCGTCTTTTAGCTGAAACCCCAGATACTCCCCAAATGCAGCCAACCAACACTGATACTGCCACAAACCTAAACACTCATTTTGCTAAAATTAACACTGCCTCCAACTCCCACACAAACTTCATTGGTTTGAAAATTGCTCCTGATTCCTGTCAGGACAGCCAGCTGTCTAGTTCTGGCCTAGATGGATGGGACCATAAGGAAACCCGAGCCCCAGTGTTATCATCTACAGCAGAAATTTCAGGACATGCTGTCTGGCAGGCAGAGTTCATTCTGCAGGATGAAGACACACAGCAGTTGGGTATAGATGGAGAGATGCTACAGCTAGAGTCCAAAAAGATAGTAGACAGCATTCTTACAAATGCTCTGGCTGCTCTGGAGAGGATTGACATTTCTGAGCAAGAAAGTGAGACTCTATCAAGAGGTCAGTTTATTGAGGGTACAGAGAATCTCATCTTTATGGGAGCAAAGGAGAGCATGGATGGAGCAGCCAGTCTGGGACAGGCATTGAGAGAACATTTACCTGTTCAGGGTGATGGGAATACCCAGTCAGCCATCTCAGATGGGACTTTGGGCAGCAGGATACAGGCAGATGGGAGTCGGTCCACCCCGTCCTCAGGCTACGAGTCCATTGCTGGATCAGACACAGACATCCGGAACAGTGTGGCTATTAGTGCTGATGTTACCTCCACTAGTGGACTGTTTAGCATGCAGGAGCTCCAAGAAGAAGCAGTGAGTGGATGTTACCCAGATGTGCTGGAGCTGTGTATGGAGAGGAATTCTGCCTCTCAAAATAATAGACAGGACTCTCTGCTTCACAATACTTTAGTACTTGGAGTAAATATTGAAGAGAACGAAGGACCTGCCAGAACTGAGACGAACGATGAACAATTACCCAGGTATGCTCTTGGTGATAGCAATATAACCCCTGTACAGCCAGCCACATCTGAAACTTTATGTGAGGTAAACACGGGGCAGGTACAGTGTGTTTTGGGCGAGTATGTTTGTTTTTCACAGAAAACAAATGACACAGGGCTTCAGTATTCAGCCAAAGACAATCCAGAAAGCAATAATCATGATCCTGCATTGCACTTGAACTCAGGTGATGTATTTACAATCAATAATGCTATGGAATCAAGCCAGGTAGAGGGCATTAGAAATAGTTTATCTCAAGTTGGAGTTAGTAACCCAGTTTCAGAGCAGCTTGCTGAAAATAATGTAGTTCCAGTACAAGATCCCTCTGAAAACGAGGACAGGCCAAATCTGTCAGTGGTCCAAAGCCATACATTTAACAATAGAGAACCTCATCTGGTCAATTGTGAGAGTTTGCTCAATCCCATATTAGTTTCTCAGGATATAAAGAGCGGAGATACACAAAGGTCATCGAACTGTGCAGGCACAGTGGAGCCAAGCCTAGTCCCAGATGTGCCATCTTTAGCATATGCGGTTGAGCATGGGCCAGATGGTGAGATTCAAGAGGAGGAAAAGGTTTCTGCTGGTCTACAACCTATCTGGTTGCTCAGTTCAGCCACATCAGCTGATTCCAGCGATGAGCCTGAGTGTTTCCAAGCAGTTAAAGTCATGGTTAATGATGACCAGAGCCAGGATGATGATGCATTAAAGTCAGATTCCCCAACAGGACTGAGCCTGGACAGAGCAGCTGGCAGGCTGGCAGCCTTTCCTGTCTCAGCTAGACCTCACCTGGAACTCCCTGGCACCTTTGCCATCATCAGCGAGGAGGAGGAGACTGACACGGTGTTTGTGAATGACACAGGGCCTTTGCTTAGTCCGAGCGCACGCCGGGTCAAGATATACCCCTTTTCCCTTTCCCCAATATACGAGGAAGACAGTGGAAGAGAGGATGCCTCACGGGACGATGTGCTGCATGTGCCACCGGCCACAGAGGAGGAGCAGCGGAGTGAGGAACAGCAAGCCTCCTCCATCCTTTCTCTCTTACAGTCCGTCAGTGAGAGGTTGCAATCATCCAACTTTAGCAGCTCTGAGACAGAGCAGGATATGGAAGACAGGCCAGATGAACCAGAGTACCCACAGCAGTTTCTCAGGCCCCTTTGGGATCGCTATGATGATAATGACAATGATGCCGCAGTTGTTGGAGAGTCGAGCTTGCTGCTACACCAACAGCTCACAGGGACAACTTTCCTCAGTACGGAACCTTCAAAGGATGAGGGTTCTCCTCCCAGCCTTAGTCTACAACAGAAAACCACTGAAACACAGGATAGAGTTTTGGGGGGAACGCATTGTGAAATCACTATGAGCAGTGCTGTAAGGACTGCCAATACTCCATTTTATCAGTATTTGAAATCCAATGTAGCGCCATTACTTGCTGCAGAGACACTAGAGAGTAAATCTTGTCCTAATGAGGAAAGTTCATCCACTACTACCTTGGTAAGCATTTTTGTATCAAGTGTAGTGTTTACTGATCACTACAGTATGTAGTGGTGCGTCTCAGTTTGATGACTTTGTCTGTTGCCTGGCTCCACAGGTAGAGTTGGGAAAGTTTGAGAAAGTTAGTCCTCGACCTACTTTGGTAAGGGCTCTGTCTCTTCTCCCAGCTATGCTCCATTTTCCTTCTTGTCTTGCTCTTACATCACATTCTTTCTAGTTCTTTCACTTTCTCTTATCCTAACTGCTCATCTCATTGCATGATATCGAAGTTTATTATTCTAATATCTCCCATAGTGAAATGACCCGCCTTGCGACTCCATATTCGCAACTAACATTCCTTAATGAAGATTTAAACTAGAGGATCACAACCTTTGCGGCGATTAAGCCATCTGATAGAGCCCTCTCTATCAGATGGCTTAATCCCTGCAAAGCTTTGTATTGTCACAGATTTAATTCCTGTTTCATAACTGGTTATTCATTGCTGTCCTGTGTCATTCAGCAATATTAGACATCTTAGTGATTTTCAGTATTTTACCTTACAGCAACAGTTAACAATTATACACTCATGCATTGTGCTGAATGCAGATTCTTCAACCAGGTACAATATCTGCAATGAACACTGAACAGAGAGCTTCACATATGAGCGTTATTTAAATACATGTTTAAATTGGCATGCATCTATATAATATAATCTCCAGTTAACTGACGCAATTGATTTTTCCCTAAAACCAAACATGATTGACACACGTAATGCTAAGAGTGATCTGAGCTGCATGGTGTAGCTGGTAAGGTTAAATTAACTATTAAATCTGGCATTCAGATGCTTCTTGGATGATTTGTTGGCACATTATCTCATTTAAGCAGCAAGTGGTGTTAAATGTTAGCTGTATTGTATTTTCTTTGTTTTTAATTGACTCTGATGTTATTTTCGATCATCACAAAACGAAAGTGTATAGTACCCCACTGTTTCCTAATGATGGATCTCTAATGACTGTATTCTGATGATGAATCTCTAATGACCATGCCTAATGACGCAGCTGCACATCTACGAGGGTCTGGCACCATGTGGGAAAAGGGTTGAGATCTGTGGGGACGTGGAGGATGTAGAGGGAATTTTGTTTCCACAAGAAGCCACAATCCAGGCCCAGAGAGGGTGGTAAGTATGTTTATTGGACCGTTTGTTAATATAAGACAATAAATGTAATCATGATGGGATTACGGACTAAAACAGGGCTCCGACCTAAATTTAGCTGCAGCATGACTTTTAGAAATCTCTCTTTAATTCACTCATGGTTCTGTAAATCACCCATTGCAGAAGCACTGCCAGCAGACTGCAGCTGTGTAGTAAAACTCCATTTTAAACATAATTTGCTGTTTCTTTTAGCTTGTGGTTGCCGCGTACTATAAGTATGTATATATTAATTTAACATAGGGCTATGGCTAACTTATAGTCATGTAGACTGAGAGTGTATGGAGTGTATGGATTGTATAGAGTGTATGGAGTGTATAGAGTGTATGGAGTGTATAGAGTTTATAGAGTGTATGGAGTTCTTGGCGTGTATGGAGTGTATAGAGTGTATGGAGTTTATGGAGTGTATAGAGTTTATGGAGTGTATAGAGTTTATGGAGTGTATAGAGTGTGTAGAGTGTATGGAGTGTATAGCGTTTATGAAGTGTATAGAGTTTATGGAGTGTATAGAGTGTATGGAGTGTATAGAGTTTATGGAGTTTATGGAGTGTATAGAGTTTATGTAGTTTATAGAGTGTATGGAGTATATAGAGTTTATAGAGTGTTTGGAGTGTATAGAGTTTATGGAGTGTATAGAGTTTATAGAGTTTATGGAGTGTATAGAGTTTATGGAGTGTATAGAGTGTATGGAGTGTATAGAGTGTATGGAGTGTATAGAGTTTATGGAGTGTATAGGGTGTATGGAGTGTATAGAGTTTATAGAGTTTATGGAGTGTATGGAGTGTATAGAGTGTATGGAGTGTATAGAGTTTATGGAGTGTATGGAGTGTATAGAGTTTATATAGTTTATGGAGTGTGTAGAGTGTATGGAGTGTATAGAGTTTATAGAGTTTATGGAGTGTATAGAGTTTATGGAGTTTATGGAGTGTATAGAGTTTATAGAATTTATGGAGTGTATAGAGTTTATGGAGTGTATAGAGTTTATAGAGTGTATAGAGTGTTTGGAGTTTATGGAGTGTATAGAGTTTATGGAGTGCATAGAGTTTATAGAGTTTATGGAGTGTATGGAGTGTATAGAGTGTATGGAGTGTATAGAGTTTATGGAGTGTATAGAGTGTATAGAGTTTATGGAGTGTATAGAGTTTATAGAGTTTATGGAGTGTGTAGAGTGTATGGAGTGTGTAGAGTGTATGGAGTGTATAGAGTTTATAGAGTTTATGGAGTGTATAGAGTGTATGGAGTGTATAGAGTGTATGGAGTGTATAGAGTTTATGGAGTGTATAGAGTTTATGGAGTGTATTGAGTGTATGGAGTGTATAGAGTGTATGGAGTGTATAGAGTTTATGGAGTGTATGGAGTGTATAGAGTTTACTGAGTGTATGGAGTGTATAGAGTGTATGGAGTGTATGGAGTTTATGGAGTGTATGGAGTGTATAGAGTTTATGGAGTGTATGGAGTGTATAGAGTTTATGGAGTGTATGGAATGTGTAGAGTTTATGGAATGTATTGAGTGTATGGAGTGTATAGAATGTATGGAGTGTATGGAGTGTATAGAGTTTATAGAGTGTATGGAGTGTATAGAGTGTATAGAGTGTATGGAGTGTATAGAGTGTATGGAGTGTATAGAGTTTATGGAGTGTATGGAGTGTATAGAGTGTATGGAATGTATAGAGTGTATGGAGTGTATAGAGTTTATAGAGTGTATGGAGTGTATAGAGTGTATGGAGTGTATAGAGTTTATAGAGTGTATGGAGTGTATAGAGTGTATGGAGTGTATGGAGTGTATAGAGTGTATGGAGTGTATAGAGTGTATGGAGTGTATAGAATGTATGGAGTGTATAGAGTTTATGGAGTGTATAGAGTGTATGGAGTGTATAGAGTGTGTAGAGTTTATGGAGTGTATAGAGTGTATGGAGTTTATGGAGTGTATAGAGTTTATGGAGTGTATGGAGTGTATAGAGTTTATGGAGTGTATAGAGTGTATGGAGTGTATAGAGTTTATGGAGTGTATGGAGTGTATAGAGTGTATAGAGTGTATAGAGTTTATGGAGTGTATGGAGTGTATAGAGTGTATGGAGTGTATAGAGTTTATGGAGTGTATGGAGTGTATAGAGTTTATGGAGTGTATGGAGTGTATAGAGTTTACTGAGTGTATGGAGTGTATAGAGTTTATGGAGTGTATGGAGTGTATAG
>JANDJT010000060.1:14411029-14423401 GCA_024331685.1 Stegophilus panzeri | reverse complement strand
GACAGGAGGATCTGATGGTTCACAGTGTCGAAAGCAGCAGAGAGGTCGAGTAGGATGAGGACAGATGATCTAGAGGTCTAGATCTCACTGGTCATATGATGCATCTGACACACATTTCCTGTCCAGCCAAAAATACACTCATAATTCATTAATGTAATACACTGATTGGAAAGAAACTAGTCAAAGCATAGTGTTTGTGCATTCCCACAATGTTGTAGCATTTTGGCACACATTCTCAGTGTATTCAACTGCTTGGTAGCTGAGAGAGTTTGTGATAAATTGGTGCTTCTGCTTAAATGCAGTGTAACCAGGCCAAAATCATATTGCATTATATGACAGCCAATGCTGCTGGAGCTATAACTAATTATTCAGCCCAACAGTTGCTAGTAGCACACCATAAAATTCTAGTCCTGGCGGCCTAGAGTCCCTGTTGTTGATGTCCCTGCTCGAACACACCCACTAAACCTGGTAATTACCAGGTGAGGTGTTTCTGCAGGATAGTTGTTAAACTGTGACTGTACTCTGGCTTTCCAGGACTGGAATTGATGTCCCCTACACTAAATGATTTTTTTGGACCAGTGAGCTGTCATTAATGCCCTGTTTGAAAACTGTCAGTGAGAACAGTGTTAATGTTTACTTTAAGTTCTCTGTTCAGAAGGATTTTCAAGAGAATAAACAATCAAAAACTTATGTAGTTAAAAAAAAAATTATGCAAAGAAAATAATGGGTACAAAATTACCCAAACTAGGATGTGCAGTAATTTACTCTCTAAAATTGACTTTACTTAAAGTTCATAGTGTCTATGAACTGAGATCACTAATTTGTTTTGAGTGTTTGCTAAGGCGATCAGATTACTGAAATCAAATCAGGGATGTACGGTCATGGGGAAAGAGAAAGTACACCCTCCTTCAGTTCTATGTTTTTATTTATCGGGGCCTAAATAACAACTGTGTGGTCCTCGTCAACATCATGTAGTCAACAGGTAGTCATTTTATCCCAAAAAACATTCAGAAACCAGTTGGGGGGGTGGTACACCCTTCCTACATCCACAATTATTAAGAGAGTAATTAGCAGCCAGGTGTTACTAATGAAATGCAAAAGATTAGTTAATCCAGAAGTCTGACTACCTCTTTAAAAGCACAACTTCTGGCAGTTCGGTGTTCTGGAGCACTCCTGAGTATGTCTACATCATGTCAGGAACAAAGGACATCAGCCATGACCTCAGAGAAGCAACTGCTGCTGCTCATCAATCTGGGAAGGGTTATAAGTCCATCTTCAAACAATTAGAAATTCACCATTCACCAGTGAGAAGGATTGTTTACATAATGGAGAGCCTTCAAGAAAGGAGTGAGTGTCCCAGCAAATTCAGTCCAAGGTCAGAACATTTAATACTGAGAGATATAAAGAAAAACCCAAGAGCTACATCATGTGACCTATATGGCTCTGTACGCACGTTAAATGTTTATGTTCATGACCACACAATCAAAAAATAATGAACAAGTATGGCATTCCTTGAAGGGTAGTTAGTAAAAAGCCCCTTCTCTCCAAAACGAATATGGCAGCATGACTTAGGTTTCCAAAATTACATCTGAACAAACCACAAATGTTCTGGAATAATATCCTTTTGATTGATGAGACCAAGGTGGAGATGTTTGGTCATCATGCACAGTGCCATAAAACCCAACATAGCGTATCAGCAACACCTCATACTAATGAACTGAAGCAATGTTGTAAAGAAGAGTAGGCCAAAATGTCTCCAAAACAATTTGAGAAAAAGTTTGCTTCAAGTTATTGTTGCTAACGGTAGTTCTACAGGTCACAGAATTATAGTGTGTACTTATTTTTTCCCCACATTGTTTCTGAATGACTACATTTTGAAATCTGTTGTTTTTTGTTGTCATCTGAGGTTATTTGTTTTGTTTATAGAAGTTAGTGAGGACCGCACAATTGTTATTTAGGCCCTGATAACAGGGCCGATGCTAGAGCTAATCATTCAGGGCTCGAGTCCCTGAATATCATTCTGTCTGGAACTGCCCAGAGGTTTAGTGGAAAAGTTTAGGGGAAACAACTGATAAAATTTTATTTGAATGCCACCCTTCCCTGTCCCTGACAACCGCCGTCACTGAAAACATTGTCCTGCTGAAGCAGTTAGGTAAAATGAATAAAAGTGCTTGAAGTGTACTCAGTGCTTACTGGGATGTAGCACTGGGTTCTACTCTCTTCTAGTACTATGATTCTACTCTCTTCTGTTCCTGCTCGAGAGAGATCGACACTGAGCTCGTGGATTCACTCTTTCTCATGCGTTGGTTTAATAACTATTTGTTTATGATATTGCGGTGCATCACCATTTATTTCTATATCTACCGCAACTTTTAGTACTGGCTTTACAGAAATCATTACATGACAGGCGATGAAATGAAATGATTAAAAAAAACCACTTCTGTGTTATATTCCTCCTCTTGGAGGGCTCAGGAGTTGGAATCATCTTATGGCTGTTTAAAGCAACATGTTTTCTCTGTATCCCCCTTACAGCTGTTTTGTAATGCTCTTCATTCATTTTACTCTACATTTAAATTAAGGTATTTTTCACCACATTTCCATAAAGGAAAAATACCTTATCCTTTTATCTTTTTCCCCCCAACTGATTTAAAAGTAATTGGTAGTTAAATAACTGAGATACTATGTTGTCAAAGTTAAGAATAAATCTTAAAAATCTGTATTGAAATCAGTGGCTTATGCTTTTCCTTAATTGGTGTCCATTGTCATTTAATTAAATTTGCACTTTCATTACATTTAAACAATAAAACGTTTAAACAGTAAAATAATTGGTATTGAGTGGTAACACTCAATGTATTTTTTTTTTTTAGAACTATTTTAGGAGTACACCACTGATATAATGTGTAACAAAGTAACACAAAGTAATTATACGTAACTTTATCATGTTCATATGATATATAACTTTGTGTTTAGTAATTAACTAGATCTATTAGCCCCTGACGTTTTCAAATCTTAGAAACGCCCCTGCCTGATAAATAAAAACATAGAATTGAAGAAGGGTGGACTTTAAATGACTGTAAATATCTGTGCCCACTGCAGTCCTGCTCAGCACCACAACATGATATCATTTCTTAAATTGAAGGATCTCACAAGAAAAAGGTGGTGCATTTTATATTTATTTATTTATTTTGGTCTGTAGGATGATGCTGTTCCAGAGATTCATATCTATTTAGCGAGTTCTATGAAGAAAGAGCCGGTTTGTCTCCACTCTGAAGCTGAAGACATAGGTGTACATGCCCCAGTCCACCTCTCTGACCTCAGTGTGCACTCCGGATGGTAAGGCCTGGTTTATACTTGATGTGTGACCTTGTTGCAGTAGCAACATGAATGGCATTGTTCACATACTTGCCTGCATACTTTTAAAGCAACATCAATGTACCTGTGATCAAGTTTCTGAGTTTAAAATGTTTAGTGATTTTCATACAAAGCAATATTAAACAGACTGACAAGTTTTGTTTCTTTTTAAAGCTTGCAGCTGTTGTTGGGATTGTTGTCATGAAGTGCATCTCAATTATGTTCAAAAAGTATTTAGAAGAATTGTACACAAGACATAGAGAGGTTTTTAAAATGTAAACACTAACTAAACTGATAACTATCTAGAATAATACATAAGTAAACCATTTAAGACACAGCACTAGTTTATTTCTTCAGTTGTAGACTCTGTATCACACAATGCTATACTGCCCCTACCATTGACACATGACTCCATACATGCGGCAGACATCTTGTGTACACTTAGTTGTTGTTAAAAGCAACTTGGTTGTTATTAAAAGGATCTCCATAACATTGTGAGTCAGACATCTTGCTTTTCGTTGCCATAATAGCAACTAGACCAGCTCGAGTTAAGCTGACTTTACTGCTGCTACGTTAAATCCACTGCAGCCTTGTCCGAGCTCGAAGGGGCGTCTGCGCCAACTGGCTGTATTGCATTGTTCACTGCTGAGTCACAAGAGTGTTCTTGAAAACTGCACCTGTGGAAGGAAAGGCCACTTCCTGGCCCACTGTTCCTGTTCTCCTGCTTGTATAAGTGGGTCTTTGGGAAAGCCATCATGCTCCAGCTAAAGCAGTGACTCCTCCCAGGACAAATCTAACATTCATTATGAGCATGGAGATAAGGCAGTTTTGGTAGGGAAAAGTAATTTTTCATGATTAATTACACTGTCAGTTAAAAGGCTGTAATGACCGATATTCCTGGGTCAGTCTCAGGCAGGGCTGTCAGGGTAACTGTAATACCGTGAAACCATTTAGGTGATACTTTTGTGACTATTAATGTGGTGGGTTTTTTTAAGCATAGTTTTTATGCATTTCATACCATACTAAAATTAACATGTATGTCAATGAAAAATACAACTACTAGATCTGACATTATGGAAGTTTAGACTGCCAAAAAAGCATTAATGCAACCTTATACACACTTGACTGGGTGATTGACTTAATTACACACTGACTGTCAGTCTGTATTCCTCTTTATTGATCTCATTGTTCCATTTGGCTAAAAAAAAACAAACCCCACCGGATGCTGTGTGCTGATGTGTCTGGGTTAAGATTATTATGAAGTGTAACAACAGTGTCTTAACGTCTTGGAGCAGAATTTGACACCTTCAAATTACCATTGGGTATAAAATACTCACGGGTGTCCACCATGCTTTAAATATAGCTCACATTGGTGTTACAGTCACAAAATTGAGCAGTTTTCCAGACTGACTTCTTTTGTGAGTGTGTCTGTCTCTTTTCTGTCTGTTTCTCTCTCTCTCTCTTTCTCTCTCTCTCTCTCTTTCTCTGTCTGTCTCTCTCTCTCTGCCTGTCTCTCTCTCTCTGTCTCGCGCTTTTGTGTGTGTATGTATGTGTATATATGTGTGTGTGTGTGTGTGTGTGTGTGTGTGTATGTATGTGTATATGTGTGTGTGTGTGTGTATGTATGTGTATATATGTGTGTATGTGTATATGTGCATGTCTGTGTGTGTGCGTGTGTGTGTTTTTGTGTGTGGTTTGCCTCTGTAGCTGGCAGGCAAGTTTCTTTCCTGACATGAAGCCAGTTCTGGTCTTTTGTAACCATAGCTGGGTGGCCTATGATGGTGCTGGATTCACAGGAAATCACATGGTCCTGGAAGCTGAAGGCCTGACCACACCCGCTCTACAGAATGCTCCCATCTCCTGTGTGCGGTCACTACGTCCACTGAGAATGGTGCAGTAACATTAACCTCTCTCACCCCTGACATAGACACTAACCCCACATCTGCCTGTATAGTTCAGATTACAGCACAAAAACGATCATTATAATCACAACAGCATTTGTGTAGTATTTAAACGAGTAATTTAGTGGTGTACCTGTGTAATAACATAGTCCGTGAAATCTGCAAGATAAGCAATGCATATGCTGTTTTTTTTTTAAAAATGGTATTGCTATGCAGTTTTGTTAGCTGTGTATATTTTATAGGTCTGGCATTGGTTGCATGCAGCCAGACACTTCATGTCCTATGTACATAAATATCTTGTATTTCCCATTTATTCTGCCTGCAGGGAGGTCTGAGAGTACGAAGACCTCTGGATCCAAAGGTAAGGAAAAGCAAGGGTTAATTCAGGAAAACCATTTAACATTTACAATTAATGTTAACAATTAAAATTAACAGCTCATTTGTTAGCACAATTTACAATATCTAGCAGTAGCTAAGGAAGATATTGGCAACTCGGAAACCATTTATGCATTTTATTTATGTCTTACTTTTGCACCATTTTAAAATGACTCATTGTGAACAGGTTTGACAAATTTAACAAAAAACTAGACTTTAGATTAGATGTGTGTATGTATAAATTTGCTTGGCTAATCTCGTGTCATATGAGGTGGAAGTGAGGTAAGTAAAAACTGAAATAACGTGAATTGCATACATAAATTTATTCATTGTGACATGAGAGTACGGGCGAACACTAGAGTTTGAGGATTTAAAAAAACAACAGTAGTCCTTCAAACAGCTCTAATGAACGTGTCCATGGTGCACAGGGCATAGAGAACCTGGCAACACTGTTCAATGGAAAGACTTTTGGTGCTCTCAGGAACGGATTGGTTCACATTGCCATTCATACTGCAAATGTAATATGGCCACGTGTCTCAGTGAGGATGGATGTTCTCTTGTGTCCCTGCATAGATGGTGATGTATGAGAAGCCACTGTTTCAGGGTCAGTGCAAGGAGCTACTGGACAACACACCCAGCCTAGAAAGTTCTGAGGGAGTAGTATGCGTCTCCTCGCTACGAATCACTGGTGGAGTGTGAGTATTCTTCTCACATGCACACAAACACAGTTTTTCCGCCACCGTAAAGGTGCTAACGGCTCTGTCATAGTAAATGATACTCTTCACATGCTTTTTAAATGAAGGTGAAGTTTCTAAGGAAACTAATTGTGAATGAGGGCTGATACCTAGATGGATACCTGGGACTGCAATTACCACATGCAGTATTGCACTCTGGTCTCCTTTGAACAATGGACTAGTTCAACAAACAGACTTCATATAAAAACCATAATGAACTTTCCTTTGCTTTTACACTATCTGTTGTTACCCAGATGAGGACGGGTTCCCTTTTGAGTCTGGTTCCTGTCAAGGTTTCTTACTCTTAACATCTTAGGGAGTTTTTCCTTGCCACCGTCGCCACCGGCTTGCTCAAATGGGATTAATCCACACACTTAAAATCTGTATCCTGTGTTTATATGTTTCAGTAAAGCTGCTTTGAGACATTGTCCATTGTAAAAAGCACTATACAAATAAAATTGACTTGAATACCTAGCCTTCTCAGGCATAAATCACAACGCTTGTCACATGACCACACTGGATTGTTATGAAGCTAGAACCACATTACTTGTGTGTGTGTGTGTGTATGTGTGCGTGTATGGTTTTTTTTTTTTTTATGTGCTCATTGCCATGCTAGGATTCTGCAGTGAAAATGACATGAAAATGAAAATTTGTGTGTGTGTGTAAGTGTAACATTACTGCAGCAAGACACAACTTAAACAAATTCTGTTCTCCACCCTCTGCAAACAGATCAAGAACTGTTAACACACTTTAGGGCATGTGTGTGTTTAAGTGAGCATATGTGAGTGTGTATAAACAGATTTCGTCAATGGTCTCTAATAACTGGGTGTGGAAGGAGGCTGATATGAGTTTCTTTGTCTTTCTGACGCTCCCTCTCTATCTGTTACCCTTATTAACCTGAGACTTCCTGGGACAGGGCCCATTTTAGGGCAGTATGTTTTAATGATAGGCATGTTCTTTATGATTTACAAGATGTGTATGTGTGTGTGTGAAGGGTGTGTGATGGGTGAGCTTATTCTAAGTATACTGTGTGTTAGCTGGTAGGTGGGCTACTGTGGCAAGGGTTACAGTAATGTGCACTGTGATGCAGGTGGGTGGGCTACTCCTCTGAAAACTACAGAGGGCAGCAGTGTCTGCTGGAGGAGGGCGAGTACAGCGATTGTACCACGCTTTTCAGTGAACCAGAAAATGTTCTAAGATCCTGCCGCTTCCTTCAGGCTGTGAGTACATACACGCACACACATGCAGAGAAACACACTTTGATGTGTTTGACGTATGACTTTGATGCATTGCATGACTACTAACTTTTTTACTAAGTTGATCAGTAATTCCCCAAAGCATAGTTGACTAGTTGTCTTTTACATAGTTAAGGAAAAACTTTTTCAGGACATCACTGTTTTTAGGCTGTTTTATTTGTGCAGCAAAGAGCGCATCAAACTGCACTTCAGTTAACAGCCCTAGACAGGTTGCAAATAAAATTTCCAGCTTCAGTGCTTTTTAGGCTACACGGTTAACAATGCACGTGCAATAATGTGCGAAATAATAATTCTGTGTATCATATTACGTTATTTAAGGACATACCAATTTCTTAAATGTACCTCTATACAGTAGATGAGCTAGTGGCTCAGCTGAAATTCCTGAAGCTGAGAGTGTGCATTGTGGAAGCTCATTATAGCTTATTCATGGCTGGAGGACGAGATGCCTACAGCAGAGTCTGGAATGTTTTCACGTTCAACTCCAGCCTCGGTAGTGTCCGACAACTAGATTGGCCTCATTGAGCTGGCATGCGTCGCTGATCTGACTCGTCGCTCCACTTCATGCAAAGTGATATCAAAGTGTTAATGGTCCATTAAAGCAAAAAATATATATATTTAAAAAGACATTATTTTTGACTGTAGAGTTGGCTCCACCTAGTCTGAAATATTTTCAGACTAATACTGTCTGCCTACACCTTCTTATCGTCTTCCTCATTGTTTTTACCACTGCCACTTGACATCCCCACAGCAGTGACTGTAGATGTGTTAGATGACTGTTCTATGCAACCCCTGGTGTATACACATGCAAGCACAGTGACATGCACATTAAACATGTGCCTATTATGATCTTTATTCTATTATCATCTCCTCTACAAGAATGAAACTATTCAAGTACTTCCAAATATGAGCAGTCTCAGTCTCAGAGCAGTTATATTTGTGCATGTGGTGGGGGCTAAAAGTGGATCAGATTTTGAATTTGAGGCTCTAAGGCTTTGACCCGGTTCGACTTGCACTTGTTTCGCTCTGAAAACAGCACGTGATGACCCATAGCAAGTATTTGCTACGGCCACCATTGATCAAATTAAGCAAGATGGGGGTAGGTAGTAAAAGAGAGATAGATAAAGGCAAGGGGTGAGGTATAGAAGGTTCAGCCTTATTCTCTAATCTACAAACTAGACCAAAACTCTGTCTAGCAAATCTCTCCCATCATTCTGTACTTTAATAGATTAGGAAAAACTGATTTATTTACTATTTGGATCCTGAGCGGCACGAAGTGGTTTTGTTAAGTTGGAAATGTTGTGGTTATTCCAGGATTTTATTGAGCCTGCAGTGTTCCTTAATAATTGTGGAGAGCAGATCGAGCTTGTGGACCAGGATGTGGCAGACCTGCAGCAGACTGGGCTAGTGAATGAAGCCAACACCATCCATGTTAGAAGTGGAGTGTGAGTAAGACATTAAGGATCTTTTTATTCATTAGCAATTTAATATACTGTATTTATATCATAGGGTCTAGAGAAGAAGCTGCAATATTCTAGGCTCAGTGCCATTTGATGATATACTCCTGGTGCTCTAGAGGAAGACAGTTGAATAGTGTTTTCACACTGCAACCCCAGTATGATTTCTTTACTGATCTGTTCGTGCTTTGTGTCATTTAAACTTGCAGTAAAATGATATTTAGATTAGGGGTGCTCGGATCAGGATTTTTGCAGCCGATACCGATTACAGATTTCTTGTCATCATGATCAGCCGATACCGATTCCGATCGTTCACTGTTAACATTTTTTTTTTTTTTTTTCCAGATAAAGTAATACCACAGATGTTGCCTTGGTTATATTACTTACAGTAATGTTGTAGATTGTTGTTTTAATTGAGAATCATTTTACAATGAACATTGACCAGTGAACAAATGGTGAATTTTTCATTGTTTCTTGAGACCTCGTAATAATTCCACACTGGTGATGACAAGACTGCAGCGCTAAAGTTTAACGTCATCATGCATTTTATGTCCTCGCATGTTTTACGTCATCAAATTGCGATCGCTTCGTGAAATCGGACAAATTTAGAGACTACCGATTGAGACGGGTCTAGAATGTGATTATCGTCTGATACCGCTTGGCGGCCGATCAATCTGAGCATCCCAAATTTAGATGCACATTCATCAAGCCTTGTTACACAGGCTGTGAAGTATAACACTTCCCACAATTTGTTATAGACAATTCAAATACACAAGAGAGTTCTCACATGTGCATTTTTCTTAGCCATTGACTTGGTTTTCTAATTACTGTGCAAATATTTTAAATCACCCACCATAAAAGGTGTTAGGATGCTGTAGGATTAATAATTCTTAGGATGTCATCCTCTTTCCTGGTAATGTACTGGCTTATGCTCACACACGAGCATTTCTATCAAGTTCCCTGGAATTGTGTTAGGTCATGTCGTAGCCAATTGATTCTTGCATTCACATTTAACTCTTGTCTTGTTTAATCATTGTTGACTTTCCATGTGTGACTTTGGCTTATGCACTATAATAAGCATTAGCTGTGGTAGTAAAGCCTTAATAACGTGGAATCCTTCTGCAGAACTGCTCAGGCTTCCAAAGCTGGAGTTGGATGTAACCAGATCATTTGAAATGTTTTTAGGTGGGTAGCCTACAGCGGGAAATATTTCACAGGAGAACAGTGTGTACTTGAGAAGGGCCAATACTCTGGATCACTAGACTGGGGTGACAGGCAGAGTTCACCTCTCTCCATCCGGTCTGTACGGAGGGTAAGTACACACTGGAATGCTGACAGTTGAGGTTCAGCAACAGATCAGTTTCTGTTGTGCCAGCAAAGACAGTGACTGTCATTTATTTAGTGTCTGAACGTCTATTAAAAACATAATGTTAAATCAGTCACTGGTCTAATGAGAAATGCTGCTAACTGATTCCAAAATAACTTTTGTCATTTTAAGGAGCTTTGTGGAGAAAGGGATCCAAAGTTCATGGTATGTTTGTTAAACATTATCCAGAATGTATAAAAATATAGCACAGTTAGATACTGCTTAAACAGGATGAAACTACTTGTAAGATGACAGTTCTGTCATAATGCCTGTCTGTAATTGCACTGTCATTTTGGTTCAGTGTTCTGTACGTGTTCACTCTGTATCTCGTGTGTGTGTGTGTGTGTGTGTGCATGTAGCTGTGTGCCTACAGCAAACCATGCTTTGCGGGAGAGAACAGAGAATTCGAAAGTGAAGTGGCAGACTGTGGCACGTTAAATCCCGCGTCATTCCGAATAATTCAGGGCAGGTGAGACACTTCAATTTCCACCGACATGAACACCATGTTAAATACACCTCCACTTCTGCAGGAAGCCAGTAGATACAGTTAGCATTTACTGTAAAGTCTCCCTGTGTCCCTGCCATGCGATGTTTAGGTGGTTGCTGTATGATGAGAGGGGTTTCTGTGGTAACCAGTTTGTCCTTGAAGAGGGTCTTTATCCAGATTTCACCTCCTTTGGCTGCATGGCAACAGCCATTAAATCCTTCAGACCCATTGAATATGTAAGCTCTTGATTCATGAAACAGCTGAAAACTTTCTAAAACATTCATTTTTTTCTATTTTTGAATACTCCTGAATGCGTTCCATTTAATAATAACAACTGTTATTAAATTGAATAGAAAGTCTTATTTCTTTATATCTTGAGATTCGAATGGATTTTTAACTGTTAGTCCTGCTCTTTGACCAAATAGCTGTCAGGTGTCAGTTGGAAATCTGAAGCGGTCACAGTCAGTTACAGTCTGTATGCATCTAATTTATGCAGCAGTCATAACGAATGACATTTCAGAGATTTTTACATTAAGCCGTGTGAATACTAATGTAAGCCTCTCTGTGTTCCACCATGCAGAGCTTCTCAGAGCCATCTGTCAGTCTTTTCTCACTGAGCTCGTTTGAGGGGTTGGAGACTGTGACAGATTTACCCATGGAGACCATGAGCAGCTTCTTTACTCAGTCTCTTCGAGTCAACAGTGGCCTGTAAATTCCCTCAGTCTTTTGTTTTTATATTTAAATAGTTTTGTGCTTGAGTTCACACGGGTTGTCTGCCGGTGCCCCTTACAGGTGGGTGGCGTACGAATTCAGCCAGTTTAAAGGGCGTCAGATGCTGCTGCAGACAGGCGAGGTTCCATGTTGGAGTGATTACAGTGGCTGGGACACCATCGGCTCCCTCCACCCACTTAGACAGGTGAGCTCCAGCCAGTTTAATGGGATGGAACCTCATAGGTTGTAGGAAAGAAAGTGCGAGTCTGACTTCATGTGTAGGGAAACAAAGATAAATAGTGTAAAATACGACAGCTATATCAAAATAGAGATTGAAATCAAATTTGGTCTGAAGTAATTACTGCTTGAGTTCTTGTTTGGCTTTCAGTGGTGAGCAGTGCTCATGCTTCTATACTAGTACTGCAAATAGATTCATAATGACTCTCTCTCAAGCTCCTACATTCTTCCTTTTTTTTCATTCCTTGTATTTTTCTGACATACAAAATCTCACCCACTCGTTATCAGACTTCTGCAGTCATTTGGGACTTTGTGTGTGTGTGTGTGAGCGGTGGTCTGTAGTGCCCTGATAAAACCCACTCATTCCTAAAAAGATATTATGGATTTACATAACTAGATAGTGCTGACAGCAATGTCTGTGTATGTGTTTATGTTTAGAGACAGGAAATGTGGGAGTGAAGATGTAGGATGAGCATTTCTGGGATTTTTTTCTTTCTTTC
>JANDJT010000060.1:14398476-14410929 GCA_024331685.1 Stegophilus panzeri | reverse complement strand
TGTGTTTATGTTTAGAGACAGGAAATGTGGGAGTGAAGATGTAGGATGAGCATTTCTGGGATTTTTTTCTTTCTTTCTGTCCCTCTTAATTAGCTTGTTTAAAAACACGTCTATGTACATCATTAAAAATTTTAGTCAGGTTTAGATCGGGGGTTGGAAGGTACTTCAACAAGGCCATGTACAACAGTGTTGGCTTTCATAAGTCTCACATCCAGTACTTGTCTTTTGCCGTAGTTACGAAGGTGGTGAATATACACTGTTATTTGATGTATGAGTAATGTTTTCTCTCTCCTCAGCGAAGGGCGTATATGCAGGTGCAGAATCGAGCTCTGGGGATGGCACTGACTACAGAGGGAATCGGGGAATGCCCATGTCCAGCCAGACTCTCACTGCGTCCTGCTGAACACTGGCAAGACGCACAGCACTGGCTGTACACACAGTCTCAGCTCAAGAGCAAGGTCAGCAGTGAAATCCTCACATAAATATAGAGTAGGATTGTTCAAAAGGTTGTTTATTCATTTGATCATTTATGGAAAAACACCTGTTACAGTGGGTCCAAAAGTCTGAGAGCACCAGTGAAATTGCTTCTGTCTTTCCAATTTAATACAATTTTCATTACAAATTATATTATTGGCAACAACTTCAGGGAAACGTAGAATCTTTTAAATATTTACATGAATTTACTTGAGTCTCTTAGTATTTTGTTTGTCCCCTTTTTGCTTTAATGACAGCGTGCACTGAAGCTGGCATGAACTCCACATGTTTGTGGAAAACCTTATAATCCGTTTTAGATCGAATCCTTAGGCGTGTCGTCTGAACACATGCTTCAGTAGAAGAGATTAGGCACATCTGACCTTTTGTAGAAAGTACTTAACATGGATGATACATTTAAATAGGGACCTCGAAATCCTGAATCTTGAATATAAAAGTGCACCTATTATGGTTTTTCAGATATTATTTAACGAGTCGTTTATAACACTGAGGAAACAAAGGTAATGCTGCAGTTTAAATTATGAGCATATTAAAGTGTTTTTTTGACCTTGGAGGCATTGTATATATATTGTAAATATATTGTATGAGACCTTTAAAACAAAATTAGGCACGTTTCAAAATCATAATAGGTGCACTTTACATATTCAAGATATTGAACATTTTAAATCCCAGATTTTCATTGTGGTCTCAGACTTTTGGACTCCACTGTAAAAAAAATAAAAAAATAAAAATTAAGCACCCTTCTAAAATGCAAACATAGCACAGTGTTTTAATCATTCGAGCACTGAGAGTTGAAGATCCAAACCACTGGTTGGTGTTTCTACCAGATGGAAGAGTCAGTGGTGTTTTCTTTTTTACTGTGGCATAGATAGTCACATATTCTGAATTGTGAGTACTATTATAGTACTGTTATATATCTTATAATATATTTGATATTATATATAATATATATATATGAAAACTATATAATAAAAATATAGTTATTGTACTTTATACTTATTCAGTGTGGAAATGTGTACTATTTAAATATGTGCTAGTCATCATCATCCAAGCACAGATTCAGCTTTCCATAACAGACTATGCTGTAATTGCGTTCCTGTTACACTGTCTCGAGAACTAAAATACCACATGGCTAAAAATAGAGTTCTAACTATAGAACATTATGGAAATTTAAGCCAATTGTATTGTTGCACATGTCAGCAAAACCTCAAATACGGATCAGCATTGCTGCTATGAAATGAAGGATCTGAGCATGGTGAAATGTAATCTTGCTCGATGCAGAGATTACAGTTTTGATCAGGGTTTTTTTTCCCAGTTTAGAATGATATAGAATTATTAGGGACAGCATTACAGTTCAGCTGAGCAAATAAAAAAGTTGCTATGGACAAGGGCATCTGCAAAATGCTGTAATTATTAATGTGTGTACAGGTGGGAAAGGGCTGCATGTCTGTGATTGGTGGGAAGGCCTGTGTGGGTGCCAGAGTGGCTTTGTGGGAAGAGCATGGGCGACTGAATCAAAGGTGGAGTTTAAACGAAAATGGGACCATCTCCTCTCATTTAGACCACAGCCTAGTACTGGACCAGAGAGGTAAGTTTTCTTTATGACCTCATATTATTACCTCATATTATTACCTCATATTATCATGATCAACTTTTTTTTTTCTTTACATAATTTGCATATAAAGCATTTAAAGCTGCAGTATCAAAATCTTTTGGTAAAATGAAAAAAATATATAAATTATTGCGCAAGTACATAAAAAAAAAAAAAAAAAATTAATTGGTGTTTAAAACTGTCTCCTTACGTTACCCTGATTCGCAATGGTGAGCTTATAATAACGATTTATAATTTGAGCTGTCGGGCCGGATTTCGCAGGAAACGTCATTCGTTTTTACGTGGTGTCCGTAAACAGAAAGAAGGAGACCTGGCTACTATATTGTGGGTGTGGGTGCTGAGAATGGTGAAGTGTTTGTAGCTTGTTCTTACAAGAGCTGCTTAGAATTTAAACTGGTCATCTAGACGGCTGCTTTTAATCTGGAGAGTTCTAAAAGGCAATCATCGTTGACATGTGGGGAATCAGCTATGGCCCAAACCAAGAAATCTCAAATGGCAGAGAGCCTGTGGTCAAAAAGGGAAAGCGACAGAGCCCGTGCTAAAAGGTGAATAAATATCGGCATGGCTTTTGAGAGGTGACGAAAACTCTGAGATCTGAAATGATTAAAGAGTGACGCAGAGATGGCTTTTTTTCTGTTAAGACATTTCAGTGGCTCAATAGGTAGCTAGCTAACATTAGCGCACTTGTTCACTTGATTCAGCTAGGCATAGAGTTTCCTATGTTGTTTTTGCTATGGACAGTGTGGTAAATTGCACTTATTTTCTGCTAGCCATGAGAGAGAGCAACTCGCCTCTACTCCAAGAAAACCGTATCCGCTGCCATCTCCGCTGTCAAGTACTGGAGCTAATATACAACACATACTATATTCCTCAAACCATCAGATTCATCCACACAGAGAAGGAGTGCTAAAGCACAACCCACATGTTTAAAAAGAAAAAACCTCAGCAAGTAACTTGCAATTTTATGTTTCGAAAAGAGATGGTGATAGAGAGACAAAAGTTCAATACTGCAGCTTTAACCATGTTTTATTGCAAAACAACCAGTCATTTCTGATGCTTGCACACATCACCTCACACTTTATACATTCTGGAAGCCTGACTGGAGCCTTTCCTCTGGTGGTGTTTCAGGTGGGAGTGGACTAGACAAGGACCATCTGATCCTGAATGAGTTTTGTCCTGATAGAGCCACACAATTCTGGGACATAGAGGTGCTTTAGTGCTGAGGCCAAGAATCAGTTTCCCTGAAACATGCTAGACAATTTCAAACTAAACAGCACTGCCTCCACCCAGCTAAAGAGGAACAGGATGAAAGAAGGTCGAAACCACTGTTCTTTAAAAACCTAGCCCTAAGGAGCCTCTGCAATTCACGTTATCTTCTGCATCTTGATCCTAACACCAACTTGTTCAACCCATAAGGCGATGTTTATGAGCCAAATCAAGTGTTCGCACTTTGGCATCTGAAACCAGACATTTGATTCAGTTCTACACTTGGTGGTGTTCAACAGTATCTTGGAACAAACACAGAAGCTCTAACCGAACGAGGAGGAAAAGCCTGTTCAGAGAGGTGTTCTGATTTTTAAGCTCAACAGCCAAAACCACTACACAAGTCTATGACTATTCAAGGGCAGAATACCGGAGGAGAAAGGAGCTGTGCGCAGTTCCTGTTTGAGGCAATATAAAGAGTATGAATTATATGCTTGCTTTTTTTTGTTCTCCAAAGCACATTTGCACTACTGAGATCCTCACTTGAACAGAAGTAGCCCTCTCGTAAGTTTAGTGCGTTCCCCCTACGCACAACTACTGGATACAACAAACGATGTCCTCTTTCAGCCTCAAATGATGTCAAAACTCCCTTTAGACAAACACAGGCCAAATGCTTACTTCTGTTAGTTTGGCTATGTACAGAGAATTATTTAAAGCTGGTCAAATCACTGGATTTATGACTGAACACTGAGTGTATGATATTCAGGAACAGATGTATGTATTGAATGCCATGTGCAAAGCAAATAATGTGTACAGTTAATAAGCTCACTGTTTTTAAATGTTATTAATATTAAAGATATATTACATTCTGGTGTTCTGGTTGAATGAATAGATGACCAGAAAAATTTCATTTCCAGTCTTTTATCTGTAGACAGATCCCAGAACATAACAGGAACATAACAGAACCAGGACAGGAGAGTGCGTGTGATTTTCCCCACAATGGTACTGAGAGGATCCTTGGTACATGTCCCGCAGACCCTCTGCTAGCATCACTGCACAATAGCAGAGTATGTACCAGAAGAAAACCTCTACTGTTACACACACTCATGTAACAATTACGGCCATCTGCTGATATTCGTATAAGTGGTAAGTCTGCTTGGTCCTGTACTAACAGTCCAAAGACGCGAAGCAGCTCAGTGTTGCTTATAAACAATATTATGAAGAGATGTAAGCTGTGGATCTGTAAGGTCACACACTGAACAACACTGGGAGATGAGGTCAGCAGTTTTTTATTTAAAATGTTTTCATTCATTTTCTATATTGTGCAAATATCAGCACATGACTAGTTAGCAGACCTGCAGCAATCCCTCTGTCCAGAGTCCGAGCACCAGGCCCAGTTTATCAGCATCCTGCTGCAGTGGCAGCTCAGCCACACGGAGTCGCTCTCCACTCAGGAGCTGCTGCAGAGCAGGGAGGTGCGACATGGGGAAGTCCAGACCCTGCAGCAGAAATGAAGAGAAATATAAGCATGGGAAGAACACAGTTTAAAAAAAGAAGGAGAAGTGACAGAAATGTCCCATATATCTAGCCAGTGCGGTAGGGATTAACCGTGTTTATAAAAAAAATAATAATAAAAAAAAAAATCCACCAAGTGGTCAAATATTAAAATAGATTATCTTATTGCCTTTTCCAGAGCTACGAGATTTTTCTTCATTAACATTCCATTCACAGAAACCAAACCACTTGGAAAATGTTTCACATGTTTAAAATAAATCGTATTAACATTTTCCTCTTCCTTAACGTTATAAAAATTGCCGTCATATTCAGAACAATATTATCCTAGTGTTATTTCAACGTTGCTAAGATTAAACCAATTCAAGTGACCAGTCAGGCTTAGAACATGTTCATGGTACATGTCTAGACCTTACTTTGAGTGTGGTTCTACATGAATCACATTCGCCTGATCCAGTTAAATGTAATTAACAATTAGCTCCATGCAGGGGTTCAATTATTGTAGATTACAAAGCTTGCTGTTATAATCACTATACTAAACAGGTGTTTGTGCTTTATGTCACCTGTACTGTCTTCTCGTCCTCTTCATCCTCCTCATCCTCCTCCTGCTCCTCCTCCTCATCATCATGATGATCCCGAGGCCCCATCATGTGCGTCTCCCTTTTGTTCCTCAGCGAGTGTAGCACGGATGCCGCTAACTTCCTAGCTTCATCCTAAAGAAGAACAAAAATAATGCATACTTATTTATGTGAATAATGGCAACAAAAAAAAATGCTAGTAGACTCAAAAGAGAGGGACATACCGTGTTGTTTGGACTGGGCTCCAGTGTCAGAACAACGTGCTCTCTGAACCTCACACACACCAAGTCCTCCAGTGTTGGCAACTTTCCAACTTGAAGAAAAACGGGGAAATAAATCCTCCATTAGCAGGTGTACCACAAGTTTTACACTTACAAGCGAAGACGCACACATTCTAATCCATTACCTAGTCCATTTGTGGCTTTGGAAAGGTCCAGTGTAAGTTACATTTATTATCTGGAGCCAGCTGGACTTTACATCATAATCATCATCATCATCATATACACTGCGCACACACACCTGGAGCGAGGTCTTCCTCCTGCAGGTGGTAAGGTGGGAGTCTGTTGGAGATGAAGTCTCTCCTCATCTCGGAAGAACGCAGATCCTGTTCGTCCTGCTCCAGTCGCTCGGCTAGATTCCTCAGAATCGTACACACGTGCTTCTTTACCTCCGAACCCATGTGTGCAGACTGACACACAAATCAAAAGAGGGGAAAGCAGAAAAGGTTGACGTTAAAACCGGCTCAAGCCATACTTTATTTAACAAAGTAGACACTTCTCAGTACTCTGGCATGTTCTAGGAAACCTGGAAATGTCCACACTAGGTTTTCAGACTGCAAATGAGAATATGGATCTTGGAAAAGAAATGCCCTTGTTTACCATGTCTGTTTTCCCATGATGCCCATGTCTTTATAGTTCTATGTCTTGTAGATTGTAATGGAGTAAACAGCAGGGCTACCCATTTGTTACTGAAGATTAAGACTGTTTAAAGATTTTCACACAATGCAAAATAAAAATGAGCATATTACTTCCCACATGTGTAACAGTGTTAGCAGCTTTGTTTCTGTCCTTCTTAACATCAGCTCTCTGTCATTTGTTTCTAACGTGATGCCTCACTACAAACTGAAAACACAACGGGACGTGCTGTTCTAAGGGAAATAATCCACAGCGGAGTTGTGCGACAGGGTTAAGGTGCAGAGCCCAAGGTTATTGTTTTCCAATAACAATATATCCTGAAGTGTTTCGTTCCTGCCAACAAAGTTTAATAACGACACATCGTGCTTTTTATCCATTTATAGTTGCGTTAAATGTTGCGAAATGTCCAGGAGACGAGCTAGTTCCCGTCATCGCTTATGTAATAGTGGCTATTTACAGTCGTTCCCTCACCAGCCTCTCTTTTCTTCTCTCTTTTGAAGTTGAGAAGATAATAAAACTCAGCGTTTCATATTAGAAATCAGAAAGCACAAACTCCTCTGTCCTTAAAACGTTCCAGTAGTGGAAAACATACCAACCTTTACAAAGCACTGACACTTTTACAGACTCCTTCGATCAATGTTAAACATCTACTTACAGAAATCTTCACTGCGTCAACAATTTTATATGTTGAGTTTTTTTTGTTGTTGTTCAAAAACGCATTTTTTAAAAAAAGGTGTTAATTATTAGCCTTGGGTTGCTTTACGGAGCACAGGTCATACTTTCTGTTCTTGTGAACCAGGTGTTACTACAGAAACCTCATGAGAATAAGTGCATTCATTCGAATCTGTGATTTCAGCCAGCACTACTGTTAGAGCCTTGCATATCTAGAAAGTTAATCAACTTCTGACCAATCAAATTTAGAGAATTCAGCATCACTCAGTACGTTTACATGGACAGCAATAATCTAATTATTAACCTTATTCTGAATAAGACAATATTGTAATTAAGGTGTTTACAGGAGTTACGTTTAGAATACTCCTTTCATGTTCAGGTTTTACGTGTTATAGAACATAGAGCGATTAACATCACACGTCATTACGTCCCCACGCCACGCCGTCCGACGTTCCCTCTAGAATTTCACGTATCGACATACAGTTCGTCTTCGTTATGGTACCGTATACAGTTTTGGGTGTTTCATTTTTAATTTTACGAAAGCTTCAAGTGCAGTTAATTATTTGTCATGCTGTACGTGCAAATAGACGACTGCTTGAAGCTGTGGCTGCGTCCCAAACCGCATACTTACCTACTATATAGTAGCCGAAATACATGTATTTCTCCTACTATATAGTAGCTAAGTACGCGGTTTCGGACGCAGCCGTGCTTTCTTGTTTGCCGTAAAACAGTTGAGCACTGCCGTGTGTGTATGTGTCCGGTCACAAAATGCGGTGAAATCTCCCACACGATGTTAATAGTGTGATTAAGTGTGTACGTGTCTATAATGCACTTCAATAATGCGACTAAAATACGAATACTCCACATGCCTTAATTCGATTTGTGTTTACTTCGAGTATGACTTTAGCTGGATTAAGGTAATCAATAATCGCTGTTTACATGCTAGTTTCTTAATCAGAGTATCGTCTTAATCGGGTTAATATCGGATTATTGTTGTCCATGTAAATGTACTGACTGTGGCATATGGATATATAAGTCAGGAAAAACGCTACAAAACTGAAGTATTAATCAGTGTGGAAGCCTGTTAGTGAACCAATGTGTACAGGATTTTCACTGTGGTCACCTCAAATAGTACCAATATGGAAAATGTGATGTGCTTACAGTAAGGAGGTTTCTGGGTAAACCACGGCGTAAGCTGATGTCATTCTTCATAGAGTCCAACATAAAACCAGGGAAGACGTCCAACACAAAGTCACCCCATGACCTGGAAAAGTAACACACACAAAGGAGACAGAAATATAGTTTATATAGTTAATACAAAAATATTATACTAACTTATAGGGTTAAAAATACTTCATTAGAACTCACACTTAGGTGTGTGTGTGTGTGTGTGTGTGTGTGTACACATACATGATTTGATATGTGCTGAGAGTGAGGTGTGTGGAGTGCTCCACTCCTGCAGGTGTGTCTGCTTGGTGAATGGTTCCTCTGGGGAAGTACAGCAGATCACCTGCCTACACACACACACACACACACACACACACACACACACACACTATGCATAATCAAAAATGATGTACAAAGGAAAAACATGCAAGCTAGAATTAAGCACTGTCCATCAGAGGATTTTTTTAACCATATAAAGAATCACTTTTAATCACAAAATGGACAGATAAAATGTGTACAAACATCTCAGTCCATCAGTGCAAGATTTACATGTGCCAAAAAATGAAATTAGATAACTATTGAATATTCTTCAGTAAACTGAAGTGAAAACATTCGTTCATTCTAACGCTAAACAGCACACAGCTGCAGTTCCCTATGTGATCAGCAGAGGACAGCAGAGGGAACAGTTCAGTAGATGTACAGTACAGTTGAGGTCATCAGTTTACACGCGCCTTGCAGAATCTGCGAAATGTTAATAATTTAAAAAATAAATAAATAAATAAATAAATAAATAAAATGAAAGGGATCATAAAAATTGGATTTTGTTTATTTAGTATTGCCTTGAATAAGCTATTTCACATATTTACATATAGTCATCACGACACAATAACTGAATTTACAACAATTGAACCAGTTCAAAAGTTTACATACGCTTGATTATTAATCCTTTGTGTTGTTACCTGGATGATCCACGACTGTGTTTTTGTTTTGTGATAGTTCTTTAATCGTCCCTTGTTTGTCCTGAGCAGTTAAACTGCCCACTGTTCTTCAGAAAAATCCTCCAGGTCCTGCACATTCTTTGCTTTTCCAGAATCTTCTGCATATTTGACCCGTTTCTAACAATCGCTATAAGATGTCGAGATCCATCTTTTCACACTGAGGACAACTGAGGGACTCGTACACAACTATTACAAAAGGTGCAAACATACAAGGGACTCATGAACAGCTATCACAAAACATAAACACAGTCGTGGATCATCCAGGTAACGACACACGGTATTAATAATCAAGTTGTAAACTTTTTTGAACTGGTTTATTTGTGTAAATTCAATTATTGTGTCAACTATTGTGACTATATGTAAATATGTGAAATAGCTTATACTAAATAAACAAAATGCAATTTTATAATCCCTCTTTTTTTAATTTACTTTTTTTTATTATTTTTTTTTATTTATTATTAATATTCTGCAGATTCTGCAAGACGTATGTGAACTTATGACCTCAACTGTATATATCATGTTCACTGTGCCGTCAGTGTCCAGCCTCTGTGTAATTACCTTCAGTATGATGTCATGAGTGGGCTTTCCGATGCGCTTCTCAGGCTCTGTGCTGTACTCGCGGGCCAGTGGGACGGTCGGCTCGTACAGGCGCCAGTGCTTCTGACCCTCCAACTGCAGAATAAACACCTACACTGGGAGAAAGAAAGCACTCAGAACCCAGCCATGGGTTCACACACTCACAGCAAAACATTAGAACCCAATTTACTATTTGCTGCATTATATCTCACCCTCTAGATCCTACTTCTGTGCATCCGATCAATATTTTCTATATTACAACAGCAGAGATTATAAGCTTCTCTTTGTCTTGCAATAGCACTAACCCAATAACATGTTAGAGAGATTTTCCACTTTACTGAGAAATCAAAGGAACTGAGAGCAAAGGCTTCCTTTTCTTATTAGCATTTAAGTTGAATTACATTAACTGTAGCAATTGCTCTGGCATTTATTTGTGACGCTTGACAGAAAATAAAAGCAGGGGAAATTCTGAACAGTTCATTGACTCTCAGTGTGAAGGTACCAGAGCACTTAAGAGTACTTTGGTGAAACGAGCAGGTGAACAGGTGGATATCAAAAGAGCCTGAGGTCATGCTCTTCAGTACTACCTCCACGTCATCATAGTGAGGCGGGAGACCCTGAGAATCTTCGGGTGTGATGTAGACGTTGGATCCGACCAGCGTCCCGAAGAAACACTCCAGACGCTCCTGAATATGCCACAACTCATCCTGAACACACACAAATCACAAAGCCTGATCTTCTGCTTATCCTACATTAAACATCAAGCATTTATTCTCAGGTAGAAATTCTCCACCGCTCACCTTAAACCTCTGCGGCTGGTGGAACTGGATAGTGGCTTTCTTCTGATTAAAATCCTTTCTCAGCTGGTTGTATTTCACTCGCCCCTCATTATTCATCACTGCCTTGTCACCGTTTACACAGCGTACCATGTTAAGATCTCTGGCGTACTCCAGGCCCTGGGCACACAGCTGTTTAAGATCTGACAGCTGAAAGAGGGACCGGTAGTAAGACGCGAGTGCTGGGTCTGATCTCTGCAGCAGCAATGGTTTCTTCTCCCAGTGCTCACGAAAGAACTCGTCCACAGTCGTGGGTGAGATCAGACTCTGGAATAAGCTGGCTGGAGAGTCGAAGCACAGTGGACATTCAGGGCTGGTGGTGTCCATCTTTCTGCTTTTAGCAGGCACTTCCATGTCCTCTTTCTTCTTCTCAGGACATTTTACTGCCAATCTGCCTTTTTTAGGCATCCCTGTGCAACAGAAAACAGATTACACTTGGTATCCTTGGTTTAGAACAGCGCTCACCAACCCTCTTCCTTGAGATCTACCTACCTGCAGGTTTCATCTCCAACCAACATCTAAGACACCTGTTTTAGTTGATAAGTTTCAGGCATGATCTCTGGGTCTCAATTCTGAAGGTCAGTAGTTTGTGTCACAATGTACCAGAACCTAAATGTTTTGTGTTGGTAGAATGTGTTGTTTTTAGCATTCCTAATCACGCCGCCTTTCGTCCTCACTCTCTCTCTCGGTTCTTCTTCTTCTCTTATTATCTGCTTGACTAGACGTAATGTAGTTCTTATGTCATTCGAACAAATGTAATAGATGTTTTGATTTGATCTGTGACCTCTTCCAATTGACATTCGTCATTCTTTATCAATATTTCTGTGTATATATACACGCACATATTATATACACACACACACACACACACACTATGCTTTCTGTATCATTAAACTAAGAAGCTTTCACCGAACGATGGAGTCGGTGTGACTTCTTCCCGAGCTTGGATTAGAGGAAATCAGCCAGCGCAGGGTCCAAATTCTGGTTCTGTGACTGGGATCGGACAAAGAACTTAACAGTTGATCAAGAACTTCTTAAGGTGATGATTGGATGGTCAGGAGGGCATGAGTATGGTTGGAGCTAAAGTCTTCAGTAAGGTAGATCTCCACAAACACGGTTAGTGACCACTGCTTTAGATTAATTCAAACATAACTCTAAAATGTTGAGTCTCTGGAGTCCTAAGGAGTCTCTAGAACTTTATCACAGATTGCCAAACCTGTGGCGTATACTGCACATTGTTTGGATTCTCTGCACGAACACACCTGATTCAGGTAATCAGCCCTTCTTGAGCTGCTCCTGGAGTACAGCCATCACACTGTATTCACTTTGTCTTAAAAGTACCTCTTTCATTTCCACAAGTATTAATGCCATTAAGCGTTTGATTTACAATACTGACTGGGCTACATTATATTGCTTAGTTACTTTTTCTACGTGTGCACTATTTAACTAAGTCTAATTACAGTTAGCTAGACAAACAGATGGCCTAAAGTCAAGCCAAATTACCTTTGGATAACGAGGTCACTGAAGTAAATCAATGTAACGTAATTTCAATGAACTCTAACTTGCACTGCGTCCCACGTGAAAGTCCTGTGCCACACCGCTAAGCGTCCGACTAGAAATACGTTATAACTGAAGTTCCACAGTATGCTCGAAACAAATATCTACAGTATTACCAACGTCTGTACTGTTCAATTCAATTCAGTTTTATTGACATGACCGTTACAGCAATTACAGTACTGCCACATCACTGACATTACATGTTTAACAAATAGAAATGGCAAAAAAAAAAGGGGGGGGGAGAGAAACAGTAAAATAATAGTACAGAGCAAATCCACATACATACATACATACATACATACATACATACACACACACACACACACACACACACAC
>JANDJT010000060.1:14364843-14379708 GCA_024331685.1 Stegophilus panzeri | reverse complement strand
CGCCCCCCCCCCCCCCCCCCCAAAAAAAAAAAAAACCCACACACACACACACATTATTTACTATGTACTTATATTTTCAGCTTCCAAAGTTAGCAACAACTTACTGTACTGTAAAATAAATGATCTATGAATCGTCCAGATCTTTAAAAAAAATGGCACACATACTGTATAAGTCTGTAATCTACACACACATAAAAACTATTTTATCTAATTATTTGGGAATTAATCAAGGCTTGTAGAGATTTCAGGAGATTTCTCAGTTTAAGAATTATTGTCCTGTATGCAGGCACACTTACCTTTTACATGAATGAATATCCTCTTCTCTCCCAAACAGCTTGTAGGAGGTGGGAAGTAGTTTACTACAGTACACGTGTAAATGCCTGTATTGTTCATATGAATATTTAAGAGCTGAAATGATATTTCCTCTGTTTCTGGAATCCATACAAATCTGATGTTGTCATTACAGAATCGTCTAATCCAGGATTTATTGAGGTAGACGTATTCACAAAGCAAATGGTTTCTTTTCAAAGATGCTGTTAAATGTTCACTTCTGTTTGTGCCATTATGACAGTTGATGGTAGTTGGCATTCCCTGATGGATTGTCTTTGTCTGACTGAATTCAATGCAGTTCTCTGTTTTCATGGCTGAAAAAATCAGAAAAAGCACAGTAACTTTTCTCCACAAGCCAAAACACAAGAGCTGTATAAATTATACTATATCATGTTGGTTTACTGAGGCTCAGGCATGGCACTGTACTGTTCTAATATATTTTTTATTATACAACACTAATACATTCATTATTTTTCCATTAATGTGCAGAACATGAAAACATATTACCTGAAAGAAAAGACAAAAGCACCCACACAGAGCAGATAAAACTGCAGCTCCTTAATGATGCCTATAAATGATATAAAAGTCATAAGTGATTGCAAATACAGAAAGCTTGGTATTAACATTCAATATCAGAATTATGGAGCTTAATTTGATACTTAATGATGTATAAAACATGATATATATGATGTACACTGATACAGTGGTACAGTAACATCTTTCTCACCATTGTAGACGATGCAGTGTGTATGGACCCATTCCTCTAGTGAACATTCTGCCTCATACAGTCTGAAATAATGCAGGACTATGAGCTCTGGGGCAGGTTTGTGGCTACAGTTTCCTTTTTGTGAAATGCAAGTCAGCAACAGTTTGTTTACGGCTATTGTAACTGCATAGTAGACCCTTCAAAGTGATTCCTCTTTTCAGCACCCAAGAGATAATAGCCATGTTTTACTCTAAATTATATTAGTATCCTGATCATAATATGACACCACATGTGAGGATAAATCACAGCTCAGAGTTCCTGGCATGACAATTCACTGTATGACAAAATCTGCAAAGTTGTGAAGTGAAAATAGAAACACTTGTGTTTCTACAAAATGGCATTAATCTCAGATATAATTAAAGCTGCAAGCAGTGATGAACGGGGCCTCGCACCCGGGTACATGTTGGGACTGCTATGCCAGGGGAATGCCATTCCATTTTTTTTTTAGCACTTTTTAGCACTTATATGTTGTTAGGAGTGTATCACGTTGTAAAACATATAATATCCTGTTGGCAGCAGGTGGCGCTATGACTATAACTGAATATTGGCATGTAGATGTATTCAGGCCAAGATTCATATCAAATATGTGAAGTTTGGTACAGATTGAACATTGTATGTTTGAGTTATAACAACTTCCTGTTTCATGGCATTTACAGCATGCTTTAGCAGTTAGCTAAGTGTTGCTAGCATGGAGTAACATTTTCTAGCATGCTGCTAGCATATTTACCACTTGGTGGCATATTTTAATATGTTGATTGGGTGCATCATTGTGTATAGAAGTGCATCACTGTCGATCTGATGAAATCTCTAGGAGGAGTTTGTTAAAGTACGAGGCCTGGAAATGGCAAAAACAGAGCAAGAATTGAAGAGAAAAATCAAAATGGCTGACTTCCTGTTGAGTTTAGGGCATGGGTTCAAGAGACTTTTTTGTATGTATTGGCATATTGTACATGTGTAACTACATTTCATACATGTAGGTCAAAGGTAGCACGAGGTGCTCATCGTTGAAATTTTGTAGGTGGTGCTATCGAGCCATTTCGCCACATTAAATTCTGGAACTGGTATCAGATGTAATTTTTCAATAACACGTTTGCAAAGTTTCATGAGTTTTCGGGTATATTTAGGCCCTCAAAAATGTGATTCATTTGAGAAAATAATAATAATAATAATAATAATAATAATAATAATAATAATAATAATAAACGGAGCAGATCCAATAGGGCCTCGCACCAGCGGTGCTCGGGCCCTAACAAGGATTGGCCTAAAGGGGTTACATAAAACTTGTATTACATATTATTTTTCAGATCATATTTATTTTTAATTTACTTGTACATACTCATCAAGCTCTACATTTTTATACTTTATATTCAGCTTCCATCTTTTTTATTTTATTTTAATCTTGGTTATTTTAAGGTTATTTTTACGTAGCAACATAAATGCAATTGAAATCACAATCACACCACAAGAGATGGTACTTAAGATAAGAATGATAAAAGGAATGTGTTTAGTGACAACCTTTTACTCTTTATGTGTGGAGGTGGACTTGTGAGGTAATGTTTATAAGAACACAGGAAGTGGGTGAAAGCAAAGATTTACCATATATGATATCCCTATTTAATTCTCATGAGAAGAAAAAGGTCAATCCTGTTTACACAGAATAGAGTGGTGGTCTTGTATTTAGCCATGTTATCATCATGATAATTAGCTGTAAACGTCCTAACTTGCTATTTTAAAAAGAACTAAATTTAAACGTAACCCATTTTTCATAATATGACATATTTCGAAGTGAAACAGGTTGAACATTTTCACTCAGGGATAAGTTGATACCAGGTGATGTGATATTATAGGTTAAATAAAAATTGTAAAAAGGACAATAGGACTATATGAACACTGTGTGTTAATTCAACACTAGGAATTTTACTGTGTATGCATGGCGATGTTAGAGGTGGGCAAAAGTCATTCCATTTTGACCGATTACTGAAAAACAAGAATTTTGTCTTGAATCTTGTGATGAAAACAATTAACTGTCAAGGTATAAAAAGTCTCAAGTTAATTCATTTTCAGGCTCAGAGGCTTGGTAGGGGAAAAATCTAAATGGTTTAAGCTGCAGCTGAAAACCATCTCACAGTGCTGAATAGGTCCTATTGCTGCACCTACTGCTGTTGAGATTGTTATGCTTCATATCACCTGACATAAAGGCTGTGGGCTTTGAGGTAGATCACAGTGGTCACAGTTTCCTTTATGTGAAATTTGATATGACATTTAGCCATGGCACACACACACTAACACACACACACACACACACACACACACACTAACACACACACACACACACTCCACACACACACACACACACACACACACACACACACACACACACACACACAGATAAAAGTTATGTGAAGCACACAAAGTTTCTACAAAAACAAAAAGCCCACCACAGCACTGTAAGGGTTAAGCGTTCACTGTTCTTTTGGTGTGCATGCAGCACTCGACCACTTGTAAAAAAATATATATAGTGAAATATGACTCATCAGACCAAATCACTTTTTCCATATCCCCGTAGCCAGCTAAGCAGTGTTTGTGACTCCCAATTTTATACGTATAATGGATATAAAAAGCCTACACCGCCCTGTTAAAATGGCAGGTTTTTGTGATGTAAAAAAATGAAAACAAATTAAACCATGTCAGAACTTTTTCTACCTTTACTGTGCAGTTTTAAAAATGTTTTTAAATATGTACAATAACCTGGTTGCATAAGTGTGCACACCCCTCAACAACACTACTTAGTTGAAGCAGTTTTAGATTTTATCACAGAATTCATCTTTTGGGGTACGAGTCAATCAGTTTGGCACATCTTGACTTCAATGGCAATACTTTGCTCTTCTTCCTTGCAAAAGCATTCTAACTCTGTCAAATTGCACTGCCGTCTTCAGGTCACACCACAGATTTTTGATTGGATTTAGGTCTGGACTCTGGCTGGGCCATTACAATACCTTGAACTTGTTTTGGTGAAGCCATTGCTTTGTTGATTTAGAGGTATGCGTTGGGTCATTGTTGTGCTGAAAGGAGAAATTCCACTACATCTCAAGTTTTTTAAGAAGCCTTAAGGTTTTATGACAAAATTGACTGGTAGTTGGAGATATTCATTATTCCCTCCACCCTGATTAAAGTCCCAGTTCCAGCTGAAGAAAGACAGCCCCAAAGAATGATGCTGCCATCTCCATGCTTTCCTGTGGGGATGGTGTGTATTTTTGGTGATGTGCTGTGTTTTTATTTGTGCCAAACATATCTTTTGGTATTATGGCCAGAAAGTTCAACTTTGGTCTCATCAAACATATAACACATTATTCCACGTGGTTTTGGGAGATTGGGTGGCTTTTTATTTTTGTAAAAAAAAAAAAAAAAAAAAAGGCTCCCATCTTGCCACCCTACCCCATAGCCTAGACATATGAAGAATTCAGGAGATTGCTGTCACATGTAGGGAGCAAGTAGTACTTGACAGAAATTACTGCAATGCTTTTAATCTTGTTGTCTCTTGGCAGCCTCCCTGACAAGTTTTCTGCTGATCTTCTCATCAATTTTAGAGGGATGTCTTGTTCTTAGTAATGTCACTGTTGCGCCATATTTTCATATTTAACTGCTTTCTACAACTGATCAGATGTTCTTCATGCCTGATCTCTTCTACTGAAGCATGTGTTCTGACAACACTTCTAAGGATTTGATTTAAAATGGATCAGAAGGTTTTGTACAAACTTGTGTAGTCCATGCCAGCTTGAGTGCACAGTGACATTAAAGAAAAAGGGGATGTACCAAATACAAACTCATTCATGTAACTATTTCAAAGACTCTACTTTCACTCAAGTTGTCAGCAATTTTCTTTAACAAATTAAATTATTGTTTTGAATTAGAAGAGAATGCAAAATAGAAGCACTGCCCCACTCTCTGTGTGTGTGTGTGTGTGTGTGCGTGCGCATGTGTAGTATATTTTTGGTTCATTTTTGAAGTAAACACAACCTCTGCTGCAAACTGTTTTAAAAATAAACTTTTCCTGCAAATATTAATGCAGTTACTTTATATTTGATTAACTTAAAACTAATTATTTTAATTAATTGACTCATTAGGACTGACTCATTAGACAGGCCAATAATTATCATTAGAAAGTGTCAGCTGATGACAATTCCAGGGAGCAATAAATTCTCTGACTTCTCAAATCATGTGCTAACACTCAACAACCATGAGTTTCTGTAAGCAGCCGACTGAGGATCTGAAAATGAAGCTAACTGTTGCCTGTAAAGCAGGGGAAGGTTAAAAAAAGATATCAAAGTGCTTCCAGTTTGCAATTTCCACAGTCAGAAATGCAATTAAGAAATGGCAGTTAGGGGGAACTGTGCAAATCGAGGCAAGATCTGGAAGACCTATAGACTATAAAGCTCTTAGATAGAATGTGTTTATGCACTGATTGCACAAACATGCTCTGAATGAAAGAGTCATCAGAAGGAAACTTTGTCTGATGAAAGCTGTAAAATTAAAGCTGTAAAACAGCAACTACATATTGTTGGAAACAAGTGCTGTAGACTGAGTAAGTAAAAATGGATGTCTTTAGCCATTTTCACCAAAAGTATGTTTGGAGATAATAATAGGAGTAGCATTGGTGAAAAGAACACCTTGCTAACTATTAAGCATGAGAGTAGATCTATGATGCTTAGGGGTTGTGTGGCAGTCAGTGATGCAGAAAACATCAGAAAAATATCTGTAAACTCTGGAAGCAAATGTGACACAGTCAGTGAAGAAACTGAAGCTAAAAATAGGCTGGCTTCTACAACAAAATGTATCTCAACATCCACATGAACTACTTTAAGAAAAGCAAACTAAAGCTCTTGTAATGGTCCTCAGTGTCCGCTCACTTAACCATAAGAAATCTTTTTTGTTACATCTTAAACAATCAGTACATGAATAGGCCCAAGAGTATTTCAGAACTAGAAACATTATGCAAAGAATAGTGGGTGAAAATCCTTTAAAAAAAATTTATCATAGGAACATTCTAGCTGGCTGAAGAAAATGCTTGTACACTGTGATAACTGCCGAAGAAGGTGTTACTGTGCCTGTTTGATGAAAATGTTCAAGGGAATGAAAACATTTGAAAATAGCTTGCAAAGACAACAAAAATAGAACATACATTATTTGAGGTTTATTCACATTATGTTCAAGGGTCTCAAATACCAGCTAGTTTATAAATAACAATACATGCAACTCCAGTATATAGATATGATTTGCCTTTATTTAGTACAGATGTCAAACTGTTTTTCTTAGTGTGTCATTGAGAGGAAGATGTGGCATGGCTGCCGTTGATCTTACATGGAACAGGCCGATGGTTTCCTAGTGTTGAGTATACCTGGGTCTGTGCTGCAGAGTGGGACACAAGCTCGGGCAATGATGAAGCTCCTGCTTAAGACTGCAAATCAAGTCTTCTTCCTACAACAACATTGCAGTATGTTCAGTATTTACAAAGGGCTGTGGTCAGAGTTGGCAACTTAAGTCAGAATCTTAACCAAAAGATGAATATTTATATGGTAAATTTGCAGGTACTCAGACGTAGTCTATAAGGTATTTAAGCACTGTAGCACAGTTATTTCTGAGCTCTTTAGTCAGATTTTGCACATGCATGCAATTGATGCCTCTGAGGATGGCAAATTTTTCTTGAGTAAAAACATCCAAGACAGGGTTTTTACAATAGCATCTAGACCACTACCTTTAAACACAACCACTTGCCTTTAAACTCCTCCAAAAACTCAGGGAAAGAAAATGCAGACTGTAAATGGAAACAGCATTTTTTCTTTGCTGTCAAATGAAATAGGACATAAATGCAAGAGATGATCTAAAAATATAAGTCTTAAAATAATTCCCCCCACATTTTCTTTCCAGTTTGGCCTTACCTTACAGTCTTTCTTATCTTTCTTTGACACACCCACTAGATAACGCTCAGGAAGGGTGGGGAAAACAGATGCTTCCTCCAATGCACATGAAGCCAACCTCTGCATCTTTTCAAATTGCTTCTCATGCAGCATAACACACTCAGCCACACCAAAAGTTCACTTAAAAAAACTTCCATAATTTCCATGTGCTTTGTAATTAAACTGAAAATACGTGTTTCCATATTACATTACAAAAATAAAGTTAACTTACAATAACAAATAATATATAATACATTTTTACATCAAACACTCAGTGATGACATTTTAAATGTTTATAATGTTTTATAGTTATTAATAATATTACATTTGCTTTATAAGTAATCAGATTTGCTTTAAAGAGTAATCATGATTAATAGTTATTGAGGAATTATTTATAGTGCATTATTAGAGCTTTATTAAATATTATTAGATTTTGAAACACTTAAAATACTGACACAGAATCTTACAAAGTATTAGAAGCACAGATATAATGATTTATGAATATGTGCAACATGGAAAGTGTTAACAAATTCTTGGCACGATGACAAAAACTAGAAAAAGAATAACATACTGTGCATGCATGAAGAAAACAAGTGAAACTTACTGAGACATTGATAACAGCCTGAAAGGATTAGTCCTATGCCATCCATCACACCGCAACTGATACCGACAACTGATGAAAACAAATCTAAAAATCAAGTTGAATACTATTATATATAAATACAGTGTTTGGACCAATCTGAAAAACTCAGAAATGTATACCTGTTAATTTCTCTTCTCTCTCAGTGCACTCAGTGGAGGATATGTTAACAGTGTTGGGTTGACTCAGGGTTGAGTGATTCACCCAGCAGTAGTACATCACTTTCTGTAGTGTGTGTGATGATAGGTGAAGGTACAATGTGAGGCTGTAGGATCCATCTGTGTTGTTTCTATAGGTCCAGTTGATGTCAGAGGTGTTCAGATTTTCTTCATATGGAGATGTATGTGAAAGGTTCAGGTAACTGCTATATTCTCCATCTCTCAACCAGACCTGCTGCAGATCAGCAGGGTAAAAGCCTTCAGAAGCACAAAGCATTGTGGGAGCTCTGTCAGGCCCCTTTACACATGACATAGACACTAATGGATGTGCTGCAGGATAACAATGAAAAGACAATGGTGCTAAATGTTATTAACATGCAAATTTAAGCTAGAATAAATTTGTATTTCCCCCACATTATTACAGACACTGGATTTATCAACAACCACTTGTCATGTTTAAGATTTTAATTCTTTCTTTCTTACTTCCTTTCTTTCCTTCTTTTTAGAAATGATGATACTTGCTTTTCTTTCAAAAACAGCTTTAAAGTTTTGAACTTGTTTTTATTTGTACAGGCTCTGCCTAAGGCTGAAGCTTGATGAAGTTAAAATGTTTTAGACTCAGTGTAAGAAAATGTTATTCAGTAATTCACTTTAAAGTACGCTATTTAATAAATACAAAGGTAGGATGTTAATTAAGGTATGCAGTGAGCAGTGTAAGTCAAGACTCATCATGTTTTCATCTGCAATGTGCAATTGAAACTGAGTACACAGAATATTGATATATGGTTGTTCATTAATTAAATCAAGGCTTACAAACGTATTTTTCTGTAAACAAATATAATCACTCTTACCAATTACATGAATGAATATCCTCTTCTGTTCCACACATCTTGTAGGAGGGGGTGCATGCTCTTCCACAGTTATAGTGTAAATGCCAGAATTACTTATTTGAAGATTTAACAGCTCAAATGCTATTTCCTCTGTTTCTTGAAACCAAATAAATTTGATGTGGCTTTCACACGATGCTTTAATCCAGGATTTTTTTTAGGAAGATGTAGTAACACAGTAAATGTTTTCTTCTGAAATATACAACAGAATGTAGACTGCTATTTGTGCTGTAATGACAGCTGACTGTGACTGACATTCCCCGATGAACCATCTGTGTTGTATTCAATTCAGTGCAATTCTGTGTGTTTAAGGCTGAAAAAACAGTTTTAAAAAACAAGGAGGTATTCATTTTCCTCCACAAGTCAAAACAATTCAATTTATAACATTCTTGTTTTTTCTGAATGTCTGCCTTAGCACTGTAATCTGATTTTTCTTATTTAATACATGTTTTTTGCTATTAATTAATGAGAGATGGAGAGAGAGACACACAGAGAGAGAGAGAGAGAGAGAGAGAGAGAGGATGAGGGTGGAAATATATTACCTGAGGGAAATAATAGAAACATCCACACAGACCAGACAAAACAGCACTTCCCTATTGATGCCTTGAAATTGTATAGAGGATTGAAAAGTACTGTGCTACTCAGAATGATGACATAAAATATTTAGCATGAAGATAAGGTAAATTGCAAACAAACAGTAGACATGATGTATAACAAACTACATGAATACAGATGTGATACTCATAATAAAAAGTGCATTAACATACAATAGCAACATTAGACTGTAATGCTAGCCATTTCTCACCATCTCACACTGCAGAATATGCACCCTGTTCGTATCCATTGCTGTGATCATTTTGTCTTATACATCCTGAAATAAAACCGAGCTGTGAACTCTAAGGCGAGTCTGTGGCTACAGTTTCCTTTATGTCAAAAGCAGTAGCAGTTTGAAAATCAGTACCAGTTTGTTTACAGCTACATTACTGCTACAACTCTGTTGAATTTTCTGAATCCAAGCATCAATAGCAATGTTTTAATCCAAACAACTATGTCAACTATAGTGCATCTTAATATGAAGTTCTGGCAGGACACATTTACTGTACAGCAAACTCTACAAGACAAAGTGTGTAAATTGAATCCCTTGAATCTCCAGAAAAGGGCTGAATCAAACATTAATCTTTTATATAACATGGACAGGCCTAAAGTGGTCATTCATTCTTTAAATAGAAGTTACATTACTTATACCTTTCTCTGATTATTTTCAATATTGTGAAGCACTGGGCATATATTTAATGACCTTGCTTGTACTGATAAAGATCAACATTTTTATAGCTTAGGATCACTTTCCATCTGGCAGAGATCTGAAACCAGGGTTATTTTAGAGTATCAACAGAAGTGCAAATATAAAGATGTTTAGTGGCAACTTTTCACTCTTTTACCTGCGGGGGTGGACTTGCAATATAAAGTTCATGAGAACACAGGAAGTCTGTGACGGAAAAACATACCCTTCATACTGTCCTTATTTAATTTGATCACACTCATCCACAACTTGCACCAGGGAGAAGAAAACAGTTTTAAGCACAGATACTGTATGTGACATGTAGGGGCTATTCTAAAGGATGAAGGTAATTCAAGGTGGTTTGAAACTGGATTGACTTATCTAAGGAATATTGAATCATTGACTTAACTTGCTTTAATAAAAGTCTCAGGTGAAGGTCCTTGGTGAACAACCAGACCTGAGTGTAGCTGTTGATGCAGTCTGCATGTTTTGTCCTTTTGGAAATTTGGTCCTAGAGCTGTTTGTTGTAATCAGACATGCACCACTTCACAGGTCCATTGACTCCTCCTCATCCACTCCTGACCACCAGAGCTTCAACTGGATTGGCAGGGGTAATAGTCAATGATGAGTATTGTGGTGAAACCTTGGGATTCTGGCAGATATGTGATAAGGTTAATCACTGTGTGGAATGAGGGACATTGTGGCAAGGGTAAAGTTTCACACTGCATTGTGAACAGATGGCAGGAGGCTCTAGATTGTGCACAACCAAGACATGCTTACGCATACCCTGTGATGTAATTTTTCAAGGAAGTCCACTATAATATTTTGTTTACCACGGAGATGGTTCTATGTATTGCTTGTCGTAACTTGAGTTTAGTAAGTATAAGCTTAACCCAGTTAATAAGTAACAGCTGACTTTAGATTTCCAAACCTTCATTAGATCGACAATAGGAAGCAAGCTCTTCAGTAACAGACTAGATTCAGATGGAGAGTATTTCTAACGTTCAGAGGCACTTTATTATAAAGTCGAGGAATAGAAACTTAAGATCACAAACCAAACTCAGAATGGATAAACACTCAAAACACAAGCAGAGAAAACACAAAAAGACACAGTATAACCAGGGTAAAGGGTAAGCTCAAGAATAAACAGAGAACAATTATACACAACATACAAAATCAGCTGAACTACAAGGTTCATAATTTACACAGTCACAAGGTTGGCAAGACTATGCAGTGTGTTGCTGAACTTGATGGGTATATACAGTATACTGTGGCCTAGAAGTGGCTGGCAGAGATTGCAGTAGAATTTGGGGGATTGTGACCTCTGCTGGCAGGGAGGAGTAATATCTGGTGTTACACCATAGTAATGGCACTTCTAACGTCATCAAAACCTCTTTGTTTGTAGCAGATATATTTGTGTCAGTTTGTGCTGTTGATTGAGTAAACCTGAGAAGGTGAGACAAGGTCAGATGTAACAATTCCATCATTGGCGACGGCGTGCAGCTGAAAGGCAACAACTGCAATTAGTTTATAATATTACATAACAAATACTTCAACATTACTGAAAAGACAAATTCCTGTGTTTACTGTGATTATATACTGTATATAAACACAAACTTACTGAGACATTGATAGTAAATTTTGAAGAAAAAGCAGTGCCAATCAATGAGGCAAAAAGGGTCTCAACAACTATAAACCGCACAGCTGAACCTGTAAAGACAGTAAGAGGAACACTGTTTTCTGCCCTTAATTCAGTATAAGCAAGGTGTAACAGCAAAATTCAGTTATTAAACTGATGAACAATTACTGAGAGATACATCTTTTCTATGTAAAGGGCCTAGGTTTTTTTTTTTTTTTTTTCAGTCTGAGTGAAGAGCATTGGTGATAACATCATTGTGCAATACTAAAACCCCACTTTTTGTAATGTTTGATAACTCAGTGATTCAGTGTATTGCCTCATTTGGTTTTCTCCAGAAATGTAATTAAAGGCAAAAATTTTATTCTCTACAGATGCACCCTGCTTTTAAATGGATTTTTGTACTTCTTGTATACAGGAATTCTTCAACAGCAGGATAAGAACATTAATAGTCATGTAGTAGCACAAAATTATATAACTTAATGTGAACTGTAAATATAAATTATTTAAGAATTTAATCTTTAAAAAACAAAATGACTCATTTGTTTTATTTATATCGAATACAATTCCAGCCAAATGATTGCCTCAAATAAATTACTTGTCACAAATAGGATACTTATTGTTTGCCTTTAAGCCAAACTGCATGTTAAAGAAGTTACTGCTGTCTATTGAAAAAGAGAAATAATATAATTTTGAATGGTTTAACAAAATTATTAATTAAGTTAAATGTGAACAAAAACTTGCATTTCTTGTAGTTGCAGATGAGTTCTTCTTCTTCACACTTGGGTTTTGTTTGATTGCCACTCTGTCTTGGCAGGTGGAGAGGAAACTTAAAATAATAATAATTAAAAAAAGGATACTAATGAAACATGCTTATTTATTTGAGGTCTGCATCCCAGACTCAGAATGCTGGCTTGCCCATTATCAACCCATTTTGGCTCAGGTTGACTGAACCCCTACCTAACCCAACAAGCTGAGTTATAGAAAAAAATAAACCCGCATTTTTAGTGTACACCTGGATATGCTCATATTGCATGTGCACACAAGTTGAGACCTTTATCACAGTCGCATAGAAACAGTGACATAGTATTTGTCATAAAGTCACTTCCTCTCCTTTTCTCTACTTACCTTTGTACATACCCCTGTACTGTACTGTATGACCACAATCTGAGATTTCTGTCCTTAAAAGCTTTCACAGAATCTGTTTTTTTACTTTTTTTCCCTTCTGCCTTCTTCTCCCACCAGAGTAAGTGTATCCAATCCATTTTCTGTCAGAGTGATGGATTTGACTTGCTCACTAGAACTGCTACTTGATAGCTTAGCTTGTTAGTTTACACACTGCTGTGTCTGAGATAGACAGACTGTTGTTATCTTGCTAGTGCCTCATTCCAGCTCATGCAACTAAGTTACTAGTGCTAACAGGGCTGGAGTGGTCTGTCCCTACATTGGCCTTATACCAATGTAGGGACAATGTGGTCAACCTGAGCTTCTCTGGTTCATGGGTAGGAGTAGTGTACATGTACCTCTTGAATTTGGAAGTGCTTCCAACAGGAAGTGCTCTGGTGGCCATTTTACGGTACCCTACCAACAGAGGGCGCCGACTGCCAACCGACGAAAACTGTCAAGATGACCTGATGTGCTGCTTTTACCTGCAAAATAACGTTGCTAAAAAATGTAGCAGAAGTGCCCACAGGTTGTAATTTATACAGACCATGTACCTATTAAGCACAAATGCGTCGTTATCCCCATGTATAGTGGGGATAATGATCATAATCTTTAATAATCAAAAGTAAAAATACATCAAAGTGTATAAAATACCCCCTTTTAAAAGCAAAAGTACCCAATAGTGTTTTTATAGAGATTTCACTCCGCGCTGTTAGAATATCAGATTTGTGGTCAAAAGGTAAGAACAGACAGCTTAGCAACAACTGGCTCATTAGTATTATAAAGTCTGGTTGGAGTTCTCATCACTTGGAAATCACTTGCTGTTGCTGAGAATAGCCCCACATGGACAGCCTAAAGATGAGTGGGATTAGTGAAGATGGAACTACTTAAAAACCATGAAGATGGCTTTCAAACTGATATGTACAGTATTGCTTCGATGATTTATGACTACAGCTGCTGTGATAGCTTTAGGACTGCAATTGCCATGAACAGTTCTGCACTCAAGTCTCATGGTTATGAATTTCCTGGTTACACAATTGCACTTTTTGACCAGTACATAGTTATAGAAGGAAATTATTTATATTCGCACTATCCGTTGTCACCCAGATGAAGATGGATTCCCTTTTGAGTATGGTTCCTCTCAAGGTTTCTTCCGATAATGTCTCAGGGAGCTTTTCCTTGCCACCATCACCTCTGGCTTGCTCAATAGGGATACATTTGTAAAGTAAATTTTACATCCTGAATTTATAAATTTCTGTAAAGGTGCTTTGTTACAATGTCCATTGTTTAAAGTGCTATACAAATAAAATTCAACTGAATTGAATTGACTTGAATTGAATGTGCACTTCTTGAATAGTAAGGAGACCATTTTAAGGGCAGACATTTACAAATATGTATGTAAAGTACAGGTTTTTAAACATTTTAAACACAGGTAAGGTGTCATTTACAACAACCTATGTGCATGTTTCAGATAACTAACTTAGGGTTTGGGATGGAGCCTTGAACATTTAAATGTTTTTCAAGGTGCTTGCAACAAATAATTCAGGCAATAATTTAATAATTACAGCAGAGAAAGAAAAGCTCTGTGTACCCACCACATGATCTAATTTATGATCTAATTTTGTCATAGATTCTCTGGTTACTGTTTTGTTATTACCACAGCCATTGTATAAAAAGTGGCACTCGGGTTAATGGAAGAAACACACCAATAAAAATTATGTGAAGAGTTCAAGAAGTATTCAATGAACAAATCTGTGAAGATAACTGCATATAAAAACATAAAAGTCCTAAGTGAATTCAAAACCAAATAAAACTATCTTCCTTTTGTCTATTTATGTCTTCTATGTACGTCTAGCTTGATAAAATAAATGTCCACATTAGAGAGTAGGTAAAAGGCTCACCTGAGTTGCATGGGAGTGTTATACTCTTGCTGTAGAGTGTGTGGTTGTTTGAATAACTGGTGTGACACGTGAGTGTTTCTCCGTCTGTCCAGTTCGGCTTGCAGAGCGTCAGTGTACTGTTCATGCTTCTGGACTCTGGATGATGGTGAA
>JANDJT010000060.1:14308866-14319091 GCA_024331685.1 Stegophilus panzeri | reverse complement strand
CACATGAAAAGATATAATCAAATATTTACAAAAATGTGAGGGGTGTACTCACTTTTGTGAGATACTGTACATACAGTTCCCTCCACTAATATTGGAACCCTTGGTAAATATGAGCAAAGAAGGCTGTGAAAAATTGTTTTCATTGTTTAACCTTTTGATCTTTTGTTAAAAAAATGCTCTGCTCTCATGGATATGAGTCTCATGGACTAATGTTAAAATAAATAAGTATTATGATTTATTTTTGTTTCATTGTGTATATCACAAAAATCTACAGTTTTAACCGGGTATAACTTTTTATATCCACTGTACTTCCAGTGCATATATACGCTTCAAATTTGCAAATCTTTCGACTTGGTACTTACAAATATGAACATATAAGTATGTATTCATGAGCATGAAAAGTCCATAAAGTCCAGCTGGGTCCATAAATATTTGGACATCGACAGTGTTATGGTTATTTTTGCTGTCTACCACAATATATTAGAGTTGATATTAAATAATGTATATGAGTTAAAAGTGCAGGATTTCAGCTTTAATTTAAGAGTATTTACAGAGGTGGGTAGAGTAGCCAAATTTTTACTCACATACAAGTAAAACTAGTTCTAAAAATAATTACTAAAGTAACAGTAATTTAATAATGTTAATAATTAATTGAGAAAGAGTCATAAAGTATTCAATGAGAAGACTACTCAAGTAGCAAGTTATTAGTATCTTCAAATCTGATTAAAATGAAGGGAAAATCCTGAATCTCAGACTACATGGAGAACTGAAAGTCACATGTCTCCTTGAAAGTCTGTCTGTTCTGTTTATATGATATAAAACCTGGGTTCAACATGAAGCAGCATATCCCAGTCCTGTGATGGTACAATAACACACAACCTCTCATTTTCAAGACAACATCTCAAACACACACCCCAAAAAACAAAAATTTTTGGCAAATATTTTCCCCAACAGTTGACTTGTCTTTATTTTCACAACATGTTAACAACACAAACTTGTCAGTATCTGCATTTAAAACAGACAACAGAGAACAAAAGAACAGACTATAGAACAGAAGACAAAATGTGTAGATTGAGAGTGTTTGTGTGTGTTAGTATGTTTGTGTTAGCATGTTTGTGTTACATTTACGTTCACATTTATTCATTGTTAGCATGTGTGTGTGTGTCCTGCCTCCATCGACACGCTCATTTCTTCTCCCTCTTCGGTATTATTTTCCAGGACAGAGCTGCTAAAAAACTGAGTGGTTGTTTCTGATGCATACAGACCACTGCAGCGTATCACAAGACTCGCAACCTCATAATATTTGATATATGTGATGTTAAAACTACATATATTCTACATGTATAACTACATATATTCGCCTCTGTGTGTCTGTGCGCTGCCTGCTGCTGCAGAGTTTGGCTGCAATGCTGTAGCATTACAGTTTCCCTTCACTGGAATTAGGAGGCTCAAACATGTTCCAGCATGGAGTGGAAGAACTTAAGAGTCCCGAACTCAACCTCACTGAACACCTGTGGGATGAATTGGAACACTGACTGTACACCAGGCCTCCGTCAGATGAATATATTTTAAATTCTTTTGAAATAATAATTGCCTATTTTGAGTGGCCAACGATAATTTTTTTTTTGCTATTTTACAGATTCACTGTAAGCCAATGTTCCATTGATTTGCTCACCATTCTAGATGTTGTGCAGTCATTGGGCTGCATGCTGACTGCCCTATTAAGCTCCATGGAGTTATTATTTTACCTAGTGGTCAAAAATGGGAACTGCAACAATCATTAAAGGACTCATATAATGATTTTTAATGTTTTCCTTTTTTTTTTGGTGTGTAATGTATCTGTTTGTGCATGTATAAGATCTGCAGTCACAAAGCTCATAGTCCCCCCCAAAGGGATTTATTCTATCTAACAGAGAACACTTATTACTTCTGTAACATGTCTATGTCACAGTGTGCACTATCAGCATAATCCTGCCCAAAGGCAGGTGCAAAGAAAGAAGGCGAGGCTTCAGTGAATAGTGTTGGCGGCATGTTGTGGAGACATGTGTTTTGATGTGAAAGAAAAACCCCATTGTTTAGACTTCTGAAAACGAATGACACAGTACAACCTGAACGTTTGTTTGTGCACAATGCATTTTACAGAGGACAGCTTCCTGAACCTGGGTGAGTACAAGGCAGGCTATACACAATGTTGTGATTGTATCTTGGAACGGTTTATATCAATCGAATCACAATCTTAGCTTTCCAAAGATATATTGCATGAGTACCTATGTACACACAGAAGCTGTGTACATAGCATAGATTTGCACTTAACAATGTGACAGTCTGCTGGCGGGGTGTCAGAATTTACTTGTGAAAGGTAAGAGAGTTACAAAATAAAAACTTACCACTGTGAAATGATTTGCTCAAGTCATGTTTACAAAGTTGGTTCCGCTTGATCATCTGCATTTTCTGAATCTGACTCAGGCTCAAACTGATACGGTAAAACTGACGATATGTTGATTAGGAGCTTAGAAATCCGTTAGAAGCCTTAGAGGCTGAAACTAACCCAAGGAGCGTTACATTTCTGACACATGCTTGAGGTTTTTGGCCAATCACAACGCAACGGGTCAGCTGGCCAATCAGAGCACTCTGGGCTTTTTGAAAGGAGTTTTGGAATACAGTATGCTTTTTTTTTTTTTTTTTACATTAAAGCATGTTAACCTATTCTATTACACCCAATAAACAAAATAATTAACGTTTAAAAACGTTTAACAATCATGATATGACCCCTTTAATAGAGGTCCATTGGAGCAAGGCTCATGGTGCCTCATGCTCTTGCGAGGAGCAATGGACAGATAGTTAATGACAGGATTGCCAGATTGGGTGCTTCTAACATGTGCAGATGCACTTTATTATGAAGTCAAGTCATATAAAGTTGAAATCAAACCAAACCCAGAGTAGATAAACAGTCAAATCACAAACAGAAAAAAGCAGACACAGTATAAACAGGGTAAAGGGTCATTCAAAGACCAAACAAATAGACAATCAGCAGAAATACAAGGCTCATAATCTCAGTTTGGCAAGAGTTTCCAGTGACCTGGAAATGGCTGCAGGGGTTGCACTAGAATGTGTGACATCTGCTGGCAGGAAGGAGTAATATCCTGAGCTGTTACATGATAGTAATGACACTTCCAAAGTAATCAAAACCTCTTTCATTTAGTGGATGTGTTTGCTTCAGCTCATCTTGTTGATAGACTAAACCCGAGAGAATGAGACAGGTTCAGATATAACAATAGCATCAGCAGTAGACCAGAGATGGTGTGAAGCTGAAAGGCAAAAGACAACAACAGCAATTAGTTTATAATGTGATTAATTGTACAAATCTCGATCTATGCAAAACATTAATGAAAAGACACACTGACTTGTTTTTACTGTGATCATATATGAACAAAAACTTACTGAGATGTTGATAGTAAAGTTTGCTGAACAAAGCAGTGCCAATCAATAAGCCAAAGAGGATTCCAACAAGCATAAAACGCACAACTAATCCTGTAAAGATATCAGTAGTAAGAGGATCACCCTGTATTCTGCACTCAATTGAATACCAGAAGTGGGGTAACAATAAAAGTTAGTTATTTAAACCAATGAACAGTTACTAATAGATAAATAAAAAGTGTTCCTTAACCATAATATCAGATTAAAAATCTATACCTGTTAATTTCTCTTCTCTCTCAGTGCACTCAGTGGAGGAAATGTTAACAATGATGGGTTGACTCAGAGTTGAGTGATTCACCCAGCAGTAGTACACTGTTATGTTTGAAGACAGGTGAAGGTACGATGTGACTCTGTAAGACCCGTCTGTGTTTTTGCTGTAGTCCCAGCTGATATCAGAGGAGTTCAGGTTTTCCTTATATAGAGGTCTAAGCGAAGCATTCAGGTAACTGATATATTCTCCATCTCTGAACCAGGCCTGCTTCAGGTCAGCAGGGTAAAAACCCTCAGAAGCACAAAGCACTGTGGGAGCTCCATCAGGCCCCTTCACACATGACACAGATACAGAGGGAGGTGCTGCAGAGTAACAGACAATAGAAGGTCAGTGGTACTAGGAAATATCATTTGCATACACGCACAGTCTATCTATGAAACTGAATTCATAATGGGGTTCAGCTGGACTAGACACAACCTGATTATCCAAACTCTGTTCACTCAAATTAACACTTAAATAGAACTTTTTCAACAGCATGAAGTTTGTTAAAAGGTCTTACCCAGTAACACAATATGCCAAAATTGAAAGAAATTCCAGAAATGATGAGCAAGAAGGTGATTGAAATCAGTCTGGGAAGAGTTACAAAGCTATTTCAAAGGCTCTGGGACTCCAAAGGACCACAGTGAGAGCCATTATCTCCAAATGTGTGACATGATGGTGTGGGGATGCTTTGCTGCTTCAGGGTCTGGGCAACTTGCAATAATTGAGGGAAACATGAATTCCTCTCTACCAGAAAATCCTAAAGGAGAATGTCCGGTCTTTAGTCCATAAGTTGATTGGAACTCAAGTGCAACTGGATTATGCAGAAAGATAACGATCCAAAGCATGGGAGTAAGTCCTAGTCCTAGAAGTTTGTGAAAGACTGATCTCCAGTTATTGGAAGCGTTTGGTTTGGTGTTATTGCTGCTAAAGGTAGCACAACCAGATTTTAAGTTTAGGGGAGCAATTAGCTTTTCCCATTGGTGAGAGATGTTAGCTAACTTTTTTTTGCTTCAATAAATTTTTTTAATTAAAACTGTATTTACTGTGTTTACTCAAGCTGCCTTTGTTTTATGTTGTATTTCATTTAAAGATCTAAAACTATTTAGTATGAGATATACACAAAAACAGAAGAAATCAGAATGGGGCAAATATTTTTTCCCAGCACTGTAAATACAATACATGTCTGCCACATATCAATACATAGTAATTTAATTAAAATCTACCAGGTTTTACAGCAGTATTTGGTGTCATAAGACAATAATTATTCAGATCTTATTAAGTGATTATTAATTAATGGTTATCTCTTACTTTAGTTAAAATATAGAATAAAAAATTTAGTTAGAAATATAAGTACATAGTAAATAATGTGGAAAGTGACAGGTATACTGCAATGATTGGTGCAAAGGACTAAGCTCATAATGGTTAGTAATCCAAAACTGCTTCATACATGCATGCTTGATGAAAAAGAGTTCAGGTCTCTTCTCTATCAGTACATTTTGTTTCTTAAGTAGGTTTTGGTTACTTCAAACCAAGGCATGATGTGATCAGGCTTATATGCATGTTACCAGTGTAACAGGAGACATTTGTTTTGTCTCTTAAGATACCACCTTAAAAAAAGACTGCTAATCTACTTATGAGAAAAATAGTAGCACTATTTTATTCATGTAACATAATTGTAGGCCCCTATTAATGTTGTTTAAGGAACTTACAGGAAAATTAAAACAGACAGTAAGAGATGGGAAATCCATTTCAATAGGTATTTTACAAAAGTCAGTGGTGCATTAACCATCATACACCATGACTAACCATAATAGTGCAGTATCCCTGGAGCACTGTAACCCTGGTAGTCTCTCTCTCTCTCTCTCTCTCTTTTATTTTATTTTAAATAATAATTTCCAATATATAAACAAATGCTTAGTAATGCATTTTGTGTTGTTTTGGCCATTTGAAGTATACTTGATTGCAATGGTTTCAAATGGCACTAATTTGTTTCAGTGTATTGCATTGTTAAGTAAATGTCCATACTCTTACTGTCTACACACTATAAAGATCAGAATATCGATCTTATAGGATTCCCAATTATTAAGGAGGAACTTATTTATGAATGAATGAATGCATTGTATTTTCACCACATGTTCTACATTTGACAAATAGTTGGTAATTACCATATCCAAAAAATTCTTATTATTTATGATAGTTTTAAAGTAAAAATACACCAGTTATTATTATATATATTAAAGATGCACCGAAACGAAATTTCTCAGCCAATACCGATAACCGATTATTCAGAGTGATATCATCTGATACCAATAGTTCTGCCTTTTATGCCTTCTTTTAAATGAATAATAATTAATTCTACAAAGCTGAAAGAAATGCAAATAAAAACTTTATTCTCTCCATTTCAACAAGTTGTTTCACAGTAACTGGTCTCATAAATAGAAAACACATCGCCGCCGAAACTCCTGCTTCATTGCTGCAGCGTCCAGTGTAAAATTTTAGCAGTGCAGAGCTTACAGAGCTTACAAACTGCAGTTTTGTCATCATTCCTCACAAGAGACATCTTCTTTACATACAGCACGAAATTGCCATTTTCCCACCCTCTTTTGATTGACAGGATATAATTGGCCCTGATCATTAGATGTTTTTAAACTATCGGCCGACAGCGTGAAAAATTGCCTTAAATCGGTATTGGCCGATACATTGGTGCATCTCTAATTATTATTATTATTATTATTATTATTATTATTATTATTATTACCAGGACATACTGGTAAACATATTGATTAATAAAGAATTATAATTACTGTTCTATGAAATTATTGAACTATACAAATAATCCAATACTTGTATGTCAACAGATTTATCAGTTTAAGGATTACTGTCCTGTAAGCAAGTCCCCTTACCGTTTACATGAATGAATATCCTCTTCTCTCCCAAACAGCTTGTAGGAGGTGGGAAGTAGTTTACCACAGTACATGTGTAAATACCTGAACTATTTATCTGTAGATTTAAGAGCTGAAATGATATTTCCTCTGTTTCTGGAATCCATACAAATTTGATTTTGTCATTGCAGAATCGTCTAATCCAGGATTTATTGAGGTAGACGTATTCACAAAGCAAATGGTTTCTTTTCAAAGATGCTGTTAAATGTTCACTTCTGTTTGTGCCATTATGACAGTTGATGGTAGTTGGCATTCCCTGATGGATTGTCTTTGTCTGACTGAATTCAATGCAGTTCTCTGTTTTCATGGCTGAAAAAATCAGAAAAAACAGTAACTTTTCTCCACAAGCGAAAACAAAACAGCTGTAGAAATTATACTATATCATGCTGGTTTACTGAGGCTCAGGCATGGTAGTAATCTTTTTTTTCAACCCCAATCCCGAAAAAGTTGAGACAGTATGGAAAATGCAAAAAAAACCAACAAAAATAGTAATTTGAAAATTCAATTCACCCTGTACTATATATATTGAAAACATAAAGTTTTACTTTGTGAATTTAATTTATTTTTTTTAAATATCCGCTCATTCCAAATCTGGTGACTGCAACACACTCCAAAAAAGTTGACACAACAGTCAATTGTTTACCACTGTGTAACATCACCTTTTCTTTTAACAACACTTATTAAGTGTTTGGACACTGAAGACACCAGTTGGTTAAGTTTAGCAAGTGGAATTTACCACCATTCATCCATTATGCATTTCTTCAACTGTGCAACTGTACATGGCCTTTTTTTGCCTTATTTTGTGCTTCATAATATGCCACACATTCTCAGTCGGAGACAGGTCAGGACTGCAGGCCATGCTAGCAGCCGCACTCTCTGCTTACGCAACCATGCGCTTGTAATTGGGGCAGAATTTGGTTTGGCATTGTCCTGCTCTGGATGGCAGCATATGTTGCTCCAAAATGTTTATATATCTTTGTGCATTAATGGTGCCCTCACAGATATGCAAGTTACCCATGTCATGGGCACTGACATACCCCCATACTAAGACAGACACTGGCTTTTGGACCTGACGCTGATAACAGCTTGGATGGTCCTTTTCCTCTTTGGCCCGGAGAACACAACGGCTGTTTTGTCTAAAAACTATTTGAAATGTTGACTCGTCGGACCACAAAACACGATTCCACTGTGCTACTGTCCATCTCAAATGAGACACAGCCCAGAGAAGTTGGCGGCACTTCTGGACAGTGTTGACGTATGGCTCCTGCTTTGCATAGTAAAGCCTTAACTTGCATCTGTGGATGCAGTGGCGAATGGTGTTCATTCCATTACAGACTCATGACGGTTTTTAAGACAGTGACATCTGAGGGATCAGAGATCACGCACATTCAGAAGGGGCTTGCCCTTTACGCACCAAGATTTGGCCAGATTCCTTGAATCATTTAATGATATTGTGCGCTGTAGAAGGTGAAATGCCCCAAATCCTACCGATTTGTCTTTGGAATGTTGTTCTCAAAGTGTTGGATTATTCACTGATGCATCTGTTGGCAGATTGGCGAGCCTCAACCCATCATTGCTCTTGAAGGACTAGGCCTTTTTTGGAGGTGCCTTATATACTATGATTAGACGGTTGCCTCGCCTGTTTCACATCACCTTCTTATTTCAACTTGTCACATCGCTATTAGTTCTAAATTGCCCCTGTCCCAACTTTTATGAAACGTGTTGCATGCATCAATTTTTACATTTTTTTATACATATTTTGTTTAAATACAAAGTACTCAATAGTACTTTTACAAAGTCAAAGTACATTTACAAAGCACTCCTCTTTGTTTTTATTAGCATTTTCCATACTGTCCCAACTTTTTCGGATTTCTGTTTCGGAGATATAAAATAGTAACTCATATAATGTTCAATATGCTCATTTTTCTCTTAATGAACAGAACACAAAAAAATATATTACCTGAAAGAAAACACAGTAGCATCCACACAGGGCAGATAAAACGGCTCATTACTGATGCCTATACATGATCTAGAAATTGTTTTATAGCTTAAAAAAATAAAATAAATCAGAATCATAACATAATAAGTTAATCATGTTTAGCATAAATGATGAGTCAGGTGATATTGGAATCGCATACAAGGTACTTATTACAAATTCATACAGCTGGGTATTAACACACAACTGCAACATCATAAAACCTAATTTTATACTTAATGATATATAAAACATGAAATATATTGTACACTGATACAGTAACATCTTTCTCACCATTGTAGACGATGCAGTGTGTATGGACCCATTCCTCTAGTGATCATTCTGCCTCATGCAGTCTGAAGTAATGCAGGACTATGAGCTCTGGGGCAGGTTTGTGGTTACAGTTTCCTTTTTGCAAAAAGCAAGTCAGCAACAGTTTGTTTACGGCTATAGTAAATGCATAGTGGACCCTTCAGAGTGACTCCTCTTTTGGTGAAAGCGCTACAAAATTTTTTTACTTCAGCACCCAAGATATAATAACCATGTTTTAGTCTAAATGATATTCTTATCCTGGATCATAATATGACACCACATGTGAGGACAAAATACAACTTAAAATACATCTTCTTTCACGTATTATTTTTCAGATCATGTTTATTTTTTCCTTGTGTATACTCATCAAGGTTTACGTTTTTATAGTTTATGATCAGCTTCCATCTAGCAGGGGTCTAGCTTCACACCACAAGAGATGATACTTAAGATAAGAATGATAAAAGGAATGTGTTTAGTGACAACCTTTTACTCTTTATGTGTAGAGGTGGACTTGCAAGGTAATGTTTATAAGAACACAGGAAGTGGGCGACAGCAAAGATGTACCATACATATGTATAGTGAAACATGACTCTTAAGACCAAATCACATTTTCCATATATACTCAGCAGAAAACAGAAACGTCCTCTCACATTCAACAGCTTTTATTTCCAGTAAATTGAATATCAAACAATAGAAACTTTTCAGCAAACGATTTTAAAAGTCAACTTTTCCTGTAAATATTAATACAGTTACTTTACATTTGATTAACTTAAAACTAAATATTTTAATTAACTGACTCATTAGGATTCATTTCCCAGGTCAAAAATTATCATTAGCAGGGATGTGCAGAGAGTTCCTCAGGAGCAAGGGGTCCTATATATATATAAAGCGCTATATCACCAAAGAGCTACTTTACTAACTTTAACTACATATTCTTATCACCCTGGTAGACACTGTAAACTGAATATGAGAATGACACTATTAATATGACCTAATGGTATTTTATCTTGACATTTATAGAAATAATTACAACAAAATGGCAGATTTTACTGGAGAGATGAACCCAAAGAATCTTTAAACATTATAAATAATTTTAAAAACTACAGTATTACCATCCACAAATGCAGTGACACACCCACTGTATGTCACTTGCTGTAAAAGTCAGTAAAACTATTCATTTCACAATTAAATATACAGTATCTCACAAAAGTGAATACACCCCTCACATTTTTGTAAATATTTGATTATATCTTTTCATGTGACAAC
>JANDJT010000060.1:14242867-14255441 GCA_024331685.1 Stegophilus panzeri | reverse complement strand
CACTCGACTGAAATGTTTCTCATGATCTTAAAAACCTTTTGATCTGAAGGTGTATGATTAAATGTGTGAAATCGGTGATGTAGACAAAAATAGGATTGTGCTAACATTTGTTTCTTTTATTAGAAAGCGAACATTTTATTTACAATTTTTTTTTTTTTTTTTTTAAACGGGTGACCTGGAGTGAAATATTCAGAAAAGCAGCTAATAAGGGTCCAGCATCGGTGGGAACTCCTTTAATACTGTTTAGAAAGCATCTCAGGGAGATTCCTCAAGAAATCGGCTGAGAAAATGCCAAGAATACCTTTATCGAAATTCTAGGAAAAAAGGGGGTCTACTTTGAAAATGCTAAAATATGAAATTATTTTGATTTATTTTGGATTTTATATCACAACATAATTCCCATAGTTCCACTTGTGTTACTCGAGAGTTTTGATGATTTTATTATTATTCTAAAATATTGTGTAAAAAATAAAATAAAGATTGAGTGTGTCTAAACTTTTGCCGGGTGGTGTACATCTGGAGGATTTAAAATGGACATTCACTAGATGGCACGTCAGAGCCAAAACATCCCTGTCCATCACGTTTCCAAGTTGAAAGTGTTTAGCGAATTTACGCACAGCTACTTTAAACACACTGACGAGCTCGGTTATTATGGGCTGTGTCTCAAATCAAAAACTCTGACCTTACAGTACATTCAAAAGTACGTACTAGTCTAGAAAATCCAGAAGAACAGCACAAGACAGACCGTTTGATAGGTCTGAAGGCTACTCGAGAGGTTTTTTAACTTCAAACATTAACTAAGGAGAAAACCAGTTAGTGTTAGTACTTAATCTACAACAGCACATAGGTATGCCATTTGAGACACAACGCTAGTGTTTTTTCCGCCACAAAGGTAGACAGATGAGGAAATTTGTCCATATTTTTGCTGAACTTCATTAGTGCAGTGTGTCAAAAAGACTGAAATGGAACATACCTTATTCATTTAAAATGTGCCTTGTCTGAATTTGACTCCCAGGAGAATTTTCATATAATGTTACACAAAATCTGTCTTTGATATTTCTAATATTATTCTGAAAAATAAATGAATCAGACTCAAAGAAGAGACTGTGAGTTTCCTTGATAACCCCATTTGTAAATCAAGCAACCCCATGTGAGGGTCGAACCCTAGTTTGGGAACCCCTGGTCTAATCAAAGTACAAATTACATAAAAGAACAGATGACAGAACCATACGTTTAGTGGGGGTTTTTGTTTTCTTTTTGTTTGAACAAAGCAAACTTTCTGTTTATCATGTTTTGGTATTCGGAGGAAACACTGAATAATCCCTACCTGCCTTTGAGTGTGTATGCGTGTGTTTGTGTGTATCTGTGAGTAATAGTTTGCTCCACATCATTCTTATTATTCCATCAATGAGACATTGTAATATAATGCATTAATCAATCCTAATAGTTTCATTACCAAGCTATTGATAAATATTAGATTTTCCCTTCCAGCTACAGTAATATTACCACTGGCCAGATCTGTTCCTAAATCTGTACTCATAATTACTCAAACACAATAATATTCTCAAAAGAATTTGTATTATTAACAGCGTAACTAATATTTTGATTGATTTGCTTGTTCGTACTATAGTACAATCCATCACATATATGTACTCTGGTTTTATATTTACAGTGCATGTGTGCACATGCCAAGTAGTTCAGGGAAGCAGAAGTTAGGTAGTCACCAACACAGAGTTTACCAGTAGATTATATTTCACATAAAGCCAACATCCAGTTACAGTTCTAAATCTATACAGAGAAGTGAAAAAAACCCCAAATATTTATTTTAAAGGGCACATGTCCCTGATTGCTGTGATTGATTTGGTCCATGCTGGTGTTCTCGTCACAAATTCCTGTTGGCTGGAAGCATCTAATGACAATAAAATAAAATAAATCTATCTAACTTAATACTGAAATCAGATTTGAATTAGGTTTGAAACCATATACAAATGTGGCTCAGATCATATTGAAAAAGTGGGATTTGGTTTCTTCAGCCTGTAGAAAGTCTTTCATGTTCAAATCAAATATGCCAATTAATAGGATTTGATCTGCCTAACTCAGTGGTTCTCAACCGGGAGAGATCGGAAGGGGGGTGCAAATTGTTTTCAAGAAAAAAACAGACAGGGCATCATTTGGGTACTTGGTGTATTTTACTGCTTTTCAAATAGAATGTGCATAAATGAAAAACCCCGCGTTCCCTCTCCCTCTGTATTTTCTTTTTGCTGGGGAGAGGCAGAGCTTCGCCTGCCTTTTATCTAGCCGTCAGTGCAGACCAGTGTTCCCAACTTAGCGACTTTTCAGACTCCTTTAGCGACTTTGTTTTTGCTAAAAAAGCATCTAGTGACAAATCTAGCGACTTTTTGGACAACGCTTAGCGACTTTCCAAATGTTGCCAGTACTGTCCTGCAAGCGCGAGGTCTTGCTTTCCCACTGCACTCACACCTCTCTCTGTGTCTGCTCTGTTCAGTGAGAGCCGGAGATTTAACAATGTCATGGATAACGAGACGCGCCCTTCTTCCCATCATCATTCTTATGTGAATGTTTTTAGAATGCAAGACGAATATAATACAACATGTTTTACATCTATCTTTTATATAGAATAGATAATAGATGGGGGGGGCACATAATAGGGGAGGCTTGGGGGGGCTTTAATTACAAAAGGTTGAGAACCTCTGGCCTAACTGAACATGCACCCTCATCGGGTTAGTCGAGAGATGGCCAAATATTCACAAAATTAATTTTTAAATTCATTTCTTATCATATTTGCTACCAAGGTCTCTTTTGAAGATCTACTGTATATGTCATATTTCATACGTGTATGAGTAGTGTTTCACAGATACAGCCATTAACCTGCACTATCACCGTTAAGAGTTACTACAAGAGTTGCCATTTTTAGAGTTACTATAAGGCCAGTATAAACCCTACCCTGAATGCAGTAAACAGTTTTCTGTTGCTATGATGTACAGTTATAAATGTCCTCAGTTACAGTCCCAGCTGTAACTCAGTGGTTCTCAATGTAGGGTCCAGTGACCCTCAGGGGTACATGAAGCATAACCATGGGGTCCATGTTTTGGTTTTTTTTCATTATAGTGGTAGAAATTCCACCATTATCGAATTAGTTAATATATTAATTACTGAGTTTTTAAGAGTTATTACCTCATTTGACTGGTCGTTGTATCCAAATCACAATAACTCAAAAACATGCAACCCATAAATAATCTCAACTTGTACCTAATGTGTTCTGTTGGAGGAACCTTCAGAAATAACAAGCTCTATGGCTCCAACAAATAGCCAAAACATTGTACTGTACTCATACAAATATTGTACACATTTAAATAAAGAGCCATATTTGAACAGTTTCATTATGTTCATTAAAAATCGGTGCTGTGGGGCTCAGATTAATCTATATTAAAGTTGTAGTGGTCCCTGGTTGCAACACATTTGAGAATCCCTGCTGTAACTGAATTGCTGTGGTCATTTCCCTACTGGGAATCCCTGCCAGTATCCACTACTGGAAATGTTTTAATAGAAATGTAAATTAAAAATTGTTTTCCTTAGAGCCGATTCTCAAACCCATGTTCCAAACGCTACCCCTGCTCTAGACAATCTCTAATCTTTCACAGTGATACAGCCAAACAGGTTGTAGTGTTGTTGTAGTACCTCTCTGGCAGTCAGGGCGTGCTCCCCAGCTAGCAGCAGCATGCTCAGGCCACCCATCTTAGTCGGATCTACACACACAAACATATACAAAAGCAATACATCAAGGGTAATGACTGCCACTTACATGATATGGCACACATATGTACTTGCTGAACATCCTATTCCTATTCCATTAATACAGAGAAGTTGTTCCCCACCCTTCTATAACAGCCTCCACTCTTCTGGGAAGGCTTTCCACTAAATTTTGGAATGTTGCCAGGGGATTTGTGCTCATTCGGCCACTAGAGCATTAGTGAGGTCGGGCAGTGATGTCTGTCTAGGCCACTTCAAACCAACCCCTTTGTGCACAGGGGTACTGTCATGCTGGAAAAGGTCTGAGCCCTGTTGGTTCCAGTGAAGGGAAATTGTAATGCTATAGCATAAAGTCCTACTAGACAATCATGTCCCTCCAACTTGGTGGCAAAAGTTTGGGGAATGCCCACTTATGGGGGTCATGGTCAGGTGTCCATGTACATTTGGCTGTATAGTGTATACAATCCCCTCCAAAGGTATTGGATCGACAAGGCTAACTCTATTGTTTTTGCTACACACTGAAGACATTTGTGTTTGCAATCAAAAGATGAACATGAGACGATAGATCAGAATTTCAGCTTTCATTTCCTGATATTTCATCTAGATGTGTTAAACAACTTCGAACATGGCACCTTTTGCTAGAACCCATCCATTTTTCAAGTGATCAAAATATCAGAACATGGGATTGACAGGGGTTACTTGTTACCCAGGTGTGCCCTGTTAGATTGATTGTTAATAGCTCTGAACATATACTCTTGGTTTGAGCCCTGAGCTTCGATCAGAGCCACTGCACAAGCATTGGACATAGCTAATATAAACAATTTGAATGTCTTGAAAAAGAATGAAACCACTGGTGTACTAACAACCAGACATTGAACGGTCGGCCAAAGAAAACAACAGCAGTAGAGGACAAGGAGTTGTGAAGAAAACCCCAAAAAATAACAGTCAGTGACATCACCAACAACCTCCAAAGGGCATGGGTGAAGTTATTACAATCCACCATACAAAAAAGACTTAGCAAAAATATAGGCGCCATACAACAAGATGTAAACCACTCATCAGCAGTAAGAATCTGAAGGCCAGGTTGGGAATTGGCAAAGAAATACAGAGATGAGCCACACCAAGATTAACCTCTACCAAAGTTATGGAAATGCCAAAGTGTGGGGAAAGAAAGGATCTGCTCATGATCCAAAACATGCAAGGTCATCGGTCTAGTGTCATGGCCTGGGCTTGAATCGCTGCTTCTGGAACGGGCTCATTACTCTTTATTGATGATGCAACTCATGATGGTAGCAGCAGAATAAATTCAGAAGTCTACAGAAACGTTGCCGGTTTACAGAGAAATGTGTCCAATATAATTGGGAGGAACTTCATCATGCAGCAAAACAATGACCCAAAACACACTGCCAACTCAACAAAGCACTTCATCAGGGGGAAAAAGTGGAAGGTTTTAGGCTGGCCAAGTGAATCGCCAGACCTTAACCCAATTGAGCATGCATTTCACCTTCTGAAGAGGAGACTGCAGGGAGAACATCCCCCCCCCACCAAAAACAAACAAGAACTGATGGCTGTGTACATTCTAGAGAATGTTGTGTGTGGAAAATCACAGATCAGCAGTTTCTGAAATACTTAAACCAACTTGTCTGGTACCAACAACCATGCCATGGTTAAAGTCACTGAGATCACATTTTTCTCCCCATTCTGATGTTTGATGTGAACACTAACTGAAGCTTCTTGACCTGCATCTGCATGATTTTATGCATTGCACTGCTGCCACATGATTGGCTGATCTTGGCACCTCAGGAGCTGGCTTATTCTTATTAGATTCTTTGCACTGGATTATACAGCTCTAGAAATGAACTGAAGATCTCCATCTTCTTCAACATGTGTGTGAATCATCTGGGACACATACAAACACATTGTGTCTCGAATATTTGATACAATACTATAAACAAGGACCAACTCAGTCTGGGAACATTAAAGCACAAAAAATGGTGTTTGTTCTGTTGTGAATCCAATATACAAATGAAAGATGCTAGCTTTAAAAATCCTTGTAGACAAACGAAAAACTGATGCAAATTACACTTTGATGTACTCCAGAGTGATGCAAATTAAGACACAACTGTCAATGATGCCAACACATAAACACTATTTTTGGTCCTAAAAAGCTCCAATGAATACGAGTTCAGAAATCAGAGCTTTGTGCAATCTTGAGTTATAGATTTGGGCGTTTTGTCACAGTTTCCCCCTCTCTGAATGTGTTTCAGTTCTCAAAATCACAAACATCATGTGCTTTTGTTTTGGTCGCATCACTGATTTGTTAACCTGTTGTGTTCACCTGTTCGCTGTTTCGCTTTGGTTAGTTTGTACATTTAAACCCTATGTATGTCCCTTTTTATTTACAAAGTCTTGCCATTTGGAACATATATTCCTATCCTTGGTTGCTTGTGTTTCATTGTGTTTCCTTTGTTTATGGTCATGGACTAACCTATGCCAGCTCTGTCTGCCTGACCTCTGCTATAAAAAAAAATAACCACGATTATCTGATAAACAATAATCAGGCTAACACTCAATTTTGACAACTGAGTCCTACAAATCAATGTTCACAACTTTTGAACTTTTATAATCGGTCATGAATCTTATCATTTATCACACACGCATTACACACATTAAAGCCATAAATGAACAAACGCGAAAATTTGTTAAACATTAAACACTGTGCAGTGGAACAAAGGCACTACCTTTACATACTTTTTAACCAGTCTTGAATTTAATTCTTCAGAACTGATTCTCCATTATAATCATTTTTATTTATAAGGATATATTTAATCATTCTAAAATATACCGAAATATACCTGTATCTTACGAGACCCACCTGCCATGGCGAAGTTTAGCTGTGGTGAGCTGTCTGTTTTGGGCACTTTTTTGGCAACAGTGATGTCCTTGGTGTTGTTGGAGGGCAGAGACCAGGCCTTCTTACGCGCATTACTCACTGCATGAGTGGGACTCTTCACCGGCTTGCTGGTGGCAGGACACCACTTATAGCCTGGGTTTGCTTTCATAAAGGCATCTTTATACTGCAAAAATACAGACAGACAAAACACCACACCGCACTGTGAAATTTGAATGATTACTGTATATGAATAAAACTGAACAACATTAACGTTAACCACTTAACGTCCAGACTTACATTCCTCACTACACACCTTTACTAATAGTTTCGTTAAAGTTGCTTAATAATTCATACTTGTTACATGAATAACTGAATAATTTGCTGGGACTTAAGGTGTTACAAACTAGATAGATTTACACTCACTGAGCACTTAGTAGGAACCAGAAGTCGACCAATATTGGATTTTAACGATACCGATTAATCAACGATAGTTTTAATATTGATACTGAATGAAAACATAAAAAGTAAAATAATGCTGAACTTTATTACAAAAATAAACAGTACTGACTGTCCCATGAAAATGTACTGTACTTTTTAACATATAAACCATTAATAAAATAAAATAGGTACATCCAAACTGAACCAAAACGTAACACTCTGAAGTATCACGCGCCGTGCAGAGTGTAGTCTCACGTGTCAAAAACAACCACCACTTGGCATCAGTGCTATTTTTTATTTCACCTCTAGCGGCTGCTCTCGTACTGTATAATGGCAGCGGACCCTTCTCAGCCGCTCCTGCAACGGACGCAAAAACCGATCGTACCAGGAATCGGTTACTGGTGCCGATTAATCAGCAAAACCGATCAATCGGTCGACCTCTAGTAGGAACACTATACTACTACTGGGTAGGGCCTCCCTTTGCTCTCAAAACAACCTCAATTCTTTGTTGCATGGATTCAACGAGAACAAGGAATGGAAACGTTCCTTTGAGATTGTGGTCCATGTTGACACGACTGCATCAAGCAATTCCTGCAGATTTTCATACTGCGAATCTTCCGTTTTACCACATCCCAGAGGTGTTCTACTGGATTCAGATCCAGTGACTGGGAAGGCCAGTGAAGAACACTGAACTCGTCATGTTTCGGAAACGAGTCTTAGCTGATTTTGTTTTGTGACATGGTGCATTATCATGCTGGAAGTAGCCATTAGAAGATGGGTAAATTGTGGCCATGAAGGGTTGCACATGGTCAGCATCAATACTCAAATAGGCTGCGACATTCAAACAGTGATTTATTGGTACTAACAGGCCCAAATGCCAAGAAATCATTCCCCACACCATTACACCACCTCTACTAGCCTGGACTGTTGGCACAAGGCAGGTTGGATCCATGATTTCATGCTGTTGGCACCAAATTCTGACCCTACCATCTGTGTGCCTCAGAAATCGAGATTCATCAGACAAGGCTACGTTTTTTCCAGTCTTCAGCTGTCCAGTGTTGTTGAGCCTGTGCCCACTGCTGCCTCAGCGCTCTGTTCTTGGCTGACAGAAGTGGAACCCATTGTGGTCTTCTGCTGTTGTAGCCCATCCACCTCACGGTTTGATGAGTTGTGCATTATGAGATGCTTTTCTGCTCACCACAATTGTACAGAGTGGTTATCTGAGTTACTATAGCCTTTCTGTCAGCTTGAACCAGTCTGGTCATTCTCCACTGACCTCTCTCATCAACAAAGCGTTTCTGAGTAAACTCTAGAGACTGCTGTGTGTGAAAATCCCAGGAGATCAGCAGACACCAACAATCATGTCACGGTCAAAATCACATTCCCCCCACCCCCCATTCTCATGGTTGATGTAAATAAGATGCTGGCCCGTAGCTGCATGATTTAATGCACTGCACTTCTGCCATATGATTGGCTGATTAGTTACCACTATGAATTGAGTAAGTGTACAGGTGCTCCTAATAAAGTGCTCAGTGAGTGTATAAAATACAGAATAGTAAACAATTTCTTTGTTTCTCAAACTTGTGTCTTGTCAATTGTTCTTTGAATAAATATGCACAGGTTTTATGTGCTTTTTTTTTGCAAGAGGACATTTTTTAACATGAAATTGGTTTGTAAAGTCTTTAATCTGACTCGCATGCAATTCGAGACTTTGGGCCTTAATTCTCTAGGTACTCAATCTCTGGAATTAAAACAGGCTTGTTAAAAGCTTGGCTGCCTAAACTTTAATGCTACTGGATAGGTTCTAATTTTAGTTTATGAGACCATACGTCTTATAGGATCATTAAACAATTATCTTGCACGATCTGTAAACAATTACCTTATCTAAACAATTAGCTCAGGTTTTCACTAGGCAAGTGAAATCTGGCAAGTTCCAGAACCAACAGTCTATTTATAAAAATTCTTTAATCACTACAAGCTCTTAGAGCTGGCTGCTGGTCTGCTTACACTTCTCAGTTGACTAGCTGTTTGAGAGACTGCCAAGATTTTACAAAGCTGTATTGGCTAAAATTCAGAATAGTTTTCAGATTTTTACCACTTTCTTGGAAACTACATAATTCCATTGTATGTTATTTCATAGTTTTGTCTTCCCTGTTGTTCTGATTTGTGGAAAACTAAAAACTCAGAATGTTGTTCTCACGAGCAAGTGCTTAAACTTTTGATAGTTACTGCTTCATGGCCATTTTGATTCCACTTTTACACTTTTAATTCCACTTTTACACTTTTGCACTGCTATAAAGTTAAACGAGACAGCCTGAGTCAATTGGACGTCCATGGCCTAGCAGCAAACAGAACATAAGACTCAAGCACTAAGTGTTAGGGCTTGTTAAATCTGGAAACTGTCAGTGATCCGCTGGTGGTCTGTCTCACCTCCTTGGCCATGTCGGTGTATTTCTGCTTCTCACTGGGCTCCAGCACGGCCCACCAGTCTGCCAGGATCTTGGTGGCTCCACGGTTGTCCAGTCTCGGGTGTTCCTGGCGCACCAGTGAGCGGTGCCGCTTACAGAAGAGCAGGAAGGCATTCATGGGCCGGCGAGCACGCTGCTCCGAAGAGTCTTCCTCACCGTCGTCCTCCATTGCCACACACTCAGGAGCCTGACCGCTACGCTCAGGGCACTCCACTGGAACCTGGAAGAAAAAACCACAAAAGCAGGTAAATGTTGCTGTTGTAGTACAGTTTACTGCTTAACATCACTTGCATGTGAATATTGGAATTAAGTTCATACAAAAACAAACAATAAAACAAATACAAAACTGGTTGTATGGCCCGTTTTTTTTTGTTTTTTTTTTAAGTCCCCAATCAGGAGCTAAACAGCACTAGCCTGTTTATTCGCTGGAGTCTGAGACAGACTGTGGCCACTACTGTGGAAGAGATCTATACCTGTAAAATCAACGTTCAACTCGAAATTAAATCTGTCACCATTGTTTTTTCTTTTTTTTTTCTTTTCAAAATACAATTACACATGATATGAGGAAAGTTGACCTAGTGAATATACAGCCTATTTCACACTTCAGACTTGCAGCTTCATTCAGACTCAGACTTGCAGCTTCATGGTACTCCTAATCCTGAGACTTTTCTAACCATTAAGTTTGCTTATTACCTTCCTTTACCTCAGCCAGATTCTCAGTCAGCTACTGACACATCCCTATAAACTTTACTGTATCAGTCAAATTGCAATGTTTGTTTGTTTGTTTGTTTGTTTTTTAATGCCATGCCAGCTTCTATAGCTATTTCCATGGCGAGAAATGTCTAAGGAGCTCTATATAAGGTTTTTAAAATCTATTCTTCCTAAAAACTCCAAAATTGCGTTAGGTCTGACTTTGTTAAAATTTTCTTCCAGAGTGCTGACTGAATAGAAAAAGCTTTCTCACGGGGTTAAGACCAGTACAGTCTAATAAAACATGCTTCCCATATTGAAACGAATATCATCCTTGGCATGAATGATTTTTGAGTATTTTTTTGAGTATTTTTTGAGTCATAGGGGACTTTTATTCTGTTACTCTTTTTCGTTGACTATGGGCCTCGTGTTGCTGCTTTTTGCTAATGTTTTAACTTTTTGTGGTGACAAGGAAGGTGGTGGGGGGGGGCAGTCAAGGCCAGATTAATCAAGAGATGTGATCATACAACCACACAAAAACAAAACAAAACAAAAAAACACATTGTGAGAAACACAGGTCTCAATCTACCTGGATTTTCAACTCTGGCTTTCAGTTACACTTAACCCTCTTACAATCAGCTGCTGTTAAACTACTGTGTATTACAATATATAACACAGTGAAAACCAAATCAAATTTTTCATTTTTTTATGGATAATTCTTCCATAAACGTATTTGTCATTTCATTGCTCAAGCTTATATTTCATCAAGCCCATATTTCTCCAAACAGTTATGCAGTAGTCAGGACTACAACAACTTTAAGGGCCTGAGTGTAAGAATAAGCTTTTAACCTTAAGTATACCATTATTATCATTAAAAAAAAATTTTAAATCTAAACTCATTGCATGTGAATGCAAACGAGACACAATTTCCTTTGTGAAAGTATTACAAATTGGACAAATGTGGACTGTGGTTAAGGCACCTTCTCCAGCTCTTCCTCATCCTCATCTTCTTCTTCCTCGGAGAAGTCCAGGGCCTTCTTCTTGGAAAGCAGCGGGTGCCACTGCAGGCACTTGCGTTTGGGCCGCTGCTTGGCGCTCACCTCGCCCTCAGCCGGCACCTCCTTCCCCCCTCCTCCGCCCTTCATGCTGCTTCTGACCCTAGCGAGAGCAAAGGTCAGAGGTCAAGCTCAGGCTCCGACGAGCAGCTTTTTAAAAGAGGATAGAAAAGAGGCAGGGAGGCGTGACACGCCTGTAATTACTTTGGCTCAGCTGAACGCTTTCATTTCTTTTTTCAGCAGAGCAAGGTGGGTGCTCTGTGGCAGGGAAGTGTGGAGACAGGCTGTGATTTAAATTTCAAACGCGAGCAACACTTAAATCTGAGGATACCTCTCGTTCATATCTGTACGAACACTTCCTCAAAATATCTGAACTGTGGAACAATCCCCTGCGCATGAGTGATGTGACCTGAGTGTGCTTTCAGCTTTAAAATAGACACACAGAGAGAGGGGGAAAGATTCAGGACTCTTTGTTAATCTGCTGCAGAGTCGCTGCACCTCTACTGTATATGTGACCTTTAGACACATACACACACCACACTCTCTCTCTTTCCTCTGTTAATACAAGCACACACACAATGCCTATCACCCATACATTATCTGCAGTGCAGTGCTTGCATAACCCCTGCTAAGCAGTATGCACAGTCATCTGTGACTAGCAGACATTTCACTGCTTTCTAGCCAGTTTTCCTCCCTGAGTATCTGCTGCCCTCTTGCTGTTGAATAAATCACTCCAGTAACATGACGGCTGTTAATGAAGACTCGGTCTGTGGCCTAAAACTTCCGTCTCAAAATGAGGGGGAGTGCAAACAAACTGCTGTTGACGTAAGAACCCACGATGAACTGTGAATTTGTTTCAGGTCACCACTTCAGCTCAGATAGTATCATTCAGTTAATTACTACTGGCATGTTCTGGCATCAAATCAGTCTCTACTAGATATCAATTCAGTCAAAATACACATTACTCTACATCACCTACTTAACGATTTAAAATCCGTATTATAAAATTACATACATTTTTAAAAATAAATAAATACGTCGTGGTTTATCTCCAAACACCTGACTAAACACCAAAGAATACCATTTTCAAATAGAAACTGATACAAGATATTATGCTCATATATATTATTTATTTGTTTTATTTTTAAATACAACAACAAAAATCAAGCTGCAAAATGTTAAGTACAGTATCTCACAAAAATGAGTACACCCCTCACATTTTTGTAAATATTTGATTATATCTTTTCATGTGACAACAC
>JANDJT010000060.1:14219047-14232187 GCA_024331685.1 Stegophilus panzeri | reverse complement strand
ACCATTGTTGTTCAGTGTTCTCCTGATGGTGGACTCATGAACATTAACATTAGTCAATGTGAGAGAGGCCTTTAGTTACTTAAATGTTACAATGGCTCCTTTATGACCTCAAAGACTATTACATGTCTTGCTCTTGGAGTGATCTTTGTTGGTCGACCACTCCAGGAGAGGGTAACAATGGTCTTGAATTTCCTCCTTCAAATTAATTTCACCTTCAAATTAAACTGCTAATCTTTTATCATACTTTTGCCACTTACAGATATGTAATATTGGATCATTTTCCTCAATAAATGACTATAGACAATAAATGACCAAGTATAGTATTTTTGTCTCATTTGTTTAATTGGGTTTTCTTTATCATCTTTTAGGACTTGTGTGAAAATCTAATGATGTTTTAGGTCATATTTATGCAGATACATTGAAAATTCTAAAGGGTTCACAAACTTTCAAGCACCACTGTATGCTAGTAGTTATTTTTAACTATATACACACATTCTTATTCTTTCTAAAGTAGATATTTGGATGAGAACTTTTATTTTTACACGAGTAATTTTTTTCTTAGTCATGGTACGTTTACATTAGTAACTATTTTTGATGCTCTGCCCATCTTTACAATAACAAGTATGCCTATACAAAAATACAAACTTTTTATAATGTTGCAACAATAAAGCCTACATTTCATTATTGGATGATTTTAATTTAGTTATAACAAGTCAAATTATTTAATAAAGATTTGATAAAGCCATTATAAACTGAGATTAAGATTAATTTCTCTTCCTTGTCTCCCTTAGTAAGAAAGAGTAATGCTACTGTTATATAACAGTAATGCTATATATATATGCATATATATATAATGTATATTTATTTTGCATATACATTACACAACCCCAATTCCGAAAAAGATGGGACAGTATGGAAAATGCAAAAATACAAACAAAAGTCCTTTGAAAATTCAATTCACCCTGTACTATGTCGAAAACACATTATTAACACATTATTTGATGTTTTACTTTGTGAATTACATTTTTTTTTTTTTAATATACACTCATTACAAATCTGATGACTGCAACACACTCCAAAAAAGTTGGGACAGTCGATGTGTAACATCACCTTTTCTTTTAATAACACTTATTAAGCGTTTGGGCATTGAAGACACCAGTTGGTTAAGTTTAGCAATCGGAATTTTCCATCATTCATCCATTATGCATTTCTTCAGCTGCGCAACTATACAGGGCCTTCGTTGCCTTAGTTTACGCTTCATAATGTGCCATGCTAGCACCAGCACTCTCTGCTTACACAACCATGTGCTTGTAATCTGGGCAGAATGTGGTTTGGCGTTGTCCTGCTCTGGATGGTAGCATATGTTGCTCCAAAATGTGTACATATCTTTCTGCATTAACGGTGCCCTCACAGATGTGCAGGTTACCCATGCCATGGGCACTGACACACCCCCATACCAAGACAGACACTGGCTTTTGGACCTGACGCTGATAACATCTTGGTATCTCATCTTGGTCCTTTTCCTCTTTGGCCCAGAGAACACAACGGTTGTTTTGTCCATAAACTATTTGAAATGTTGACTCGTCAGACCACAAAACACGATTCAACTGTGCTACTGTCCATTTCAGATGAGCCCGAGCCCAGAAAAGTTGGCAGCACTTCTAGACAGTGTTGACGTATGGCTTCTGCTTTGCATAGTAAAGCCTTAACTTGCATCTGTGGATGCAGCGGCGAATGGTGTTAACTGTCAAAGGTTTACCAAAGTATTCCCGAGCCCATGTCAGGATATCCATTACAGACTCATGATGGTTTTTAAGACAGTGAAGTCTGAGGGATCAGAGATCACGCACATTCAGAAGGGGTTTTTGGCCTTGCCCTTTACACACTGAGATTTGACTGGATTCCTTGAATCTTTTAATTATATTGTGCACTGTAGAAGGTGAAATGCCCAAAATCCAACAATATGTCTTTGGGGAATGTTGTTCGCAAGGTGTTGGATTATTTGCTGATGCATCTGTTGGCAGATTGCCGAGCCTTGACCCATCCTTGCTCTTGAAGGACTAGGCCTGTTTGGGAGGCAACTTATAAACTTTGATTAGACGATTGCCTCACCTGTTTCACATCACCTTCTTATTTCAACTTGTCACATCGCTATTAGCGCTAAATTGCCCTGTCCCAACTTTTTTGGAACGTGTTGCATTCAATTTCAAAATAAATGTTTATCTTAAAAAAACTATGCAGCTGATTATGTAAACCATCAAATACCTTGTCTTTATACGTTTTTGTTTAAATACAAGTCAAAGTACATTTACAAATCACTCCTCTTTGTTTTTATTAGCATTTTCTTACTGTTTCAACTTTTTCAGAATTGGGGTTGTGTATTGTAATTCACATATCCGAAATACAGTATCAAGGTGATGCATTCCCTTTAACAGGGGCAACCATGAGTGATAATTCAACCCTTTCAGCTCCCATTGTGTATATGAGATATGCTATACACCCCAAAATCTGTGGACACCCCTCCTAATTATTGTTTTCAGGTGTTTCAGTCATAGCCACAGCTAATAGGTGCATAAAATCAAACACATAGCCATGCAATCTCCATAGACAAACACTGGCAGTAGAATGAGTCATACTGAAGACCTGAGTGACTCTAAACATGTCACAGTCACAGAATGCCACCTTTGCCACAAGTCAGTTTATGAAATTTCTGTCCTGCTAGATCTGCCCCATCACCTGTTAGTGCTAGTATTGTGGAATGGAAGTGTCTAGGAGCAACAGGAGCTCAACCATGAAGCAGCAAACCACACAAACTCACAGAGCGGTGACAACGAATGCTGAAACGTGTAGCGTGTAAAAACATTCACCTATCAAGTATTGCATCACTCAATATTGAGTTCCAAACAGCCTCTGTAAGCAACATCGGCACGATAACTATGCATCGGGAGCTTCATGAAATGGGTTTCCATGGCCAAGAATCTGCACACAAAATTCCACTATGTGCAATGCTAAGCATCAGCTGGAGTGGTATAAAGCACGCCCCCACTGGACTCTGAAGCAGTGGAAACATGTTCTCTGGAGTGATGAATTACACTTCATTATCTGGCAGTCTGAAGGATATATCTTCCTTCCTTCCTACCAGATTGCATAGTGCCAACATTAAAGTTTGGTGGAGGTATAAGGGTCTGGGGATGTTTTTCAGGGTTTGGGCTCGGCCCCTTAGTTCCAGTGAAGGGTAATGTTAATGCTACAGCATACGACGAAGACATCTAGAATGACAATGCCCCTGTGCACAAGGTGAGGTCCATAAAGTCATGGTTTGACGTGTTTGGTGTGGAAGAACTCTGGCCTGCACAGAGGCCTGACCTCAACCCCATTTAACACCTTTGGGATGAACTGGAACATTGACTGGAACCAGACCTTCTCGTCCTACATCAGAGCCTGACCAGCAAATGACTGAATGGGCAGAAACTCTGCAGACACACTCCAAAATCTTGTAGCCTTTCCAAAAGTGTGGAGGCTGTTATAACTGCAAAGTTGTAGCAAATCCATATTAGTGGCCATGGTTTTGAAGTGGGATGCCCAAAAAGCCCATGTAGGTGTGATGGTCAGGTGTCTTAAGTTTTGTTTTTGAAAGTATTCTTCAAAAAGATGAATACAACTAAAATATTTCTGAAGGGTATTTTAGGGATTTGCATGTAACTCCTGGATTATTAAATATATATAATAAGCATATTACTTAGTGATGGGGCCAGTGGTGGCTTAAAATCTGGGTTACTGATCGGAAGGTCGGGGTTCAAGCCCCAGCACTGCCAAACTGCCACTGTTGGGCCCTTGAGCAAGGCCCTTAACCCTCTCTGCTCCAGGGGCGCTGTATCATGGCTGACCCTGCGCTCTGACCCCAGCTTTCTAACATGCTTGGATATGTAAGGATATGTTAGGAATGAAGAAAATAATTTAACTGTTCTGTGATCAATAAAGACTCATTATTACTATGAATTATTCTGTAACTATAGCTAAATAGGAAAAGTGTGTAGACTGAGGAATGCAAGTCAGAGTGTTTAAAGTGTTAACAGAAATAATAATGCATGTAAAAATAGTAATCCTGATTCCACCATCATTTCATTTCAATCCGTACAAGATTTGCAGAGGTTTTTTTTTGTGATTGTTTTGATCAAAAATGCTCGATTATGCCACGGCTTTTTTCAAAATTTGTGCTGCAATTTGCGGATATTTTTGTGCTTTCTTGCGGAAAACTACTTGAATTGGTGAAATTGCACAAAATTGTTTTGGACAGTCTTTCATGGCAATGTTTGTTGGTAAATGAGACCTTTTAGCTGTACTCATGTTTGACGCATGTGAATCGAAGCGGGCTTTGGCTGAATGCGCGTTGTGATGACGTCGCATGACATGACTCGGCCCAAATCTGTGGAAAATCTGCTGTAATTTTGAAAAATTGCAAGCTGCTGTGAATACTGCGCAATTTCCTTGATTTTGCATTCATTTCTGTGATCGCAAAATCCTGGAGGGACTGCTCATCAGTCGAGTTCTGCCTGGGCCTTGTAGTCATTTCAGCATTTGGACAATATTATCATATAGGATTAGAGAATTACTCAATCATAATCTATCCTAATCGACTATGAACAGTAAGATATCGTCAAAAATAGTAGCATGCAGCTGTTTCTGATGTGCTGAATGTACTGTGTGTTTAGCTAATATAGCAACAGGGGTGTGACAGTATATCTGTATGATAGTTATACAGTGATAATTACATTTCCAGTAGCTATACTGTTACCATTATCATATAAGAGAAAAGATCACACAAAATGTTATTTCCAGTCTTTTGGACTATGCAACAACGACTTTTCAAAGAGAATTCTCTACCAAAAAATTGTTTTTGGTTTTTTTCCTATGTTGTAATCTTCTAAAATATAATCTAATACACTGTTGCAACTTGGACTTCTTTCAAAAAGAAAAAAAAAAAAAACAGACACTAGAATAGACTAATATTCGTGTTCTTGTTTTGTGCAGATATCTTACCGTGAATCTTTTCCATTTTTCCACCCGACTATAATAATTCCTGTCTATTCCTGAGCAGGTTAGGTATGAGTGTATGATCATGATGTACGGTAATGATGAGGTGACCTGCAGCCAGGCTGGACATATACCGGCGGTGTGACGATTCAGTGACTACATTTACATGGAAAGCAGTAATCTAATTATTGACCTTATTCTGAATAAGACAATATTCTGATTAAGGTGTTTACTTGAGTCGCGTTTAGAATATTCCTTTCATGTTCTCGTTTTACATGTTATAGGACATAGATCAATTAACGGCACACGTCATCATGTCCCCACGCCACGCCATCTGACGTTCCCTCCAGAATTTCACACATCAACACACCATTCATCTTCGTTATGGTACCGTGTACAGTTTTGGGTGTTTCATATTTAATTGTACGAAAGCTTCAAATGCAGTTAATTATTAGTCATACTTTACGTGCAAATAGACGATTGCATCCAAAACCGCGTACTTACCGTCTATATAGTAGCTGTAATACGTGTATTTCTCCTACTATATAGTAGGTAAGTACGCGGTTTCGGACATAGCCGTGCTCTCTTGTTTGCCATCAAACGGTTGAGCACTGCCGAGTGTGTACGTATCCTGTCGGAAAATGCGGCAAAAACTCCCACACGATGTTAATAGCGTGATTGAGGCGTGTACGTGTCTATAATGCACTTCGATAGCGCAACTAAAATACAATACTCTTAATTCGATTTGTGTTTACTCCGAGTATGACTTTAGCCGGATTAAGGTAATCAATAATTGTTGTTTAAATGCTAGTTTCTTAATCAGAGTATCGTCTTGGGTTAATATCGGATTATTGTTGTCCATGTAAACATACAGAGTGAAGAGGTATAAAGAGCCTGTGTGGTGTGCGAGTTTGAAACCGGAACATGGCGTGATCTGAAGGTGTACTTACTTAATCACAGACTATGAAAATGCTGGATTTGAAAGATGAAGATGGATCTGTCAGTCAGGCTGTGACATGCGATGATGGTGACCTACAAAAACACACACACACACACACACACACACACACACACCTCGTCCTCAATGCAGGAACTACAGCCTCATGCAGCACAGTGTCAGTCAGTGACATTTTAAGAGGACATTTCACCTGTGTGTGTGTGTGTTTGTGTGTTTGTGTGTGTGTGTGTGTGTGTGTGTGGATTAGTCTGTTTGGCGTGTGTGTGTATTTATGTGACTGAGTGAGTGAGTGAAAGAGAAAGAGAGAGACGTGCTGCGATCAAGCTACTAACTATAGGTGGCTTGTTCATTTATTGTCGATGAATCATAAAGGTACCGATGCCGAATCCCGGAATCGGTTCCTAACCTGCACGATACGTGATCAGAGAAACCTTGTTCTGATGAACGAGTGTTTAGTTTTGCAGGTAGACGCCGGTGCAAGCCAAGTGCCCTCGAGATCAGCGGATCAATCAAGTAGTCTATTAAACGCCCCACGTACCACCCATATAATTTGCTAGATTTCCACACAAGAGTCGTTATTTAGGCCAGTCAAAGCGTGCTCAGCTTTACATTTCGGTGCAAAATGTCGATCTGGGGTCTGACAAGACAGACGAGAGAGAGAGAGAGTGAGAGAGAGTCCATCTTGCTTTAGGGAAATCGAAGCAGAAATCTCACTCCTGTCAAACTCCTCACAGGGGGAAAGAAACAAAACAAATTCACAGAGCTCCCTCGAGCCGCTGGTTTTGTTACTTAAAAGGAGTTTTCAGTGAAGACTTTTCTGACAAGGCGGCCTCGACAGGTCTCTCCAACTGAGTTCCAGCAAATAAAAGTAGCTCGCTAGCTAGCTTAGCTCACTGATGCGAACTGCTGCTTTGCTCAACGAACGTGTCATGAGCAGATCTCGAGTGAAAAAAAAGAAAGAAATACAAATAAAGCCCTGCTTACTTCTGCCTCGACATCGTGTCACTTTTGCAACTTGAACTTTTTGCTCGATTGGCCGTTTTGATGATTAGGACACGCGTGTTCGCCGGCTCGCTTGCATTTCGTGTGTGTGTGTGTGTGTGTGTGTGTGTGTAAGCTGCCGATTTGATGAGGGGAAGTGCCCAGTTCTATGGCTCTGAGCCTCTGATGAGAGCAAATAAGCTGGTTCTCGGCTTGTGTCGTACATGTTGTCCCCTGTGTTTATTTTATGCACGCTCGGTTTCACACACATAAACACAAGCTCCGATTGCGATTTTGCTTCTTTTTTGCGTAGATATGTGTGTGTTGAGAGTGCCAAAGCAGCAAAACGCGATTTGTTATACGGTTGGAGCCGCTGTACTGGAGGAAATGGTGTTAAGTCGTGAAGCTCTCTCTCTCTCTCTCTCTCCGCACGGTGCAACAAAACTGACACGAAATTTCGCACCGAACAGCCGCGAGCTGCTGATAAATCCGCACTGACGCTGTTTAGGAGGAAAATACATCCGAGTTTTCTGTCATGACGGCGTCGAAAAACGGAAACTTACCCCATGAAGGCGAGCCCAAACACCAAGGCCTTGTCATTCCAACCTCCGTCCACCTTAAACTTACTGACACATCCTTCTGCACTGGCCGTACAGTAGAGCAGGCAGGCGCAGGCACACACACACACACACACTCTCTCTCTCACACACACACACACACACACTCTCTCTCTCTCACACACACACATACACACACTTCAAGCGCCTGCTGCTTTTCCTCTACCGGATGGACGTCGCCGTATAACGCTGCAGTCTGCCCCCGAAGTCGACAAAAAGTGAACAGAAACAGTGTGCAATCCTCTAAACGAGTCGCTGTAGCAGTACTTTCGATTCACTCCGACAGTTTTTCTCCAGCCCTCCCCCCTAACTGCGTCCCCACTAACTGCCTTGAGTAGTAATAGTGTGTTAGTGTGTGTGTGCTCTGTGGTGATGTGCATATACTGTAGCTTTGTGTTCTGTTGACTGGCCTAGCCACTTATTAAGTAGCATCATCATGTCGGCCTAGCGTCAACTTTTCGCATTTGACAGAAATGTCACAGATATCTAAATACAGAATTGCATTGAAGCAGCAGACCACTGAAGTGTGTGTGTGTGTGTGTGTGAGAGAGAGAGAGAGAGAGTGAGAAAGAGTGTGTGTGAGAGAGTAATGCTTCCTGGGTGTTGTATGAGAGAAATGGTCACTGGAGTGTTTGTGATAGTGCTCTCGGGCGCTTACCTGAAACAGCCAGGGCACTTTAAAGTGACTCGGCGTACACAGTGTTGCTGCGAATGTATCGTCGGACACCTCTGTCACGCTTCCTACAATATGTATCTCTCTGTTCACTTTTTCTTTTTTTCTTTCTTTCTTTCTTTCTTTTGCTACTGTACACAGAGTAAGTGAATGTGTGTTTTGTATCGCCAGCCGCTATTGGCCGCGCACTTGAGAGGCAGCGACACACAGCCACACAGAGAGCGTTAAACATTTCAACGCCCATCCGAAACATACATTAATCCAAACATCCTAATGTCTCGGTTATTACACCTCACGCTACATAACAACACAAGCAGCTCGTTTTGCTCGGCGGTTATGTTATGTTATGTTATGTTATGTTATGTTATGTTACGGAGGAAACGGTCATTCGGTGTGAACAGCAACGACATGGAGGCGCCTCATTCGCTTGAAGAAGACAGGCAGTGACAATGTCAAACAGCCAGCGTTATTATTTTTTATATAAACACAAACGCACTATTCTGGTATATTATACTGAGGTGATACGACTTGCTGCTAATCTGAATTTAGGGGTAAAAAAAAAAAAAAAAAAAAAAGTCGTGTTAAAAGTCTATTCGAGCTTTTCCATGCACTGTTTCCCTGTTTCTCATTCCTCGTTGCTCTCTTTATCAACAACACTTTGCTATCTAGCCTGTAATCTCGTTTTCTCTCTCTCTCTCTCTCCCCCCCTCATCTCATTAACAAACCCACAGCTTATAGCTAACTAAACAAAAGGCGAAATGATGTGATGAGTATGAGTAAATGGTGATTAGGTCAGTTAGCTATAGTTAGTAGCTCACTGTATACAGTAGCTGGTGTGGTCGTGGTGTTTTGCTTGTACAAACAGTTGATATAGCCTAATATCAATAGTGACTCGTTTCATTTATTCAAGTAGACTGTATTGTCTTATTCAGACATGGTGCTAATCTACTTAAGTCTTATTTACTACAAAGCCACTATTAAAGCACAAGTTTTATACCATTTCTAGTCCAGCCTTTCACATTTCTTTCTTGATGCGTGTAAGGACTCAATAAGGACCAATTCTAGAGACCGTGCAAAGTAAACATAGTCACAGAACTAAGATAATGTCAATAGAAATGAAGTGTTGTTTAGTCACAAATGACAGTGTTATGCACTCTTAGAAAGAAAAAAAAGGCTACTAAAGTATACCTTTCTCTTCTTGTCACTGGAATTTCTACCGTTATCTTTTTCTTTCTTTGAAAATGTTTATTTTGTCTAGGAACCTTTAGTTTACCTTTGAAAATATTTAAGGTACACAGTTGGACTGTAATTAGCTTTTCGAGCGAAGTTTTAAAGGTAAAAGGCACATACTAAAGGTATAGTAGGTGTATCTATGAGGTACCAGCCCAATCAAGCCATTGGTTGGAAAAGTTGTAAGTTCCTGTTATCAAGCGTTTAGATATTTCTGTGCCTTCTCTAACAAAACTAATTTTGACCATTTAGTACATCACTGATAGATGCCAACTGGGCAACTGAATTGGTCACCTTTTCATGTGTTTTTACGTTGTTGTTTTGTTTAAATGTGCATCCATGTTGCTCACATAGGCAAATTGAATCGAGAATGATTAAAAAATATAAAAGCAACTAAATCATGTTAAACCACAAGGTCAAATTCTCAACTATTAGTTTGCTTAATATATACCTGGTAGTCACTATGTTAGATGCACCTAGCTTATACAGTCTCCTCCACAGCTATTGGAACAGCAAGGCCAATTCAGTTGTTGGTTTTTTTTTTTCAGTAGACTGAGGGCATTTGGGTTTGAGATCAAAAGATAAATATGAGAAGAGAGTTTAGAATTTCAGCTGTTATTTCCTGGTATTTATATGTAGATGTGTTAATCGACATAGAACATAGCAGATTTTGTATCAGACCATCCAATTTGTAGGAAAGCAAAAAACATTGGAACATATGACTGACAGGTGTTTCTTGTTACCCAGGTGTGTCCTGTTAGATTGATTGTTTAAACAATAAATAGCTCTGAATATCTACTCTTGGGTTCTAGCCTTCAGTTTTGCATGTGAAGCATTTGTTGTTAAAAAGGATAAACCAACATGAAGATCATAGAGCTGTCTATGGGAGAAAAACAAGCCAAGCTGAAGCTAAGAAAAGGGGGGGAAATCAATCAAAGGCATTGCACAAACATTGGGCATAGCCAGTACAACAATTTGGAATGTCCTGAAAAAGAACAACCCCACTGGTGTACTGAGCAACAGACACCGAATGGGTCGGCCAAGGAAAACAACAATAGCTGATGACAGAAAACATTGTGAGAGCTGTGACGAAAAACCCCAAAACAACACTCAGTGACATCACCAACAACCTCCACAGGGCATGGGTGAAGCTATGACAATTCACTGTTCGAAGAAGATTTCGAGAGCAGAAATGCAGTATAGAGGCCATACCACAAGATGCAAACCACTCATCAGCAGAATCTGAAGGCCAGATTGGATTTTGAAAAGAAATACAGAGATGAGCCACAAAAGTTCTGGAACCAAGATTAACTTCTACCAAAGTGATGAAAAGGCCAGAGCATGGAGGAAGAAAGGATCTGCTCATGATCCAAAACATACAAACTCATCTGTGAAACATGGTGGAGGTATTGTCATGGCTTGGGCTTGTATGGCTGCTTCTAGAACAGGCTCACTAATCTTTATTGATGATGTAACTCATGAAGGTGGCAGCAGAATGAATTCACAGGTTTACAGGAGCATTTTGTCTTCCAGTTTACAGAGAAATGCATTCATATTAAGCAGGAGAAACTTTATTATGCTGCAAGACAATGATCCAAAACACACTGCCAACTCAACAAAGGACTTTTTTTGGGGGGAAAGTGGAAGTGGCCAAGTCAACCACCAGAGCTTAACCCAATTGAGCAGCATTTCACCTCCTGTAGAGAAAACTGAAGGGAAAAAGCCCCCAAAACAGACATCAACCAAAAGAGGCTGCGGTAAAAGCCTGGAAAATTATCACAAAAGAAGAAACCAGCAATTTGGTGATGCCAATGAGTCGCAGGCTTGATGCAGTTATTGCAAGCAAGGGATATGCAAACAAATATTAAGAGTAATTTACTTCAAGACTTATCTGTTCCTATACTTTTGCTCACCTAAAAATTGGGTGGTCTGATACAAAAGGTTCTATGTTTATGTTATTTAACACATCTAGATGTACAACCCCAATTCCGAAAAAGTTGAGACAGTATGGAAAATGTTAATAAAAACAAAAAGGAGTGATTTGTAAATGTATTTTGACTTGTATTTAAACAAAAACGTATAAAGACAAGGTATTTGAGGTTTTACCTAATCAACTGCATATATTTTTTGAAGATAAACATTTATTTTAAATTGATGCATGCAACACATTCCAAAAAAGCTGGGACGGGGCAATTTAGCACTAATAGCGATGTGACAAGTTGAAATAAGAAGGTGATGTGAAACAGGTGAGGCAATCATCTAATCATAGTTTATTAGGAGCCTCCAAAAAAGGCCTAGTCCTTCAAGAGCAAGGATGGGTTGAGGCTCGCCAATCAGCCAACAGATGCATCAGTGAATAATCCAACACTTTGAGAACAGCATTGCCCAAAGACAAATCGGTAGGATTTTGGGCATTTCACCTTCTACAGCGCACAATATCATTAAAAGATTCAAGGAATCCAGTCAAATCTCAGTGTGTAAAGGGCAAGGCCGAAAACCCCTTCTGAATGTGCGTGATCTCTGATCCCTCAGACCTCACTGTCTTAAAAACCATCATGAGTCTGTAATGGATATCCTGACATGGGCTCAGGAATACTTTGGTAAACCTTTGTTAGTCAACTCCATTTGTCGCTGCATCCACAGATGCAAGTTAAGGCTTTACTATGCAAAACAGAAGCCATACATTAACACTGTCCAGAAGCGCCACCGATTTCTCTGGGCTCTGACTCATCTGAGATGGACAGTAGCACAGTGGAATTGTGTTTTGTGGTCTGACGAGTCAACATTTCAAATAGTTTATGGACAAAACAGCCATCCAAGCCGTTATCAGCATCAGGTCCAAAAGCCAGTGTCTGTCTTGGTATGGGGATGTGTCAGTGCCCATGGCATGGGTAACTTGCACATCTGTGAGGGCATCATTAATGCAGAAAGATATGTACACATTTTGGAGCAACATATGCTGCCATCCAGAGCAGGACAACGCCAAACCACATTCTGCCCAGATTACAAGCACATGGTTGTGTAAGCAGAGAGTGCTGGTGCTAGCATGGCCTGCCTGCAGTCCTGACCTGTCTCTGATTGAGAATGTGTGGCACATTATGAAGCACAAAATAAGGCAGCGAAGACCCAATATAGTTGCGCAGCTGAAGAAATGCATAATGAATGAATGGTGGAAAATTCCGCTTAGTAAACTTAACCAACTGGTGTTTTCAGTTCCCAAATGCTTAATAAGTGTTATTAAAAGAGAAAGTGATGTTACACAGTTGACTGTCCCAACTTTTTCAGAGTGTGTTGCAGTCATCAGATTTGAAATAAGTGTATATTTTCAAAAATAAATTAAATTCACAAAGTAAAACATCAAATAATGTGTTTTTAGTATAGTACAGAGTGAATTGAATCTTTTTTTTTTTTGCATTTTCCATACTGTGCCAACTTTTTTAGAATTGGGGTCGTAAATATCAGCAAATAAAAGCTGAAATACTAAACACTTTTGAGGGTCTTTTGACCTCAAACCCAAATGTCTTTGGTGTATAGCACAAACAAATGAACTGGCCTTGCCATTCCAATAGTTTCGGAGGGGACTGTGCCTACACCCATTGGCCATTTAATCAGGTACACCTCCATAAAGGTGCACTTTGTAAGTATAT
>JANDJT010000060.1:14188783-14200552 GCA_024331685.1 Stegophilus panzeri | reverse complement strand
TTGCTGGATTGCGTCAGCGTTCCTGAGAATACAGTTTCCTAGTTTAAATAATTTTCACGACCAAGTTAACATAGTTTAGTGTTTATCAACAACAGGCAGGACCGATATCTTTCTGATGTTATACGTTATATAAATTTGTTAGCTTAATCACACGCGTTTCTGCAATGGTACGTCAAGCAGGATCATAGGCTAGCTAGTGGATTTCGAAAAGTCGTTAGACTCGAACAAACCATATATCAGACGTCAAATATAGTTAAAAATCGCTAACGTGAGTAAGAACAATAACAAGCGGCTCACGTTTGTAGACGAAGTTGGCTGAGAGTTCGTCCACCATACACTCCCAAAACAAGACATATGAAACTCCGGTAGCTCACACGGTGCCATTACAACCATCACACACCCTTACCACTTAGGACTGTTGGAGCAAACTTCAGGTTTTCCTCAAAAGTATTTACGTAAATGGTTTTTCAAATATTACCTTTCATGTAGTGTGTTATGTTATATAGATGTTTGTGAATGTAAAGTCTGCAAAGTTTCAAAAATCAAAGCGCGCACTCAAAAGAAGGAAGCGATTCTGAACAGCTGAAAGGAGTCGTTAGTAATTCCAGACTTACTTCCTGTACTAACCTACGTAGGTTTCTAACAAAAAGCCCCGCCGCTGGTCTTGATTGGCTGCTGAAGCTTGTTACGGTAGTGGGCGTTTCCTTTTTGAAACGCGCTGACAGCAGTAGACCAAGCGCAACAGACTGTGACATCTGACCAATCAGAGCAGAGTATGCTCTCTGAAAGGAGGAGTTTAGAATGAATCCTTTAGAACGGATCGTTTAACGAGTGGTTTGTGACACTGGAGGGGAAAAAAAAAGGTAATGCTGCAGTTTAAATTATGAGCACATTAAAGTGTTTTTTGCCCTTGGATGCATGTAAATCTATTTTTAAAACAAAACTAGGCAAGTTCCAAAACCATAATAGGTGCACTTTAAGTACTCACGTATTTAAACACAAATCCATATTGGAATGTGTAAGAGCCCATGTTCTACACCATTCCAAACCTTTCTTAGCCAAGTGTCCTTTGTGTTGCATCTAAATAAATGCAGGTTGTTTCTGATATATTTTTACTTTTGCCTCTTTTCTGTAATTTTCCCCCACATTTCACCCGTCAGTCAGCTCTCTCTATCACACAATAGCTACCAGCTTAAAGCTTAACATGTGCTTCCTCTGAGATTCATGAAGGCAGCCAACGATGTTTTTTTTTTTTTTTTTTTTTTTTTCCTTTTCTTTTCTTTCTTTTTTTATTTTCTCCCCCTGAGGTGTCTGTACAGGATTTTGCTGAGGTTGTTTTGTTTTGTTTTTTCTTGTGATTGTTGTGGCCACTATTTTACCGCGGCTTTTTTCAAAGTTTGCGATGCAACTTGCGAAGATTTTCATACTTCTTTTTGTGGTAAGCCACTTTGGCGAAATCACGTTTGCACAAAATTATTTTGTACGGTCTTTCACAGTGTTTGTTTTGGTCGTACTCATGATCGATGCACGTGAATCGAAGAGGCCTTTGGCTGAATGCGCGTTGTGATGTCACATGATATGTCGAAATCCTGGACAGACTGAGGAAAGCGCTGTCTGCTCTCTTCCGCATACTTGAGCTCACAGAGACTGATGATTGGCTAGTGTCAATGACTACGTTTACATGGACAGCAGTAATCTAATTATTGACCTTATTCTGAATAAGACATTATTGTGATTAAGGTGTTTACATGAGTTGCTTTTAGAATACTCCTTTCATGTTCAGGTTTTACATGTTATAGAACATAGAGCGATTAACATCACACATCATTACGTCCCCACACCACGCTGTCCGACGTTCCCTCCAGAATTTCACCTATCAACATACAGTTCGTCTTCGTTATGGAACCGTATACAGTTTTGAGTGTTTCATTTTTAATTTTACGGAAGCTTCAAGTGCAGTTAATTATTTGTCATGCTGTACGTGCAAATAGACAACTGCTTGAAGCTGTGTCCGAAACCTCATACTTACCGAAATACATGTATATCTCCTACTATATAGTAGGTAAGTACGCGGTTTCGGACACAGCCGTGCACTCTTGTTTGCCGTCAAACGGTTGAGCACTGTCGTGTGTGATCGTGTCCTATACCAAAATGCGGTGAAAACTCCCACACGACGTTAAAAGGGTGATTAAGGTGTTTATATGTCGATAATGCGACTAAAATAGGAATGATCAACATGTCTTAATTCGATTTGTGTTTACTTCGAGTATGACTTTAGTCAGATTAAGGTAATCAATAATCGCTGTTTACATGCTAGTTTCTTAATCAGAGTATCATCTTAATCAGGTTATTATTGGATTATTGTTGTCCATGTAAACGTACTGACTGTTACCACCGCACAGCTCCAGGGTCCTCAGTTCAATCCTAAACTCGGGTTACTGTCTGTGTGGTGTTTCTGCATGTTCTCCTTGTATCAGCATGGATTTCCTCCAGATTCTCTGGTTTCTTTCTACTGCCCTAAAAACATGCCAGTATGTGGACTGACTAAGATAAATTGCCCCTAGCTGTGAATGAGTGTGTGAATGTGTGTGTGTGTGTGTGTGTGTGTGTGTGTGTGTGTGTGTGTGCATGGAGCCCTGTGATAGAATGGGGTCCTGTCCAGTGTGTATTCCCACCTCACGCCCAGTCTTCCCAAGATAGAATCCAGCTCCACCGCCACCCTGATCGTGATAAAGTGAGTGAGTGAGTGAGTGAGTTTTCCTCACATTCTGGAAACTGTCAATAACATATCTGCTCTTAGAAAAATCACTGACCTCTGTGACTACCACAGGCCGCATAATCAGGAGAAAGAAAAATAGCTAGCAACATCCAACAAGGAGACAATGAAGTGTCTATAGCTGCCTGTCAATCATTATACCTTCAGATCTTATAGCTTAGATATCTATTTTGTGGGTGTGGCTATGAATATTGAAGGGAGGAGCTTTATTTATTTTTGTTATGACATGTATGAGACAGGAAACAGTTTTGAGGAAGGATCTCCTTGCTTCTGCATCCTATATATATATATATATATATATATACACTGCCAAGATAATCAGAATTAAAAAGGCAAAGTGTCTGTAAGTGCAGGCATTTTGTGTATGATGTACAGAACCATTTTTAATGTAAGATATAGGGAAAGGGAGACATGGTGGCTTAGTGATTAGCACGTTTGCCTCACACCTCTAAGGCGGCTGTGGCTCAGGTGGTAGAGTGGGTTCTCCACTAATCGTAGGGTTGGCGGTTAGATTCCCGGCCCACATGACTCCACATGCCGAAGTGTCCTTGGGCATGACACTGAATCCAAAGTTGCTCCTGATGGCAAGTTAGCGCCTTGCATGGCAGCTCTGCTACTATTGGTCTGTGAGTGTATGTGTGAATGGGTGAATGAGAACCAGTGTAAAGCGCTTTGGATAAAAGTGCTATATAAAAGCGCCATTTATTTACAATTTACCTCTGAGGTTGGGGGTTTGAATCCTGCCTCAACCTGGTGCATGTTCTATCTATGCTTCGGGGACTTCCTCCAGGTACTCTGGCTTTCCGCCCCAGTCCAAAGATATGCATTGCAGGCTGATTGGCATTTCCGAATTGTCTGTAGTGTGTGAATGTGTGTGCGATTGTGCCCTGCAATGGGTTGGCACCCTGTCCAGGGTGTCCCCCACCTTATGAATTGAGTTCCCTGAAATTGGCACCAGGTTCCCCACAACCCTGTGTAGGATAAGCGGAATTGAAAATGGATGGTGGGATGTAGGGAAAGGGGAATTGTATTTTGTGTATTGGGCTGGAAATTTTGCTGAAATCTGCCAGCAGTGGTTAATGATATTAGCTCGTCTGTGTGCACCTTTACATCCAGTTACATCTAAAACCTCTCAAAAGGAGCTGCTAGACTGTATGCCTTTATGGCTGTATGTTCTCGACTCTTAACTGCCTATTACCCAGGCCACCAAACATGTATTCAGACAAACAACTGGAATTTTTGTGGGCCCCTAGAATTATGTGTTATGATATGTTATGGTAGAGTAATGTGAAAAGTGGCATGTTTTACGGCAGTGAGCAAAAAAAAATTGGGGTGTGGGTGTGTGGGTGTAAAATGACAGTTCATGCTTGCAGCTCTGGGGTCAGCGGGTCTGTGAGACTTCACGTCTGGAGTGTGTGTGTGTGTGTGTGTGTGTGTGTGTTGAGTCACCAACTCATTACTCACTGTGGCCAGCTTTGATGGCTGACATGTCTGGGATTGGTGATGTGCACAGGAAATGCAGCCTGGAGGAGTCTTTGTTGTCCCACAGCAAGTGGGCAGGCTGAATCATGTTTAACTACAGAGGAATCCCCTTACACTTACACACACACACACACACACACACACACACACACACATACTATACCGATCACCTTAAATTCTACAGAATATCAGCAATGCTTGAGTCAGAAGCAGATGTGGGATCTACATCCTGTGAACCTTGAAATCTAGGCCTACTTACTCACAACACACACACACACACACACACACATAGACATTTTTGCTTTACTATCCTTGTGAGGACATGCCATTGATTATGATTAATGTCTATAATAATTTATTATTAATTAACTATTATTAATACACCTAAATCTAGCCCTAACTTTAACCACACGCACACACACACACACACACACTGAACTGTTTTGTTAAATAACACAAAATACATGGAATGTAAATAGTTTATTAATGTAAATGATGTAGTATTGCAACCAAAAATTGCAACAAAGTAACATGCAGTCTTTTATACAATGCCCTCCACTAATATTGGCACCCTTGGTAAATATGAGCAAAGAAGGCTATGGAAAATTGTCTTCATTGTTTAACCTTTTGATCTTTTGCTCAAAATATTCACAAAAATACTCTGCTCTCATGGATATCAAACAATTGCAAACAAAAGACAAGTTTACTAGTTACTAATGTTACTGGTGTGTGGTGACATGGGCTTGTGCCCCAAGTTCCCTGTGATAGGCTCCAGGCTCCCCTGTAACCCTGTGTAGGATAAGTGGTGGAAAATGGATGTGTGGATGGATGGTTCATGGGTAACGTCTCACAGCTCCAGAGTCCCTGGTTTGATCCTGAACTTGTGTGGAGTCTCACTACAGATTTCCTCTGGGTTCTCCAGTTTCCACCCAATGCCCGAAAACACTCCAGTGAAGAATTGGCTGCTCGTAATTTCTGCTAGGTGTGAACGAGCATCTAGGGTGTGTGCATAATGTGTATAACTACCTTACTCCCAGTGTTTCCAGGATGGGTTTCGCTGTAACCCTGACCAGAAAAACAATCACTTACTGAAGATGAATGAATGAATGCGACCGATCATGTGAAGTCTTTTTATAGCTTAAGTATTAAAGTATACGGCTGATTCAGCAACAGAAACAAGTCATTTGACTGGTCAGTCAGGTGTTTGGAAGCTTCTGCATGAACTGTTGCTTCGACAAACACATGAAACGTCAACCAGACATTCCTCTAGGTATTTCAAAATCCATGTATCATAAATGCTGCTAAGAACAGACAGAATACCATTTCTCATCAGTGCACTCTGTTTGAAACTTACTAGACTCAATCATTTAAAAGTTTCTTATAGAGGTAAAGCGTTTAAAGTGAGGGAGAAATGAAATACCAGATCGCCAGACAATGAAACAGAAGAAGTGGAGAAGGCATGTTCAAACACTTTCTTCTGAAGATAGTATTTTTTCTTTAACACATCACTTGGATGTTCAGGCAGATTAACAGTCCATTAAATCTCAAAATGATTATGCACTAATACATTTCATGCACTAATTGGATTGTGCAGGAATGTGTCAGATTGTTCTGTGTAATGAAATCATTAAGGCACTGAACTGTGACTGGAAGAGAATGTCATATTAACCCAGCTCAACATGCTCATTTTGAGTCATATTTAACCAACAGATTCAGTCACTGCTATACTCTTATGCCCCATAGATGGCAATATTGTAAAAGTGAGCGAAATCATATTCGCACACTGTACTGTACATAAATACACAGATCACTGTGTGTGTGTGTGTGTGTGTGTCTAAATATAAGAAATCTGCACAAGTAGCAGATGGAATCTTTTTCGCAGATTAAACTACTGCGCTCGCGACTTTTGCCTGGAAAATAACACCATCACTGTGTAAACGTTTAACTCTGGAAAGCAGTATCTTTTCGTGAGAGATTGCCTTTTCTTTGGGGAGAGAGAAACAGCATGATAAAGTGAATAAAAGGCTGAGTGGGTGAGAGAGAAAGAGAGCAGTGATATCTGATCATAGAAGACAGTTATCAGCCAACTCCTGGTCTTCTGTCTTTCATTTCCCTCCCCCATTTCCCATTTTCTTATTACCTGCCTCTTCTCCATGCCACAGTCCTGCTTTCATCTTTGCATGGGGTCAAGGGGCATGCGTTGTAATCCTGAACTTGGGTGTATGTTCCTGTGTTCTCTATAGAGTGTGTGTGTGTGTGTGTGTGTGTGAGTGTGTGTGTGGGTGTGTGTGTGTGTGAGTGATAGTTCTCAAGCCAGTATCTGTGGTTTGTTGGCAACCGCCATCTCCCCTTTCAGCCTTGCAGCACTCCAGTCTTTGGCCACTCAGCAAAAATGGCTGACAGAAAAATGTCACCTTGCGGAAATTCTGACGAATCACAGTGACTCAGGCAGATTCCCAGGGCTATTATGGGGCCTTGATCAAGACTGGGATGAGAAGGAAAAGAGAAATGATTTTCTTGGATCTGTTTCTATCGAAATCCCTTTATCAGGTTCTATGCACGCTTTTTGAGTATATGACGAATGTGATATGTTCAAATCCTGCTGCAGTGCTACTGCTCATGCTAGAACCATTTATTATTTCTTTTTGCTGCAGAACTCTGCGATACAGTTTCCTGTGTAGTTTCCTGCTTTTTAAAGATCAATAAAGTGTAACCATAACCAAACAGCTATCGTGTCCCTTTAGCTCTAATGTAACAGTCTACTCCTCATCTGCATTGATGATCAATTACATAATGAAAGCAGGCCTTTTACTATATATAAACACTATTCGCTTACAGCAGTGGGGTTCCTGAAGCATAGACAAGGGCTTTGTGATTTTATTTTATATTTTTATTTTTATCATAGCAGTGGAAATCACAACAATCACAAGTTATTTTAGTTACAGTCACTTCAAATGAATGAGTTTAATCCAAACCTCAAGAGCTCAAAAACATGTCGGTCTATAAAGATTGTCAACTTATGTTCGGTCCAAAAAAAAACTTACAAATGAAAATATCTTGAATATAATCAAATATGTCTAGTATTTCCAATTATAGGATTACAATAAACCACATATATGGTCATTAAAGAGGTTTCTAGACATTTCTAGTCATTTAAAGCTTGAAATAGTCTTGTTCAATTGGCTGATACTTTTTCTCATTTTATGAATGCATTTCTAGAAAGAATCAAAAGTATCTGGCAATAGAATAAGATTTTGAATGTAAAGCTTGAAATGAGCTGATGCTAAAAATAGGTGTCATATCACAGTAAATGAGTGACCACATTTCCCAGCCTGCACTGCGGCCTACAAACATGGCTGCCATGGACTGCAATTCCCAGAACACTCACATTCATTCTAATCACGCACACCTGCATTAAAATTCACAGCGCTCACAACAGTATAAAGAGACTGTTTGAACACAATGACTTTGCGAAGTATTGAGTGTTATCACCATACCAAACGTATATACCCTGTTCCTCGTTTTGTTTCATGTTCATTGATCTTGTTTCTTATTTCTCGTTCTCAATTCTTGCCTTACCTAGTTTATGCCTGTTTACAGATCACCTGACCCATTGCCTGTTTTTTGACCACACTATTGTCTCATGATTTGTATTTGTCCGCCTGCCTCTCTTTACTAAAAGCTCTTATCTGCACTTGCATCCGTCCTAACCTTCATTACGTTAATTACGTGACAATAGGTAAACACATCTAAAATCAGGCTGAATAATATTATATCTGATTTATAAAAAGAAATATTAGATACACGCCCATATTCAACATCTTTTTTCACTTGTTATATAAAGTGCTACGGCTCCAGTAAATAGCCATAATATTATTCTACACAATTAAATAAATGTGCCTAATATTGGAATAGTTTGATGTTTGAATATTTGAGTATATAGATGTGCTTATAAAATAAATAGGTATAATGGGTCAGAGGGACTTTAAAGGGGTCCCTGGCTGCAAGAAGTTAGAGAACCCGTGGTTTATAGTATGGATTATGCTATTAAAGCCAGAGTATACAGTCTTTCTCTGTATGAGTAAACATTTACACTTTATCAGTACATACTGCTGCACAGTAAAACATGCATGATAAATGAGGGTCTGGTGATTTTTTACTGCACACAAACTTGGGCACGAGGCCAAGATGAAAAACATGAAAACACATGTTAAATCAACACAACGGATGGCCAGGGTCTGATACAGTAGCCAAGAGGAAATCCGGCTAAAAGGCACAGTCTGATTTCTGATTTCACAACACAGAGCTAAAGGGCCAGCGGTATTTTTTAAATCCAAGGAAAATTTCCACTAATCCCATTTCCTGTAGTGAAAACCTATAACCTCCTTTTGTAACACTTTTTTTTTTTTTTTTTTAATGTAGCGCTCATGGCAGAGTGCCATTCCAGCCTCTATATCATCTAATTTTCTTATTTTCTAGATGGAAGAAGAGAGCCAAGGGAAATTTTCAAATGGGCGCCTTTTGACATTTGGGCATAACCTCAAATAACAGACGTGAAATGAGTATACAATTTAATGAATGAGTGTGGCAAGTAATTTTCTAACAGTTTCTTGTAATAATGAATCTGCATTCACAATTAATGGTATGTGTTAATATAAACAAAGCCCATAGTACCATGAGCCTACATTGCATGATAGACTACACTGTAAAATCTAATTACATTTCTATATTACAAAAGGCTATTATGGATTCAGTATAGTGGTTTAAGCCAGACTTCTAGCTCTTGCAAGACTTAAGTAGTCTCGTCAGGTACTTCCACAGGAAAAGGACATTTTACTGGCATCAATAACAAACTTCAGACCACTGTTTTTACATGTAGCACTAGATACTACTGAAAACAGAAACAAACCTGAAAATAGCCTGTTCTGCTACAGCCTTGCATAGGAGCCTAGCTCATAGACAGCGTGTGGCCCTGAGTATTGATGGGAATCTTGAAAAGGTAATCAATTTAATCCACAGAAGTCAAATGTCAAAATGTAGTCATAAAACCTAACAGGAAACCACTTCAAATGAGCGCCATCTTGTTAGTGTGACTTGCACAGTTTTGTTTTAAGTAAATGTGTGTTGGTATTTCATGAAAGATGAAAGATTATTACCTGTCAGGAAGTCAGGAAGTAGCTGAATAGAGAAGGAAAAGAATAAGATGGATTGTGGTAAATGTTGTGTGGAGATACGTATGGATGAAGGATTTGTATCTGTGAACTAAAAAGCTCAGTTAATGATTGAAGTATTAATAATTTAGCTTTCTTGGCAGAATTTGTTATTTTGCCATCAGTTTTTCAAAGTTGTCTTGTTAACTCAGCGTTTTAGAGCATGTCTTGTATGGTAAAAGCTAAAAATGTTAGCAAATGTTTTAATATGTTGGTGATCTGAATTCCATAGGGTCTATCAAATAAAAGTTCAGAAGTACTTTGCTAGTAGTTTTATGATGTGACTAGTTAGCTTTGTTTTCCGTCCACCCATCCATCCATCCATCCATCCATTTTCTATACCACTTACCCTACACATGGTCACTGGAGATCCTGGAGCCTATCCCAGGGAACTCGGGGCACAAGGCAGGGGACATCCTGTATGGGGTAATTAACCAATTATCACTATCTAATGAACTACAGATAAGCAGTAATGCTTTTGGAATTTATTTGTTTGCTATCTTTGATTAGAGGTACAAATAGTCAGAATGGTTGGGAAAATGTGATCTCAGTGACTTTGATCGTAGCATGGTTATTGGTGCCAGATGAGCTGGTTTGAGTACTTCAGAAACTGCTGATCTCCTGGGATTTTCGTTGTGTGAAAAGAAAAGCAACAGTTCTACAGGCAGAAATGCCTGGACTTTTTCTAATCCTTAAATGTCCAGTTTCAGTGAGTCTCTGCCCAATGTAGCTTCAGAATCATGTTTTTGTCTGATAGAAGTGGAACCCAATGTGGTCTTTTGCTGTTGTAGCTCAGCCACTTTAAGTTTCAACATGCTGTGCATTCTGAGCTGCTTTTCTGCTCAACATGGTTGTAAAAAGTGGTTATTTTAGTTACCATAGCCTTCCTGTCAACTCTAATCAGCTTTGGCATTTCTCCTCTGACCTTTCTAATCAACAATGTGTTTCTGCCTGCAGATGTGCCACTCTCTGGATGTTCTTTCTTTAATTTTTCTATTATTACCATGTAGAATTTGAACATAACGGAAATGAAAAATCTGTCAGGAACCACAAGGATTTTCATCACTCTATGTATGTGTTCAAAAAGTCTCAAAGAGTGCCAAAAGGAACCTTTTTATTGCAGTGACTGTATCTTGTTCTGAAGCATAGGCATCATTTTTGCTGTGGACACTGAAGACGTGTCAGCACCACTTTTTGTAAAGTAGTGCTTTTCAAAATCTTATATAAGAGCTTACATCAGAAACTGATGAAAAATTGTATCTAGAAATATTAGTTTTGCCCTATTCGTGCTGTGGCTGGTGTTTGTAATAAAACATCTCTTAGATGATAAAACTCAGCATGAGCGAGTTTCTATCAGGTTTCTTTTCCTGCATTTCATGTTTGTGACATGTACAGCAACATGTTCTCATAAATCTATTTGCAGAAAACTACAGTCATGATATTGTGATTATGATATGTGATTAAATCTGTCATTATAATAGCTCATTTAATCAGCCTACTGGTTTGCACTATTTGATTTACTTTCTTTTTGTTTCTAAACAGGCTCCGAGTTCAACACACTGTGGCTGATGTAAACCATGGCAACAAAATTTCAAAGAATTCTAAAGCATCCATCATTGAGGGATTGCTAGAGTTATTTTGAAAAAGCTGTGGATTTATACACTAGTTAATGATGCTTTATACAGACAAGGAAAAAGGCTTCAGAAAACACTTTCAATGCTGATAGACTTGGTTCCTGACTGATCACATTTTTTTGCATCATCATTCATCATCTTTTTTTTTTTTTTGTCCCACAAGCACTTTTCAAAAGAACATTTTGCTCATGCTCTGAAAAGTTTGATATTCAAAAGTTTGAATTCCTGTTTGACTTATTTACAAAAACAAACGGGTGTGTGGAGGTGCATACACATCCATCCATCCATTTTCCATACCGCTTACACAAGGTTGTGGGGGAGCCTGGAGCCTATCTCAGGGAACTTCGGGCACAAGGTGGGGGAAGCCCTGTCATTTGCCCCATACTGATTTCTTCTGTTTTAGTGTATATCTCATACTAAATTGTTTCAGAAATTAAAACAAAATATAAGATAAAACAAAGGCAACCTGAGTAAACACAAAATACAGTTTTTAAATGATAATGTTATTTATTCGAGCAAAAAAGTTCCAATACCAACTGGGCCTGTGTGAAAATTTGACCCCCCTCCCCCCATAGTTCCTAATTCCCCAGATCTATGAAACTGCATTCATAATGGGGTTCAGCTGGACTAGATGCAACCAGGCCTGATTACTGCAAACCCTGTTCAA
>JANDJT010000060.1:14169701-14188701 GCA_024331685.1 Stegophilus panzeri | reverse complement strand
TCCAGAAATGATGAGGAAGAAGGTGATTGAAATACATCAGTCTGGGAAGGGTTACAAAGCTATTTCAAAGGCTCTGGTACTCCAAAGGACCACAGTGAAAGCCATTATGTCCAAATGGAAAAACTCGGCATAGTGGTGAAACTTCCCAGAAGTGGCCAACCTTCCAACATTCCTCCAAGATCACAGAATTTTGAGTCAAAATTGGAACTGTTTGGAAGACAGGAGTCCCGTTACATCTGGTGTAAACCAAACACAGAATTCTACAAAAAGAACATCATACCTATGGTCAAGCATGGTGGTGACAGTGTGATGGTGTGGGGATGCTTTGCTGCGTCAGTGCTTGGGCAAATTGCAATAATTGAGGGAATCATGAATTCTGCTCTCTACCAGAAAATCCTAAAGGAAAATGTCCAGTCTTCAGTCCACAAGTTGAAACTCAAGTGCAACTGGATTATGCATCAAGACAATGATCCAAAGCATTGGAGTAAATCCTATGATCCCAGAAGTAAGTGACTGAGTAAAAGACTGATCTCCACTTTTAGAAGCGTTTGGTTGCAGTTATTGCTGGTAAAGGTGTCACAACCAGATTTTAAGTTTAAGGGGGCAATTAGTTTTTCACATTGGTGATAGGTGTTGGATAACTTTTTTTGCTTCAATAAAAAAATTAAAAAATAAAAACTGTATTGTGTGTTTGCTCAGGTTGGCTTTGTTTTATGTTGCATTTCGTTTGAAGATCTAAAACTGTTTAGCATGAGATATACACAAAAACAGAAAAATCAGTATGGGTGCAAATACTTTTTGACAGCACTGTACCATCTTCCTATTGGTAACTTTTTAAAATCAAAAGTTTCGGACACTGCCAACATTTTGTTGTCAGCTGTCTTTGGTTGAAATGATACTAAATCTGTCATGAATTCCTCCTCTCAGTGGGAGATGGGGTTCTGACTATGATAAGCCCTGTTTTGATGTTTTGTTTTGAGTTCCTGTCATGTTTTGTTCATATAGCTACGTGCTCTTTGTTTTCATTATTTCTTTGTCTCCACCCCTGTCCTGTCATTGGTCGTTTCCCCTACTCTTCTCACCTGCTTTGTGCTTAGTTCCTGATTAATCTCTAATTACTGTGTATTTATGCTGCGTTCACGCCATGTCGGAATTGCCGTAATTACTAGGTGACAACCTGAATGTTCTACTCTGAGCTGTTCACGTCCTCAGATTCGGAATTATGCGTTTCTATATGCCAAAATGAATCCGTGTGTGAGATGATGATGTTAACAACTGCAAAATACATAATTACAACATTAAATCACATTATTATGCTATAGCTAAATATTAGCTATTGCTAAATTATTACACAGAAATATTAGGAGATAACTACTTATCTACATTTTACCGCTGAATCCACCACCATGCAGTATGTTGCTTTTTGTAAAAGCAATTTCCATTTCAAATTAGCTACCAACTGCATTCATCCACCAAGCCTTAGCAGCAAACAAAAATAGGGAGATGAGACAAACCTTTGTAGCTTTGCAAAGTACACCACGCACCAACCCAACACCTTCAACCCAGTACAGAATTACATTCTCTTACACAGTCTCTGTAAATCCCTGATTGTTCACTTTTGCCGTGACTTATTAGTGTGCCATGAAGTTAAAGAAATAAATGACATAAGGACAAATTAAAGGAGTCAAGGCCAACAATTTCCATCAACTATCTGAGTACCAAGCCAGGTTTTGAAGTGGTTTTGGGATGTGTTCTGGTCGGTCAAGTAGACGTTGATCTCCCAGAATTTCTCAGCACTCCCTGTTCCATTAGACTAAACCCTACAGAAATCATCAGCACCAGGATTGCTCACAACTGGAGCGACCTAAAATCTCTCCCTTTCCCTCTAGCCTTATTAATCATCACTTGCTTAGCCAAATATTACACTCTTTGTGTATCACATGTTCCCAGAATCTGTTTAAATGACTGACACTTTGTTTAAAAAGATTATATGTATTAATGCATAATATGTTGCATTGATTATAACTAGAGATCTGTGCAGTTTTCATCACTTTTTCATCAAAGCTGAAGAAATGAGAAGAGATTTGGCTGTGCTTGGAAATTTTGGTGCAGTATGCTTGGTTGAGTGTAGGCGGAGAGAGAGAGAGAGAGAGAGAGAGAGAGAGAGAGTTAAGATGACAGGCATGAAAAAGGAGCTCTCTCTCTGAACAAAATAACACCCACATCCCACCCATTCTCTGCACTTCACATAAATGCATACCACAGATAAAATGATATGACAAAAAATTATTTTAATCTACTCACATTCTAATACACTATTTATAATAACCATTCCAATGAAATATGAACAAAAGAGAATAGAGTATCTGTAATTTTACTGAATAATAGAATGCAAAAGTTCTAAACTGCTTTAATCTGATTATTTTATTTTATGGTTTATATTCTGTGATCTGACACCACACCCATGTTTCTGTCTCAAGAGTGTATAGTACTTCTCCAGACTATGGTTCCAACCATCCAAACTTTTCCATGCCACAGACCGCCCCCACTGTCTGACCCCCTTCCTTTTGGCCTTATGGAACAATGCATCATTCAGCGGGAGCACGCTAGCCTTCGTCTGGCCGTGGCAACACTGTTCCTCTGGAAAATCCGGAAGGTGCACATAGTACTAGGAGATTTAGATGTAGATAGCGTTTGGAGCATTCACCTATAAGCCCCCTCCCCCTTTTCTGTGGATGCTGATGTGGCACCTGCACATATTCCAGAGGAGGAACGGGGCATCTGTTTCTGGATACACTTTCGAAGATACTAATACTAGTACTACTAATACTGTCCTGGATACTTCTATATTCTGTTCTCCAATGGCTAATTTAAAGTACCTCTTAAACAGCTTAAACAATGGACAAGTCACACAACATCTGGGCATTGAGTATATTAACCATACCAGATCTGCCATCCTGTCCTTGCATTGGTGTAGCCAGGAATTCATTTCAGGAGGAATGAAGAAATATGTTAAATAAATTCACTGCATGATCTGTACAAATAATTGAATGAGTGCAGTGTGCTCATGCATTTTGGGTGGAAGCCAGACAGTAGCAGAAGTGTGATCTACCATCAACCAATCCTGCCATATTAAAAATGCTAACAGGCCTATGAAATAAAATGTCTTTATGACAGTTCCACTGGAAATTCTTAAAGTAATATGCTAGTAATTGGTGGAAAATGACATTTTACTATATAAAAATAGATCCATCCTGCTTTTAGTCCTGCTGTGGTAGTAGAGCTTCAGTATTTTATTGGCTGTCACTTTAATATCCCTAGGCTCAGATTGTAGACAGTTGGCAAAGTAGCTAACAGAAATGGAAAAATGCATGATCCTGATTGGTTGATCCTGTATCTTACCATAGCAGCTGGTAACCAATTAATTGTGATAAAACAAAGTAAAGGAAGTGGCCTTTGTACGTTTGGTCTGGTTAAATACAGACATTTATGAATACATTTATAGCACAATTATTGTGCAAACATGTCATTTGATGTGTATACGTGGGTTTTGTTTTTGAACCACCCACGAATAAACATTTGGAACCGACGTAAAATATTTCAAAAGGGGTCCATTTTCTGAAATCCACCCCCAAATACTGTATATGTTTACATGTCCTCTTTATAGTGCTGTTCCTTTGAAATTGAGTCCGAGAGATGCAGTTTCGCTACTCTGAAACTAGAGAATTTGCGATAAGTAGTGAGCCATATTTGTACCATGTAGGCCATTTAGTTTTGTCATCAAACTTCTGTGAAAATTTGATGAGAAAAGCATATAGTTTGTTACATTTGTATGTAGATCCGTTTTCATCCATCGCCTTTGTTGATGGTTACATTTTCTTTAAATGAATGCATGTGTTATGAGGGAGTCAAGCTTGAGGAAGTGGTTAGAAATGGTATGGCCCATTGTAGAGGTATGCATATGTTCCCTTTCAAATGGAACTCAACATTGCATGAGCGCCACGCTGTGGGAAACATGGAACTCACGCAAGGTCTCGTTCCCTTTTCAGGGAATAGGGTTATCCCAGACATTTTTCTGACTAGGGAAATATGTTTTCCAGTGGTTAGAACATTTGCCTCACACTTTAAGGGTTGGGGGTTGGAATCCTACCTCCACCCTGTGTATGTGGAGTATGCATATTCTCCCTGTTCTTAGGGGGTTTCCTCCGGGTACTCTGGTTTCTTCCCTCAGTCCAAAGACATGCGTTGTAGGCTGATTGGCATCTCTAAATTGTCTGTAGTGTGTGAATGGGTGTGTGAATGTGTGTGCAATTGTGCCCTTCGATGGGTTGGCATCCTGTCCAGGGTCTCCCCTGCCTTGTGCCCCGAGTTCCCTGGGATAGGCTCCAGGCTCCCCTGCAATTCTGTGTAGGATAAGCGGTATGAAAAATGGATGGATGGATGGATGGAAATACATGTATTTAAGTACTTCACCCCATCCCACATTTAGGCAGGAAATGAACCTGCTTATATTTTTTAACCTGGTTGCATCACAGCCATTCAGCATTACTGTTCATTTAGTTCATTTAGTAGTGTTCAAAATCATTTTTGTCACTAATAAAAATTCAACATTCAAAGGAATGTGAAAACACAAAAGGTGTAATGTAGGACTGAAATAGCTGATGCTATCATATTATACTGACTGTGCACTTACTGTGTACTTGTAGTTTTTGTGCTTCTGAGACACAATAAATAATTATTCATTCAGTACACACTGATCCAGATGGCCTCGTATTCTGAACCTCTTTTAAGGCCATAATATGAAGTACATGTTGCCTACCCAAACACATTCAGTTACCAGAAGTGACAAGGAAAAAACATTCTGCTGTTTTGATGACCTTCCTCAACTAATTGAGAACACACAATCACTGGTGTTTCAAATCAAGGCAAAGAGACAGGGACAGAAACCTTAATAGCCTTGAGTTCCTCTTTCATCTCATACACAGCTTTTCTAAATCAAATCTTCCCCATAAACTACAAGTTAACTTAGCAATGCTGATGTGAGGTTGCTGTGGGACTTTCATGTCGTGAATCCATGGCTGACATTATTTCAAAGCTTGTTCTTCTGCCTTCTTTGTTGAGGAACTTATTTCTACATAATGAAAGCCAGGACCCCCCTTTTCAGCTTCACTCAGTTACATGCCTTTGTAGTTAAACCCAGAGTGTTCTTGTTTGTTTTGGGTTTTTTTTTTCAATAAAATGGACTTGTTAAAGCTAATTAAAACAGGACCAATTAATGAGTAGGATATGGTCCATTAGGGAAGCCAAGTACTGCATAGTGAACTCATCATTTCACACTTTCATGTTGCAAACTGTGTGGTTGTTTGTTTGCATGTCAGCTGCTACATATACTGTAGGACTCATGTGTGACTTCAAATAAGCAATCACTGCTTCAGGCAGATTTTTTTTTGGCACTTTTTGGTTTTTGGTACTTTGCTTTAAACATGTTTAAATAGTTGCAAGAAAATGTTTGTTTCCTATAGTTGCCGATCAGAATTTTATATCTTTCTTCCATAAAACAAATTGTAATCCATGAATATTTCTGCAATTCCTTGCATGAACAGACTCTGACTTGGCCATTCCGAAACACAAATTGAATCCTTTCAAACTCATTCTGTCATTGATTTACTCATAATTCTGGTCATTCTTTCATTGCATGGTCCAACATTTACTCATCTTTAGGTGATGGACCACTACCCTGACATTCTCCTTCACTGATGTCAAGCTGTCCAGGCCCTGAGGCATTAAAGCAGCTCCACGCTTTGATGCTCCCTCCATCATGTTTCGCAGATGGGGTTAGGGTTAGGGTTAGGTAGGTAAATAGGGTTAGGGAGGTATTAGGGAGGTAATTCCAAGTGCTGCCAAACTATTCCTTGCAACTGTATTAACCCTAGTGCATGCTCTTTAGAGCTCTACAGGGGGACTTTCATCAATGGGAATCTGATCTGTTGAAATGAAAGTCCGATTTACACTGGCTGGTCATCTACTTTGTTCTGATGCATCAGTAGCTGTTATATAGCTTATATAATTGATATTTATCCAAAGACTAATCGTAGAATTTGTAAAGGGCTCTTGTTACCATTGCACCTTGTCACATACATACTGACTCCAGCAAAACTGTACTGCAAAACGAATCATCCAAATTTACACACTTCTAAAACCTTAAAATCCTAGTATGACCATTCAAGAACGTCAAATTAATTCTATCAGATTAGAGTTCTAGATATCTGCCAGATTTAAGGCCAGATTTGGAAGGTGGGGCCAAGCAAGTGTCAAGTTTCACAACAAAGCCAGAGGCCATGTTTGGGAATGCTGGAATAAAGCACTGCTTCCTTTTAAGGCTGACAAGGACACATGGCAAACCCCCCACCCCTCCTCCTCTTCACAAGATGCTTTTTCCTAAGAGCTCACATTCCTCTGGCTTCTGATTCAGAAAGGATTAAATATGAAACCAGTGATGCAAGGGTCTGCAGTCTGCACATCCTCCCAAAATCAGTACCATTTCCTCTGGCCCTAAGGACAGGAAGAACTGGAGGTTAAAGCATAGTTAAAGTCCTGACTATTATAAGCCCTGACTACAGTTAACGCTTCATACTGGTCAAGGTTGCGGCGGATCTGGAACCTATTCCAGGAACACAGGGAATGAGGTGGGAATACAGCCTGGATTGAACACCAGTCCATTGCACGGTACCATGCACACACAGATTCATACCTAGGGGCAACTTACACCTACTGTTACATACTTTGGGGCAACTTATACCTTACAATACACCTACTGGTTTTTTTTGGGAGGTGGGAGGAAACTGGAAGAAACCCATATGGACATGGGGACAAAAATGTAAAATACAGACAGTATGCCGAGCTCAGGATCGAATCTGGTATCCTGGAGGTATGAGACGGCAAGACTACCGCTGCACCATCAAGTATTGTCACTGTTTCTGCTATTCATTTTTCACAGGGTCTTTAAAAGTCTTTTTTATGTCATGTCTCTCTCTCTCTCTCCCTTTGGGCGATTTATATAAGTTTTATGTGAGCTATGATCTTTATACGAACACTTTCACAACCTTAGGCCTTGTGCTGGTGACAGAATACTGATTCACTATAGGCATTTCTCAGTAACATACACATTAACACTTGACGATCATCACTGGTATAGATTACTGCAATGACAAGCTCTGGAGGATAAAGGTGCAGAAATGGGGTGAGAGTTAGAGAGAGAAAGATGTAATCCGTGTGTGCATCTATGCGTGTACTTGCCTCAAAACCAGCTGCAGCTCAGATTAACTTCAGCATAGCTTTTCTGTTCGGCTGGATTGTTTCTCATCTTCAGCAGCTTCCTCTCTGACAACTCTAAAGCTTTATCAGAGCGCCACACACTTTTCCGAACTCTTTATATAGCCCCGTTGCCATGGCCGTCGCTCTGGATACGTAATGGAGGGAGTAAGAGTGAGCGAGGCCAGTGTAAGAAAGAGTAAGAGTGCAAGCATCTGAAAAAAACCAAAAAAACCCTCATGCCTTTATCTAACATTAAAAGGACATGTCCATTACTGTGCATGCTTTACAGCACATGCATGTAGATTGCTTTAAGGGGAAGCAAGTTGTACCATGACTGCTGATTGTGGCCTCAGGAAACTCTATTGTCATGGTGAATACAGCAGGGTAGTGGTCAGAATCACCTCTCCGGGCCTGTAGGCTGTATGGCCGGATATTTGTGTTTGTTTGCTAGGCCTTTGTTTACTTTGCAGTACCCGCACATACATTCCTGCCATAGCGTGGGAGCCTTCAGAACCACAATACAGTCGAAACACTCCAAGAAGAAAAGAGGAAAATGTAGATCCAACCTAACTCACATCCTCGATTTATCACACTGTGTGCAAGTCATGAAGAAAGAAGAATTTCTACTTGTAAGAAGTTGAAGTAGAAAGGTGTGTTAAAAGGTCTAGGAAGCTGGGTAGAAATAGAGGATAGAGAGAAGCACATCAATCATTGCATTTAATGTACAGGCACGGATGAAGAGACAAATCGTATTCATACTACTCAGATCTTTTTTGTTGTTGTTGATAATTAATACATATTTTTCAGAGTGTGTGAAAATGATCCGCAGCACATCATTTTTATTTTTTATTTTAGCAACACAGCTGAAGGTCTCATTGGAAAATCTTCCTACTGAACACACGATGAGTTTTATTGAGTCATAATATATTACCATCTATCATATTCCAATATGCAAATGACTTCAACTATTTTACCCCTTTAGCAGGGGACGGGGGTGAGCATGTGTCATGTTAATGGGACTTTTTGAACATTTTTATATGAATAAAATCTAGATTTCTATATGAAATGAGGGTAAAAGTGTAGGTGCTTCTGTGCTTCTTTTTTTTGTGGGGTCGAAATATTTTTTTTATAACCGGCACGTGAAGCTATTTACAATTCCTAACAAATTCAAGAAGTATTATTAATTTAAAATCAGACAGAATAGGCAATAGATCATGTTTTGTCGGCCTTTAAATACAAAAGACAAAAATATAAATCAGCTAGATTTTTGTGAAGCATGTTTTTTAATGTTCTCAAGTTTTGAGAAACTTCTTTATCTACATTTCCCCAGAACTTGTGGTTTGTGCCCCAACTCCACTGATCCCTATCTTCCCCGTCATATGTTATATGAGAAATGTTTTTTTAAACCTTGTCAGATTATTATTATTATTATTATTATTATTATTAGTAGTAGTAGTATTCTTACCATTCTTATTATTACTATTATATACTATTATATATAATATTATTGTTGTTATGTTACATGTTTCTTATATTTAATAGATAAAATATTAAATATAATACTAGCTTGCCAATACATGCTCATAAATCTTACTTTTTTAAAAACTTTAACTGTAATAACCAATTTAGTAAAACATTGTTTTTTAATAGAAACCTTGATCAACGCTGCTTATTAAATTCTCACCAATTATAAGGCAATGCTGCAGTTCTGATATTTGGTTAACCTTTGGTAAATGTTAACTGACGTAATTAGCCGTCATCATGGATCAGACACCACATTTTTTTATATAAATGATGATTATTTACGTGTCACCTCGCTTCCAAAAATACAATCGGCTCATTTCCATGATGACAAATTGGTAAGTAGTAATCATAAGTAAGTGCACTCGTGTTATCAGTCATGTGCTCACACATTATGGATATGGAAAAAGAAAGAAGAAAAGGCAGCTTACTTTGTTGTCTTAAGGCTGACTTTGCTGTTTTAAATTAATAGGCAAAAGTAATGTGACAGAACAAGATGTTAAAAAAGCAAGGTAGGTGTTGTTTGTGTTTCTGAAACTTGTTGGCCCACCAATCACAAAATTCAACCCTGTGTGCATTTTTGGATTTCTAAAGGACTCCAAGCTGCTACAGATGAGCAGAGCAAATCACAACATGGGGAGACTATATGTAAAGTAATTTGGATAAATTAGGCAGGCTAAGACAGTTTTTTAAAATTTATTTCGGTAACACTTTACATTAACAGTACATGAATAATCATGCACTTATACCTGACTTAATACTTACTTAAATATTAACTAATAATGAGTTAAGGCATGTACTAATCATGAACTAATGAAGAGCTAACCTTACCTACGACGTGAGTCTTATGAATTCATGCTTGAATAATGACCACCTTACAGTAAGTGCATGTTAGTACATGTTTGTTAGTTCATGTATTAATTAACACGTAGGGGTGAACGAAACCAAACCTGCGCTATAAGAAAGAATATGAATTAAACGTGCATCATTTCAAATTGCTTATATAATCTTCCATATGCAGCTATGTACACAAACATCATTGGATGGTGCTGGATTACATTCATAATTTACACTGAGCCTCCTTATTGAATGTAAAAAGATGCACTAATAATAAACACCAATAATTTCATCTCAACCTGTTTTGCATCATTCTTCACCCATTAATGTGAGGCACTGCTCCTTTGGCCAGCATATTTGATTTAGTTGACCCCTTCATGTTAATTAATGTATTAATTAATATGAAGGGGTCAACTAAATCAAATAACTAACAAACATGTACTTACGTACTCATGGTGCGATTTGTGAAAAAATCAGAGGGAAGGCTTGTTTTTGAAACATTTTTATTCATGAAAATAAATCACAAACCACAGTGGGCCTATATAGACTATGAAGCCTGTGAGGCTATTTCTTGCAGCTGTTAAAGTAACATCTATAGAATAATAATTTTGGAATATTTGAATCAATTTATTCAAATTGAATTCATCAAGTAGCGTGATATTTTCACTCTCATGCCTTGCCCTTTCCTTATGTGGACCCATAGGGGATGCGATCATACACAACAAAACAAAAGGCTAAATACTAATTTAACATGCCAGAATTAAATCCCCTTTAAACCCCTGGTCTATTTACTGAGATGAACAGCATGCATTTTGTGATGGTCCTGTAAAATACGATGATTTGCTGCTCTGAATCCTTTTCATTTGTCTGTCATTTGGCTAGCTGTAGTTTTCACGCTGACATAGACTATTGGTGCTTGGTGTCATTTATGGATTAAGGCCACTGGAACCAGGATCATCACGTAGCCCAGAAGCGGTGTCATCTCTATTGTCAGATGAGTGGGACAGATTTAGTCCCCACCGGGGATAAAGGTAATTCAGCAGAGGCAGGGATATATGCCCCGCCACAGCAAATCGCACCCTGAACGTACTTAAGGTGGTCGTTATTCATGCATGAATTCATAAGATTTGCATTGTAGTTAAGGTTAGCGCTTCATTAGTTCACGATTAGTACATGCCTTAACTCATCATCAGTTAAGTATGTATTACTTCAGGTATTAGTATATGATTATTCATGTACTGTTATTCTTTCTACATCACTGTTATGGTTGCAATCATTCATTGTATCATCGTCATCATCCTGTACCTACGCTATTAGCCTTAGGTCTATGATCTCATTCAACACAATTGTACTACGTGAAGCACTTCAAGCACTGTGCTGGGACCTTTTCCCTCAATGTACTCTTGCTGGATCAACCCTGTTGTGTTCCGGTACCTCGTATTTTCCAAATTAAGCACACGATAGATTTAAACTAATCACATTTTCTCTCTGGCAGGTTTAATTACATGTCATTTGCTTTTTGGAATCATTTTTTAACTTGCACTCATCGCCTCAATCATCCTCTCACTCACTGCTCAATCCTAGTCATGGTCAAATCCTGTCCTGGGTGTGAGGCAGGAATACACTCTGAATGGGATGCCAGTCCATTGTGAGGCATCATGCACACATATTCACACATTCCTTCACACCTATGGGGAATATTAGCATGGCTGGTCTAGCTACCAGCATGTTTTTGGACAGTGGGAGGAAACCGGAGAACTGGTTGGAAACCCATGCATGTTGACACGAGGAGAACATGCAGAGAAACTCCAGCTCAAGATCGAATCGGGAACCCTGGAGCTTTGACGTGGCAATACTACCAACTGCACCACTCTGCTACACAGATTATTCATTAAATAGAAACTATTCAGTTACTCCAGTGAAATGAATAGATAAAGAGTGAGGAATGTTGGCGTACACCAGCTGACAGGTTCTGTATACAACTTAGTAGCAGAAGAAAAATCTTCTGTGGGACAAGGTTTATAGACAAAAAGTGCTGACATATTGACTGAACGTTTCCGTGTATTACCAGAAAACATGCGCAGCTGGGTAGATCTTCAATCATCACAAACACTGAACATTTAAAAAAATTTTTTTTGCAACAACAGGAATTCACTTCACCAAAACATGTCGTAGTTCTAGTGGTTATCATACGATGCCCTCTAAACTGTGCTAAAGTTTCAGTCCTTTCAGCAGAACTTCACTTACTCTAAAAAAAAAAAAGGCTTTATCGGCATTGTTTGCATACTCAGTGCATACTCAGAGTAGTTCCCAAGCAGGCAAATAGACTCAAACTTCCTGTCAAATGCTTTAAAAGCATCATTTGCCCCTGTCAAACACTGGCTTAGTCAGTGCAGCTACACATGACTCATACCAATGTCAGCGATACCGATCATCACATTTCAGCGCACAGCCCAGGACTCGGTTCTCCACTACGTGACGCAGGGACGGGAAAGGCGGTTTGTAAATTGTTACATTTAACAAGCAGATTTCGACTAACCTCGGATGTTTCTAAATAGTCCACCTTGAAAATGCAACATTAATGCCTGCTTGTATAAAAGCTGTGAAACTTTGTGGTTTGTGGCAATCAACACATTTACTGCAACTCTTTACCCTCACTCATTTACCGTAACATAGCAGGGTTTAGCTTAGAAGTCCTGCAGAATGGAAAACCACACCAAGAGATCGTTATGCTCTTTAACTGTGTGATTCTCTCTCTCTGTTTCTCTCTCTCTCTCTCTCTCTCTCTCTGAGCCATTATAATATGTTTGACCTCTGCAAGACAGAAAAGGGGAAGGAGTGTCACATGCCAGTGGAGAAGACATGTACCTATTCTGCTGATTATCTGGACTTTCAAATAGCAAATCAGCAGTTCCTAACGATCTTAAATCAACAATTCTGTCTGACCTCTCTGGCATTTCAGACTCCATTTTTTTTCTTATGGATTTCCTTCCTTAATCATATTTGCACTTCTGTTAAGCTTTGCAACAATGCAACTTTGTACATTGTCCTTGTATACAAAAATAACAATAAACCCAAAGCAAGCCAAGCCTCACACCTTCTTCCCCCCTCTCTCTCTCTCTTTCTCTCTCTCTCTCTCTCTCTCCTTCCATTCTTTCTTTGCTGAAAGCCATGCACACGAGGCCCTGGAGTGCTTGGATCCATTGGCGCTGTCGAGTGTGAGGGCAGTGAGCCTGTGAGTGGACTAGTTTAATAAGAGCGTCGCTATATCAGGTGACCCACCAGTCAAGTCCTCTGGAACTTCTGTTCACTGCCAGCATCATGACTGTTACATGTACGTAGACAAGGCTCATGCTGCTGACTGATGATTCAATCTGAAATCGCTCATGATTTGATGAGTAACTTGTCCCCTGGTTTCAAATATTCCAAATTGTTTATTGCAAAGTCAGAGAATCTGGGAATGAACCAAAAGATCTGCTAACAGTATTTCGAAACAAGCCCTGACTGTGTTCAACATGGCTCTCATTTGGATGACTCAGTGTGCTCGTGTCCAAAAATGTTGCACAGCAAATAGACTGATGCTAAATTGGCCCTTCTTCCACACACACACACACACACACCGACACACTGACACATGAATGAGGATAACCTCAAAGGAATGTTTTATTATCTGCAAATTAGTACATACTTTCACTGAAATCCTTACTGCAACCATTCTAGTAAATGTAATGCTGTAAAAGGCTCCATGGCTCCAACAAATACCCAGAATTTTATTGTACACATTAAATAATGACTGATAGTTGATAGCTGTTCATGAAATAAACAAATACTAAGGGAATCTGTGGAAATTATTGAAGAGTTAAAGCAGTCCTTGGCTACAAAAATGTTTGAGAACACTTGCTCTACATAGAGAACACTTCCAAATATCTTTTTTTAGCCAAGGATTTTTATTCCAAGGATTTTTTTTAAAGCCTATTTGGCTGATATTGTTATCTCCAACTTAATCAGATAAGAAGAGAATGTTATCATTTTCTCACCATGATGCATTTGACCATGAGTTTCCATAGTCTTATAGAAAGTGACTTTTAGTCACATGTTCCTTCTCTCTGTGTTATACAATTGATGGACTTCTCTATTTAATAAATCACTGTGTTGATGTGTGAGAATAGTGCAGCAAGAGCTCAAAGTGCTCTGAGAAGTTATAAGTTTGCATGAGAAGCATTGGTGGTGTTTGTGTTTACTTAAAAATAGTGGGTGCACATTGCTAAGGGTATTAACATTACATAGAGTTTTGAAGCCTTTTTCTCAAGTTCAGCAAGTTTACAAAGTAGCATCAACTGGCAAACATGGGTAAGTTATGGAGAGCAGCAGATGTGGTTGATAACACAATATACAGAGTTGGAGAACAATGATTAGCTTGATGTAACACTCATGTAACCCTACTTTCATGCTAGAAAGGGCCAAAGCAACAGGTGACCATTCATATTCTAAATATGTGTGCGACACAGAGTTGTGATTTCGGTGATAGAGGTAAGCGATAAAGCTTCTTATTAGCAAATAATAAAATTAGATATGAGGTAAACTAAAAAGACAACCGTCCGAATGACTCGAATGATTCCAGTGTGTGGTCTGACATTTCTTCATTTCCCTTCTCACAACTTATTATCTCTTATTTAGGGTTTAACTTATTTAGGGTTTGATGCAAAAAAATGCAAATCTTGTGTGTGGATCCTCCTCCTGTCAGATGTGAGCTCTCGTTAAATGCATATAGAGACATTACGAAGATAAATAAAGCTTAAAAGGAAGTAGCAGAGATTGTTGGTGCCTTTGGTGTACATATGTAGTTGTACAGTTAACTTGCTTGGCTAATCTGCCAATGAAGCTAGTATGAAGCCTAGCATCTAACACATAAATCAACCACTTTTTTTTTGTTGCAATGATTATTGCATGATTTAATTTGTGCTTAACTAGTTAGTGTTAGAAGCATTTAGGCTACATTTACATTTATTCATTTACCAAAGCGACTTACAAATGAGGAAATACAAGCAAAATGATATATCAAGCAGGGAACAATACAAGTAGTGCTACCATGCAAGATTTATAATTGAGTTCTAGAGAAGCAAAGTGTGTAGAGTAGGGGTTAGTTAAGTGCTCACGGAAGAGGTGGACCTTTAGCTACTATTATTATTATTTTTTTTAAAGTTTAAAAAAACAAACAAAACAACAACAACACTGGACAGTGCAAGCCCATAAGCGACAACCGGCATGGTCGCTACATACCTACAAGAGACAAACTACACGCGACACAAGTGATTTGTCATTTGTTAACATGAATGTAGGGTAAATCTGACTCATCTCAGTTAATCAATCTCCCATGTCGCATGAAGAGACCCAATATCATTTATTTCCACTGGAAAACGATTCTAAAAAAATTTACATATTCATAAACAACCACCCACAATTACTTCTCATCATTTCATTAGTCACTGCATGAATATTACGTATCTATTTTATCACGTGACTGTGATTGGTGGAAAGGAGCCTGTATTTACATAATCCCACCCACCAATGCGAAGCTCTCATCGTAGCACCGCCCCGTGCTGGTGTTGGGAGGGAGCGGAGCGGGACGCAGCCCGTGCACGGCTTTTAAAGCGTACTGATTTGGAAACGAGCTGCGTTAGCTAACCACCACAACGAGGAAAACAAAACAGAATTTAAACTAGCCTATTATTCTTTTTAAAAAAGTTCTCTTTGGGAAGGATTTACGGAATAATGTGGGTTTACTGACACAACCGTGGGATAGATGTGTTTGTGTTGTTTTCGTCGCGTTTTTATTTAGTCGCTGGGGACCTCTGCGCTTCAACTCGGGAAGTCAGCGCTGACATTCCCTCTCTCCTGCTCTCTTCCTCCGCTTCTGCCGCAGTAAGTCTGGAGTTTTATGGAAGAACTAGAAAACACAACGGAACAGGCAGAAACAGTGAATGCGCCCTGCTAGTCTGTTAGCGACCGAGTTCGCACAGATGTTGTTGAATGTCGCGTTGTGGCTTTGGTGTTGTTGTTTTTTTTTTTTAAAGTGGTCCGTGTGAATACTGAAACATAAACCTCGCTGGAAGTTTAAACATTGTAATCTAACCGTGTTCTCAGGTAAAATGTCATGACTGGAGAAAAAACCGAAAGGGAAACAAATAATAAGGAATTAAAGTTATTTTGTGTGTGTATATATTTTACACAGCATCCCAACTGTTAAAAGAAGTGGCGTACAAAGTTTTTGTGAAGCTACTTAGTAACAGTCGTAAAGAGAGGAAAAAAAGCGCTGCGGTTGTTTTTTTTTGTTTTTGTTTTTGTTCTTTTTGTAGCCCAGTGTTCCTCAGAAGTCAGAGTGGCTCCGTCCTAAACCGCTACAGACTAAAACACTAAAGTGTGTCAAAATAGTAGCCTACATCTTTAATAGGAGCTTTTTGTGCCGGACTTTGTCTTAAAGACATGCTATTTAATAGTGTGTGTGTGGTTTCGGACCTAGCCAGCGTGAGCTCGCGCTTTCTATTATATTGAAGTTGCTAGTCATTTTGTCCTTTTGCGCTTTTAACAGCTTTTTCCCTCTTTACAGTGAGGAGGACATGGCAACCGCTCTCGGTGGCCGGAGTGTGGGCGCGCGCGCCCCGAATCCCAGGAAAGGGCGCATTTTGGGAATAATCGACGCCATTCATGACGCAGTGGGACCCCCGAAACAGGCCGCGGCCGACCGGCGAGCTGTGGAAAAAACATGGAAACTCATGGACAAAGTGGTAAAAGCGTGCGTCTTTGTGCTTCCGGCTCCACTCGCGATGACGCAATTGCTTTATCCTTCCCTAACTAAATCCAAAGTCATTTACACAGTCGCCCGCGTGGATCGGGTTTCCATCCCAGTAGCGGTTTAAAGCCGCAAGTATGTTATAAAACAATCCAAAACAGTCGTTTTCCACCAAAATTAAAATAATTTAAAAAAAAAAAATAAAAAAATAAAACCAGCCTAAGCATGAGGGTGAAATAGTCCAATCTGGCAACACGAGTCTCCTAAGGTTGTGGATGTAGTTTAACATCCCAATAAACACATGCCTTCTTCAAGTAGGATTCTTGCGCAAGTCTAGAAATCTTGGAAAAGTTTGGAATACAAAGACAAATAAAAGCCCGTTTTGGGGGAAAACAGCAATCTAGAACGAAGACACTGAGGATGTGACAAAATCCCCATGAAATCAAAATGTTGACGTTTTGTGGCTTTTTGTATGAATATATCAGCCTTGAGGTTCTCTAAAAGCTAGTGTGCGTCAAAACGATGACAGAATTCGCCTTTAGAAGATGTACAGTCTGTCTCTACTGCCAATACGATACGGATCAACGGTTTTGATGACATCACTCTGCACTTCAGATTTTCTGTCCAATCAAACGCTCGCTAGAATCTGAAGTGTCCCGTCCCCAACGTTCTAAAAATCCACGGCACCAAGGCTGCGTTCACGCCATGTCGGATTTGCTGCAATTATGACGACAACTTGGACGGGTCTACTCTGAGCTGTTCATGTCCTCGGACTCGGAATTAAACTAGACTGAGATGATGATGATCTTGAAAACCACAAAATTATGTTAAACCGTGTTGTCTTTCGTTTATTAATCTTAAAACATTAATAATAGTCAATTATAGGGATTATTACACAGAAATATTTACAAGATAAGCACTTTAACTACATTTTACTGCGGAATCTGCCGGCATGCCTGTGGTCAGGTGGTACATATCGGAGCTCTCTGAAAATTCCTAGTTTACAGGTTGTAGTTACGATTTCTACGAGGACGTGAACACTTCTCGGAATCTCGAAATTACGATAAGTACGATACGGCACAAACGCAGCTTAACTGTCAAGTACGGCGTAGCCCGGGCTGTGAGGTAAGCGAAATGCTACTGGCTATCTAAAAAGGGGGAGGAGCCACTTAATGTCCCACCCTTTATTCCTTTTTCGTTGGAAGTTACGTCAACATATTGAATAACGCTGTGCAATTCGAGGCACTTCACACGCCCTTTAAGACATTCCTTCATTTACAGCCTCTCGTGCATATCACAATTTTTTTTCTCTTCCTTTTGATAATACAGTGAATTAGAATGAAATTAACCTCAGACCTGAATATAGAAAGTAGAAACCTGGCAAGAGCCCTGTGAATAAACATCAGAGCTTAACATTAATTTCTTATAGCAGTTATACACACACACACACTCAGAAATGAGGGTACCACTGTACTTTTCCTTGTTGCTGGGGTGATAGCATCAAAAGTACATCTTTTCTACCTTTTTAATTTGGATCTTTCACCTGGGAGGGTGCATGTGGTGTACTTTTTACTTAGGTCCTAGAGGTCCAACTGTGTACCTTATTGTATACCTTAAATTAGTTTTAAAGGTAGACTATGTTCATGTTTCCAGTCGAAAGATTGTGTGTGTATGCTCTAAGTTTAATCTGTCTAAACATGTTTGCCAGTGTGTGTGCAGCATCCCTATACATTTTTACCTAGCTTTTATATCACAGAGGCCTGAATATACAGTAGATATAGATGTGAAGTGAATGCACAAAATCCAATTGCGCTCTCCTTCTAGGTGAGGCTGTGTCAGAATCCCAGGCTGCAGCTGAAAAACAGCCCTCCTTACATCCTCGACATCCTGCCGGACACGTACCAGCACCTGAGGATGATCCTGTGCAAATATGAGGAGAACCAGAAACTGGCCCAGCTCAGCGAGAACGACTACTTTAAAGTCTATATCGACAGCCTGATGAAGAAATCGAAAAGAGCAATCCGTCTCTTTAAAGAGGGCAAGGAGAGGATGTACGAGGAGCAGTCCCAGGACAGGTAGGCTCTCTGCTTCGCATCTTTTTCCTCCCTGTTGTGCGAGTGTAGTTAAACCAAAAGTTTTATCCCACAGATGTATCTCAGTACAAAGAGGAATCTAGCAAGCTTGGTTCTGAGAATGTGGTGTGCCTGTGTTGCAAGTTTTGTTTCTTGTTTTTATGGGACAGTCCTGTAGAGTTTGCACTTCCTCTGATGCTGACGGGTACCTGGGTGTTAGCGTGGTTTTCATGTGTAATCCCTGGATGATCCTGTTCCTTTTTTGATAATGCCTCCGGGAGGAAGAAGACTGAAAAAGGTTTAGATCATGTGACTTATTCTTATTCCGAGTATTAACTGCACTTTGGTGTGTAATGCTTGCGTGAAGAACTGTTAATTACCGTAGAAAAGCAGGTCTGACAGATGAAGCAGATCCATATTAAAAGAACGGTCGTGAACTTTGAGTCAGGCTTTTTTAAAAATATTT
>JANDJT010000060.1:14143754-14157319 GCA_024331685.1 Stegophilus panzeri | reverse complement strand
GTGAGAGAGATCCTGGAGTAGACCCTTAAGCAGCTCTGCTCTATTGGAGCACATATTGATCTGGGAGCGGCACACCATAAACAGTTTCATTACCGGAACAGACAAAATGGAGGAAGAGAGACAGGAGGAGAGATCCGCTCCTCTCACTTTCTCTCAATCTTCCTCTCCGTCTCTCCGTCTCGTCACAGCAGTACAAGGCCCAAGAGCGAAAGACTCGTTGCTTTTGCCCTCAGCCATCAGCAAGTGTTCTCAAGTAACCTTTACCAGACATGTTTGCTCCAGTCACTGTCTGGCTATAGGGCTGTGTCATGGAAAAATAATCTTTTGCATATTGGGAGATTATATAAGACTGTAGTTTTACATGATATTCAAGATTTAGTGACAACATGCCAGCAAAAACAGTAGCCAGTATTGCCAGTGCTTTTCAGAGGAAGTCAGTAGAAGTCGCTAGATGATGTATAGACAGACATTGTGTATTAATTTATTCATCACGATCGATGGAATATCAAATTACTAATAATCGTACATGAGGAGAAATATATATATATTATACATACACACACACACACACACACACACAGAGGCAAATCCACTCACTCAATGTGTACATCGGCAGTTGTGACGTGAGCTGGAGAGCTGTATGGACCTCAGGACAGTCACTAATGTCTGCTCAAAACTAACGTCTCTTGGTTTGTCGCTAGCATCTTTTAAAAACAAAACAAAACTAAAGCTGCTAAAGGGGTCTAAAAAGTCAGTATATTGGCAACACCTGATAGTAGCGGCATGTCATAATAATCAATCTGACACATTCAAATGAAATAAATTTGAAAATGCTATAATTCTAACTTTTAACACATTTATTAATACCATAAAACGTGTGGGCAGTGTTGGCTCGGTAGCTAAAGGCTCTTGGTTACTGATCAGAAGGTCAGGAGGTCAAGCCCCAGCACTGTGACGCCGCCACTGTTGGGCCCTTGGGCAATGCCCTTAATGCTCAACTGCTCAGTTGTTTAAATGAGATAAATATAAGTCGCTCTGGATAAGGGCGTCTGCCAAAATGCCGTACATGTACATGTAAAGCGTCTTCTGTTTGATGGCAGTAAAATCTTATTTTATTTATTTATTTTTTTTAATTCTCAGTGCTCAGATTTTTATATTTCACTATAAAGAAGTTCTACATCCAGCTGAAAATGTGGAGCAAATCAAGACGGTTGATAAAACTGTGTGTTTGGGGGAAGCGGTGACATTCAGTGTGTTGTATGTAAATATGAACTAGCTTGGCAAAACAGCGCTTGCATGAGGGAGCACCTGAAGAGGAAAGCTGATACTCATAGTTGAGTATTTGAGACAGAATATAATATTGGAAGAATATAAAGAAAAGAAAAAACAACAAAAAAGAAACTCAATAGTTGCTGATTTGACAGAAGGTGGTTTTTTCTATTTTCTAATCATCTATAACAGCGCGACTCGGACGGTAGCTCCGACTGCAAGGTCTATATCAATGCTTCATTAATGTATTAAAAATACCAATACTGATAAAATAACCGAGTATGAAAAATTTTGGAAGACATTTTGCTAAAAAAGTGTTCATTTCCCTTACGCACGGAGACTTCTGAGACATCCTGTGTATGAGTGAGAGAGAAGCGCGCTGTAACTATACATTCCCAGCTCCATTTCTTTACCATAACATCCGTATGTGAGGCCTCCTGCATCTCATTGTGGCAGTGTTCGTACACAGTCATGAGAAAACAGTGCAGCTGCTCACGCTGTAACCGAGTCCTTTTTTATTTCTGCTTCCTAAAGCGATCAGTGCCCAATCAGCCTGCTTTAACAGCACTGTGCCAGGAAACAGGATGCAGCACTAACAAAGTTTATCCGTCCCTTTGTTTACGAACAGTGTTTGCAGTAGGCCTATGTGATCTCTAATACATGCATATTTTAAAATGTTTTATGTTGACATATTAAGTCGAGTGTGTTGACGCATCCTGTCACGTGATCGTGACGTTCAGTTTGGTACACTGTGCTCGTTTTTACCTGTCGCGTTTCTCTCGTTAGCTCGTTTGTTGCAGAGCGGTCACGTCTTTTTGTAAAATGACCCGTATTAATATCATGAATCTGGAGATAACGATACAGTTCAGTATTATGCCAGCCAAATGTCAACACCAGATCAAAACCGTCAGATATTCCTATCCTTGTGGGCATGGTTGGTCCCCAGTGAGATATAAAAACGTGCACACACATGCACACACAATTATTCTGCGTGGCATGCAGAAAGTAGTTTCCTCTCAGAGAAATCTTGCTCGCACTCCGTTCTGAGCATGTGCAGATTTTATCTCCGTGGACACTGACACTTGTACAGGAAGGAACCATGTCGCAGTGTCCTTCACACGACCGTGATGTCACTCTGCTTCCTCGACTTCCTGGCAGAAGTATGTGCGAGTCTGAGCTCTGTCTGTGGGTTATGGCCTCAGACTCAGCCTTTTTTTAAAAAAAAATGATTTGCATTAAGAAAACGTATATTGGATTAGATAAGGTTCTTCTCAGAGTGATGAATTTAGTCACCGTTGGCTTTGGGAGGTTATAATATGACCAACACAGGCTACGTTCTGAAATTTTGGACTTGATCCTAGTGAGTGAGTAGGGGTGAATCAGGGTCAGGGAAAACCCTTGTCCTGGATTTTTACCAGCACTCACAGGAAGGCACGTGTCATTGGTCAAACATCGCTGACATTGGGGGCAGGAGAAAATGTTCTGCAGGAAAAAGTGATGTTACGTATTGCAGCGAAATGACAGCAAATACGACTTTAAGTGGAAGATTTCCCAGAGTGTTCATCTCAACCACAGAAATGAGACGCAATCAGTCTTCATCAACCTTGTGCAGAATTTCATCATGGTGTAAAGTGTCTAGAGACAGTTTTCCCCTCCAATGCATGTAAAGTCTAATATTGGGCAAAATGAATATTTCCGCATTGTTTCCTCACAGCTCCAGGATCCCGTGTTCGATCCTGAGCTCGGGTTACTCACCGCGTGCAGCTTCGCATGTTCTCCCGTGTGGGTTTCCTCTGGTTTCATCCTACCTCCTGAAAACGCTTCCCTGCATTTTCCCCAGAGGTGTTTCCTGAGATAGGATCCACCGCAACCCTGACCTGGATCAAGCGCTTATGCTTGAAGATGAATGAATGAATGAATGAATGAATATTTCATTACATGCAGATATTTTTACATTTATTTTTATGATGTGTCTAACTGGTTTGTAAAGCCATGTAATAATAAACCTATCAGTCTCATTAGGCAGCATTTTGAAACGGAAACGTTTTTAACCAGCTTTCCAGCGCCGTCATACACCATAACCTTTCCGTGACATTCGTTTATTCACTCTCCCGCTGTAGTTTTTCAGCTTAGCAACTTCATTCGAACCATAGAACGGCTTCTGACAACGCGCGAGCATGAATAAAAAAGGCATAGCTAGCTACGAGACTAAAAGAAATCGCTAGTTTGTCAGTTTGGTCCTTTATGCTTGTTCACACCAGGTTGTGGGTCAGAAAAGGAAGTCTGTGGGTGGCTATATATATATATATATATATATTTTTTGGACGCTAGTTTAAAAATAGCTCTGTGTTTTACAAACATTATGTTATACAATGTAAATGCAGATAGATTATGATATATATGATGTACAGAACTAATTCGGTTGTAAGATATATTGCAAAGATTGGGATCGGGAAAGGTTGATTTATGGAGGTATATTGCCAGTACTGCAAATCAGAAATGTTTGCGTACTACAGTGACCTTGTTTTTAATACAGAAACTGTGGAAATGAAAGAAACATGCTTCCCTTTTTTCCCCCCAAAAGAAACCGAACCTTTTTGGGATAGTTTCTGGTCTTTTCGAGCATTTTAGAGAATTTGTGCTGAGACCTGGCAGCCCTGGTTATCAATCTCTCGATCTATTCTGATGAATAGAACGATAGGGTCACCTTCATTTTGCATACAAGAGACTCGTTTCTTAAATTTGGCCGAAGCAGTTGACCTCAGAACACCTCTGAACATTTATGTTATTTATTTCTATGATATTTATTTGTTATTTATTCAAAAAAACCAAAAAAAAAAACTTTTTAAAATAGTTACCTTCTGATTAGAACACAGCAAGTATTATGATGTATGGAGAGGTTGTTAGTGGCCATGTTTGTTTAGGCCAGTCTTTATAATCAGACATCACGATTAAGCTGATAACATGGTGTCATATGCGAAGGCCTGTATGCCTCTACATCAGCATTTCCCATGAGCTGTGACTCTTCTGACAGTGATCAGGTTCACACACAGAGAGCGTCAGTAACCCAAGACATCTGTTAAGGAAGTGAGTGAGAGAGTCGAGGGGTCTTTTTTTCATACGCGGTGAGTCAAGTTGTATGAATGGCGTGAGCTACATGATGGGAATGAAAGAGTGAGAGAGGCTCATGGAACGAAGAGATGAGTGACTCCTAGCAGTAAATTGTTACTCAGAGAATAACCAGTTTTTACCCATGACACAGTTGGGGATCACCCAGGAAACCCCGATTACACAGACAAACACACAGCTATATGGCATCTATGACCAACTGAGGCAGCTCTTACCCCACATCCATCCCCACTCTCTCCCCACCGTCCTTCTTAAGTACTCATGCTGGGAAGCTCTGTGGTTTTCCCTTCTCCTCTTTTGTTCAGCTCATACACTCGTCAAGAATTTACAGTTCTCTTACGTGTTAAGCACCACCTGGACGCGTGCCAAACTCCAAAAGCTTTTGGCTGCAGGTGCGCCAACAGTGCCGTACAGGAAATTCATCTCAGCAGATCAGCACCGTTTCCTGTACGTCCCCTCCTCTGAGGCTGCGGCCACTTCTCATTTCTTTGGGAGTCTGGAGTCCATGTGCTAGGCCGTGACGGAGCGGAAGCGAGCATTGTTGTTGAGGCAGCAGTTCTAGTGATAATGTAGCCTTTGTATGTTCCAAGCAGTGCCAGAGAGCGCGTCTGCACTGTGTGGGCGGCAGCGTGTCCTCCAGGCTGTTCTATTGGAGATTTGGGAAAGGAAGCAAATACAAATGAATCTTTTCTTTCCTACGTTCACCCTTCTGGAAATGTGTTCTAGTTCACGGCAAGCTTACTCGGATATACTATGGATTTGTTATAGCAATGGTTAATTTGCTGTGAACCAAAATAATGCAGGGATGGCCGAGTGATAAATTCATTAGCTAACCCACCAGGCAAATGGAAACTAACGTGTGCTCAGTACACTTTAAACTGGTAGCTAAAGTAATGTAATGGTGTATGTATTGAGTTAGGTGGCTAGTCATGCCATTACTACAGGGCAGCCATATTCCTTATCCTGTCCTGGAGAAGTGTTTGATGTACAGTTACACATCGTTTTTGTGACCTCACCAATATGTCATCAAGTCAGCGCTAAATGTTTCGCCTCCAGGATTTTGTGATTTTGCGGTGGAGCTTGCAATTTTTCACCGTTACCGCAGATTTTCCGCAGATTCGGACCAAGACAGGTCATGTGACCTCATCACAACGCGCATTCAGCCAAAGCCCTCTTCAAAACACATGCGTCCAACATGAATACAACTAGAAGGTCTCATTTACCAACAAACATCACTGCGAAAGATTTAGTGCAATTGTAATTTTGCCAATACACAAAAACTCCACAAGTTGCATCGCAAAGTTTGGGGGGGGGGAAAGCAAGTATCTCTTTACTTTTTATTAGATTTTTGTATGATGTGGTTATGGCATGGCACTTTGCTGCAAAAATAGTTTTCCGTAGACGGACAGTAAAGTTGAAAGTAAAGTAAGTATCAAGTCTTTTTGACTGCAACAACAACAACAACAACAACAACAATAAGAATAGTACAGACTGCTATGAGCTGTGGTGTTCTCCTTACATTGCAAATAAAAATATTAATAGCTTCTTTATTATCTCTTCATATGTTTAACTGTGAGGTGACTTATCGTGCTGTTACTGCTCAATTTCATCAGGGGTTCCACATACCTGCATGTTCCTGGTTCTAGTAGAAATCATTGTTCTACCGACAGCCAGATTGTGCCCTGGCTGATGTGCGTAGTGCAGCAGGCGACGGGATTCGGGAGCACGTGTTTTAAGGTGTGTCGCACCACTGTGAGGTGTAAACATACCAAACATAGCACTTTTTTATTTATTTATTTTATTTATTTTTTGGGTGAAGTAGGGTTTCTTTCTCTGGTTGGGAAACTATGAATGATGAAAAAAGGAATAGCTCAACATGAAATCTGTTTGTCCCAGGCACCCAGGATAATAATTTGCCCACCCCTAAGCTTTACTGTAGTACCTTACAGTAATTATTGTTAGTACATGTTAATGCTACCAGTTTGACCACTGTGCATTATGGTTCCAGTGCTCGCTCCATATTCCCAAAGGTGGCATCTACTGTATGATTATATTCTCAAATATCATTATATTCTCATTCTCATTCTAATGATTATATTAGAATGTTATATTCTCTGACCGTGGCACTGTTCACTGTTATGTTACTGGTGGGACAGTGACACAGGTTGCTTTTAGGCTGAAAGACGTGGTTGATATTTAACACGGTCAAGGTCAAGGCCCATATTATGAAAACCTACTGAACTGTATAACTGGCCTTGTTACCGTTTACTAACATGTGCCTCTTGTGTAACTTTTTAAAGTGACTATCCATCAATCTGGTTCTACACCCTACAATGAACAGTATTCATATTAAACATTTCTGCAGCGCCACTAATGTTTGTTTTTTTTTGTTTAATCAAACTTTAATCAGGTGTAGTGGTAACTAATAGTAATGGTAAATGACAGGCATACCATAATAATCTGCATTTTGGTAGAATTCCAAAAGGTTTCATATGTACCTTCATGTTCCTGAGTGGATTTATTGGGAGAACTTGGTGTAGTATGAAACCCAGAGCAATGCTGCGACACAAACATGATTGCGCACTTTGTATTGTATTGTATCGTGTATTTTTGTTCATGTGAGCTGACGCAGTCCTGGATTTCAGAAGCTGACAGAAGGCTGTGAATATCATTTCCAGCTAATTTCCTGCAGTGCTTCCTGTCTCTGTGGGAGGGTGAAGAATCACACTGTCTGTTCCCAGTGAATTAGGGATTATACCTTCTTTCTTTCTTCTTCTCTCTCTGTCTTTTTCTAATGCGTATCAGCCTGCTGCTCTATTATTCCTGTTTGTTCAGGTGGAAAAAGTGACAGGACCTGGCAAAACTGTCAAGGCATTAATGGTAATAGAGCAGTGATGAAGCAATGAGCACCTTTCTTTTGAACATCAGTGTGAGGCCTGACTTGCTGATTGACACTTTATTATTAGAGCGTGTCTCCTGCGTACACTCGCGCACTGATAAGGCTACTTTGTATGCATTACATACGTACGCGTGTGTGTCAGTGTGTGCAGGTGAGCGTAAACACATTTGGTATGGACCTAATTATGAAACATTTCATATAGTTTTTCTACTGAGGATTTATCAGTACCACCAACCCCCATCGCCCCCATCCCCCCATCCCCCGACCCACACAAAAACCCAACACGCGTGCGCACACACGCGAACAAATGATATTAGGTATTTTTAAAATAAGTTTTTATTGGCATTAATATATTTAGGTATTGTATACTACTACTACTACTACTAATAATAATAATAATAATAAATTAGACAATTTTTAGAAATGTACACTGTTTAAAAATAGACAAATAAAACCACTTCATATCGAAGGACATAATGAAAACATATTCCCAAAAAATCCAAATGTTTTTTGGGGGTGTGGCTTAGTGGTTAGCACCTCACACCTCTGGCATTGGGGGGTTCGAATCCTGCCTCTGACCTCTGCTGTAGGCTGATTGGCATTTCCTAATTGTCCGTCGATGGCACCCCGTCCAGGTGTCCTCCACCTTGTGCCCCGTGTTCTGAGATCTAGGTAGGATAAACGGTATGGAAAATGGGTCCATGGATATTTTAACTACTTGCTTTAGACCGGGGGTGTCCAATCTTATCCGGAAAGGGTCAGTGTGGGTGCAGGTTTACGCCTGAGTCTATTGAAAGACAAGCTCAACTGATTAAACAGGAATTAGGTGTGGCTCGTGCTTGGTTGGAATGAAAACCTGCGCCCACACCGGCCCTTTGCGGATGACATTGGACACCCCTGCTCTAGACATTACTAAAGTGCCTGGCGTTAGCTTGTGCACATGTTGTCTACAATTAGTTAATTAAAGGATTAGATAGACAAGTTATCAAGCCAATTTCCTAAACAGACATTATCAAGCTTCATTACTTTATCTGATTGATTTTGGTTAAGCAGGTAAGACACCCTGGATGTATTGGGGGGTAAAAGGTCACTCTTTCTACTTCTCAAGTTGTACGAAACTACAAGTCACAGTGTTATAGACTCAGATCATAAGAATTTTTCAAATGCACTTCAGTTGCTCTATATTAAGATGAATCTTCTACTGTTAATTCTTATCGTGGTGAGCAAGCTGACTAGCAGAGACAGCTACACACTAACACTGACCGCGTTCATTTTGTTTGCTAAATTTGATCATGCAACCACTTCTGGCAACAGCTACCCTCTTAACCAGTGCAGAACGAAAGATACAGGTAGCTCAGTGTTGTCGTTGTTGTGTTCATAATAACAGTATCAGGCATGTCGAATATGATGGTATGTTGCAAAACGAAATATCAGCACATCTCTGAAGTACACAGACGGTCTCTCCCTGGAGTGGTAAGTGGTGTTGGCTGAGAGAGAGAGAAGCAGACGAGAAGCAGGGAGAACCACTGAGACGGGCCAGACCACATCAACCCCCTCGTGCAGAAACAACACCACCACCAACAAACAAGAACACCGCCAGATACCAACAGAACGCTGCATTAATATGGAGTTCACATGGTTCCTGCTTCTAGCACTTGTTTGCTGCCGGCATGCTGTGATTTAACTTCATAGACGATTTGTTTTTGCATTTGTTTTGACGTTGTTGTCTAACGATGCTAACAGGAAGACATATTTTCCCCTCTGGAACAATGTTGTATGAGAAAGTCTGGGTAATGCAGATTTTATGGGTTATGGTAATTTTTTTGTAATAGAATTTGGTTAAAATCTACATTTCATTCATAAGTCAGCCATTTGCTATGTTTACAGTTTACGGTAAATTTCGAAACTGCCAACATCATGATTTGTTCCTGTAAGGTCTGGGTTTTATTCGACATGCGGAAATAAGAAATGCAGCGTTTAGGGTGTTATAACGTATATGGAATGTTTCTGCAGTTAGCTGGACTGTAAGGTCAGAACTGTATTTCAGTCATAACGTATTTCAATGTTGAATAATAAGTTCCTCCACCAGTGTGACATTAGACAACAAAAAAAGGTGGACAGAAGGGTCTAAACTCTGATTGATTAAGAGATTCAAATGCTTATAAATATGCAAATTGGAAACACCCCCAACCCTACACGCGTTGCCCCGTCTGCTGCTAAACACCCACGGCTAGCGTTTGCATGTATGAACCTCCAAAAGCTCTTCGATTTACAGATCCAAAGATTGGGTACTGTGCTCCATACACCGTTTTTTTCTCATTAAATTATTTCTTTCCTTGTTTATTAAAAGAATAAGCTGCCGCAGTGCCGATATTCATACTTTGACCATTCTGAATTCCCCTGAAAGATATAATCATAAAAAAAAAATCATAACGTTCCGGATGATAAGACCTTATTACAGGCATGGAAATATATTACAGTCCATGGGCAGGGCAGGTTCACTCTCTCTCGTTGATTTTGTCACATACAATTCATATCAGGTTTTTCTTCACATCATTATGAGTTTATTCTGGGGGGAACAAATATATATATATATAACACAAACTACACACATTTGTCACACAGTGCTATGCTTGTGAGGACCTTCTGTGACTAATATTATTGTTACTGCATAACCTTAACCTTAGTAACCGAAAGGAAACATTTAGGTAAGGACCAAAAGGAAACCTTTTAGGGTTTTATTTATTTATTTTTAAATATAAGCTGCTGTGTTTATTAAAAAAATTTAAATAAAAATGAGTGTGCCAGCCAAATGTCCCCATAACGTAATGTAAAAACTGTCAGATATTCCTACGCTTGTGGGAAACTCTATCCTAACTTATATATATAAAATATAAAATATGTGTGCCTGCCTTAATTGTGGCAGTTATTAACAAGGCAGCAATGAATCAGTAATATCAAGAGTTGCTGATTTGAATTTAAACTAAAAAACGAACACACACACACACACTCCTCTCTGTCAGCACAGCCTGAAGAATGTCTGATGAACTAATTAGCACAGGCGTTATTACAGTGTAGCACATGGGCATTTATTACAGATTGAAAGTGGCAGCCTCTCTCTTTCTATCTCACATAAATATTTATTCGGGCTTTCTGGTGACAAGCTCTGATAAACAGTCTGCCGAGCTGATTAGAGGCTTGTCAAATGATATTCAGCACAGAGCAAATTAGAATCAATAAATCCATGCAGTGGGAACAAAGAGATTGATTTTGTACAGCGCGTCTCCACCGCATCTCTTGGTCTCTTACTTTTCGTGTGTGTGTGTGTGTGTGTGTGTGTGTGTGTGTGTGCATGTGTGCGTGATGAAACTGTGTGTTCAGTTAATGGGGCACGGTAGCTGCCAGGGCATGGCACTGAAGCGGAGTGAAATGTAGTGGGGTTGGTGGGGGGCACACACAATCCATTTGACACTCTGAACAGTTGCGTAATGAGAGAGAGCCAATTTATCAATTTAGACAGGGATGGACAGACTCGTGTGTCCCAACACCTCCTCCCAAATGGCTCCACGCCTCTCCTCCCTCGGCTCCGGCTCCTCTGGGACGGATCTTAATCATGCTGTGGGGCCAATGAGGCAGAAGTGTCCACAGTCTTCTGGAACAGGATGAGCCAGCTTTTAACACACACACACACACACACACACAAACTAACTAGGGTTGTACTCAAAATATTTATAGTGGCTAATAGCACTAATTGGAGGACATCTTTTCCCTAAACTCTGGAACAGTATGAGCAAAAATGACTAATGCAATGATTTAGTAATAGAATTAAAAAGCTTGTTGAAACTAATCCGCATTTATTTTTATAAGTCTCTGTGATATTTGACAGTATATTGACAACGTACAATAAATAACACTGTATTCATTGCCCAAGCCACTTACAGCTGAAGCTGAACAGATGAAGGTTAAAGACGTTGGTTATGAGTCAGCAGCGTTTAGTTTGGTGACTTGCGCTCCCAGCTCTTCCCCAAAATCTGAACTCTGAAACGGAAAATTTTGTGCTCAAGCGTCTATGATCGAACACCTGAAATTCCAAACGAAGTAGTAATCGATTTCTAAGAAGTATTCAGTCTGTCTATTAATACACATTTTCTTTTTTTTGATTTGCTTTCACAACAACTCGCAGGCAAATGCAGTCGAACTCAGAACCCCTCTTTTGTCCAAACAAATCGTTTTGAAAAAAGAACAAAAAAAGGTAAAGTCCTATGTTACGAGAGTGGAGAAATGTGTTTCATATTGTAAATGCTATGAATATGGTGCTTGGAAGCTGGCAGAAGTATTTGAATATGCATTTTGTATATTTAAGGGCACTTTTTCTGTATTAATAAATGTTTTGTTTTAATTTGAACATTTAATTCAAAATTGTGAAAATGACACACATTTAGCATTATTTAAAACACATCCTTCAGGAAGCATCTACTTTTCCATTGGAATCCTGGATGCTTCACAATTTTTTATTTATTTATTTATTTTTTTTTTTTAAAACTCATAATATAGAATATGTTTTTAAACATATAAGCAAGCTCAAAACATTTGGGAAAAATATAAAAAAAATTTCATTAAAAATTAATTTTATGATTCAAATATATGGACTGGTTCGAGCTGACGGAAAGTCTACAGTAACTCGAGTAACCGCTCTGTACAACTGTGGTGAGCAGAAAAGCATGTCAGAATGCACAACACGTCGAACCGTGAGGCGGATGGGCTACAACAGCAGAAGATCACTTCAGGTTCCACTTCTGTCAGCCAAGAACAGAGCGCTGAAGACTGGAAAAAGGAATGTTTCCAATATCTTGTTGAATCCATATGCCACGAAGAAGGTATATGAGGCTGTTTTGAAAGCCCTACGCAGTATTAATGAAGTGTTCCTAATAAAGTTGGAGTTTGGCGTATGTATATTCGCACTAATATTGTCCGCTCCTAAGCTCCACAGGAAGAAGGGTTCAACTGTATTTAACTGCTTTTGCCTGAAAGTTACCCAGATGTTATTTTGAACCTGAATCTATAAATGGCGATTGCTAGAGATTTTGAATGCTTTTGAGAGATTGATTTTGCATTAAACGTTTAATTGCACACCTTTTTAATTCTTTTTCATTTAATTCTTATTTCAAATTCAGTGTCAGATTTTAGATCGCTCTTATGCAAACCACAAAATTAAATTTTTAGATATGATTATATCTTATTATCCAAATTCCAAATAACAATCAAATTCAGATTTTTTGCATTTAAATTCAAATCTCGTATGGCATGATTCTCACCCCATCAGATTTCTACCTACCAAGAGTCAGCGCACTTACACACACACGCACAGCAGCGCTGTTTACTAAAGCTCATATATTATTGCAGCTTCAAAGGGAATAGACCCTCTCTGATTTCTCTGTGGCGCTGTGTAGGTTTGTTTTTAAGGTGCGTGTTTGTATTCAGTTCTCAGCGGGACGGACATCTGATGCCAGTGAAATATACCAGTGCTTGTGTGTGTTTGGGGTTCCTCAGGGCTTCAGTCTGAGTCCCGTAATAGTAGTCTGAGGTGTTTTACACACCGGGTCCGAATCAGAGTGCGATTGTTCTCCTGCGCCCCCGCAGCATTCATCTGTTTTGAGACCCGCTTGATTCTATCGAACCCTGGTGCATTTGCGTTCATCTTATCGCCATCACAAATGCACACGGAGAATTCCACGCGACTCATCATTTATTATTAAAAAATATATATATTTTGGTGCTATTATGTGCAGCAGAGATTATTCGCAGCAGTGGACCTCACAACAGTTAGTTGGTCTTCATGGGGAGCTTTTATTCAGCTTTTGTTTGACATAAAAACTGACCCAAAAAAAAAAGAAAACAAAATGAAAGATGGAAGGTCCTCCCAATGATGGTAAGAAAAAATGTGTGTATACAGTGGGGGAAATAAATATTGAACGCGTCAACGTTTTTTTTTCAGTAAACATATTTCCCTTGAGGTTATTCACATGAAATTTTCACCAGACATCAGAATTAACTCAAGAAATCTGGAAATGTAAAGAATTCACAGCATTAAAGTCCATAAATAAAGTTATGTGGAATGACACAGGAAAAAAGTATTGAACATGCTAAGAAAAAGCAGTTCTCCAAGGTAAGACAAGGCACCAGCTGAAATTTGTAAGTAATTATACCCCCTATCTGTGCAAATTAATATCAGCTGGGTTAGTAAATTGATGGTCTATAAAAAGGCTTT
>JANDJT010000060.1:14095220-14107516 GCA_024331685.1 Stegophilus panzeri | reverse complement strand
GTCTCAAGAATGACTTAAATTAAAACTACTTTTTCCTGAAAATGAAGATTCATTAATGCGTTCTATGAACTGATGTTTCTTATAACCTTTATTGACCGCCTCAACAAGTGTCCTTCACTTTTCTCAGTACTGGGCTTTTGAATTTCTTGTTAATCTGTGCTAATTTCTCTCTCTCTCTCTCTCTCTCTCTCTCTCTCGCGCGCACACACACACACACACACACACACACACACACACACACACACTACCGTGGATGTAGATGAGGTTCAACTACACTGGAGCATTTCTTTATTGAGGTAGTCAGAACTGGATTTTTATACACAGGAGGCCTGTGTCTGTGTGTGAACATGGACATGGAGGCGGTTAATAACTGAGCAGTAAAAGAAAAAGACTGGGGGTAACGGTGGAGGCAACTGCTGTCTGATTTGCGGTTGGATGTGCGCTTGGATGAGAAAAACAAACAGAGGAAAATGGAAGACAGCAGGTGGTCATGCTGAACTGTTTTTCATTCACTACATGCATATACCGAACTACTGAAGAACAACAGCAGCTGTGTGTCTGTCTCTGTCCGTGTGTGTCTCTGCCTATGTGTCTGTCTCTGTCCGTGTGCGTCTCTTTGTGTGTGTGTGTGTGCGCCTCTGTCTCTATGTGTGCCTCTGTCTCTGTGTGCGTCTCTGTATTTGTGACTGTCTCTGTGTGTGTCTCTGTCTGTGTGGCTTTGTGTGTCTGTCTCTGTCTGTGTTTAGCTCAGCATCTATGTCTTTCTGTCTCTCTGCACCTGTCTGTCTGTCTCTGTGTCTCTGTCTGTGTGGGTTTGTTTGTGTGTCTGTGTGCCTGTCTCTGTTTATGTTTCTGTCTCTGTGTCTGTCCATGTCTATCTCTATGTCCGTGTGTGTCTATCAGAAGGGAAAAGACTCAAGAGGATGTCCAGTTCTTCTTTGAGGTTTCTGAGGGAGTCAGGAGAGTGATGGATAACAGCAATAACTAGATTTCCAGCATGAAATTCAAAGAATGAGATGTTGAGATGAGCCTCTGCTCCTGACAGTTTTTCATGGAGTATTAGAGGAAGTATAGACAGAGGACAGAAAAAACTAGTGTCACCAAATATGTTGGAATAAAAGGAAGTAGAGCGAGTGAAGGGACGCTAAAGATGAGACGAATTCAGCTTTTTGGACAGCAGACTGTTAGCTTACTGCCACTGAGTGAGACAGCAGCGAAGGGCTGCTGAGAGTCTGTGAAGTTGGAGTAAGGCATGTCATTTTAGAAGACACGACATTGTTTCACAGTGCACATTTATAATCTATGAATAGTCCCTGCTTTTCTAATACATAGTTATGCCTCCACCAACTGTCAGGTAAAGATTTCAGTACCTGCTGTTCCAGATAAAGTTTTCTACGGGAGTGAGGTCAGTTTCTACTGTACGCAGTTCTGAAATTTACAAACTGGAATATGTTGCTATGTTCAGATGAATCTCAACCAGGAGTAAAGTTGAATTGTAACATCTTCCTACCTCTGAAAGTGTAAAAGGAGAAAATCACAGGAAGACAGCTTATAGTGGAAAGAAAATAAATAAATAAATAAATAAATAAATAAATAAATATACACATACATATATGGCTTCTTAAAGTTGCGGTGTCAAAGTGTGTTATACAGTACATTTACAATAATCCGATATTAACCCGATTAAGATGATACTCTGATTAAGAAACTAGCATGTAAACAGCGATTATTGATTACCTTAATCCAGCTAAAGTCATACTCGAAGTAAACACAAATCGAATTAAGGCATGTGGAGTATTCGTATTTTAGTCGCATTATTGAAGTGCATTATAGACACGTACACACTTAATCACACTATTAACATCGTGTGGGAGATTTCACCGCATTTTGTGACCGGACACATACACACACGGCAGTGCTCAACCGTTTTACGGCAAACAAGAGAACACGGCTGCGTCCGAAACCGCGTACTTACCTACTGTATAGTAGGAGAAACACATGTATTTCAGTTACTATATAGTAGGTAAGTATGCGGTTTCGGACGCAGCCCACAGCTTCAAGCAGTCGTCTATTTGCACGTACAGCATGACAAATAATTAACTGCACTTGAAGCTTTCATAAAATTAAAAATGAAACACCCAAAACTGTATACGGTACCATAACGAAGACGAACTGTATGTCGATACGTGAAATTCTAGAGGGAACGTCGGACGGCGTGGCGTGGGGACGTAATGACGTGTGATGTTAATCGCTCTATGTTCTATAACACGTAAAACCTGAGAATGGAAGGAGTATTCTAAACGCAACTCATGTAAACACCTTAATTACAATATTGTCTTACTCAGAATAAGATTAATAATTAGATTATTACTGTCCATGTAAACGTAGTCATAGTCAGAAACCTGATTTTACATCTTTTTGGGCTGGAATACAGCCACATCAACATCCAGAGTTTTTTTTTTTTTCTTCTTCTTCTTCTTCTTTTTTTTGAAACCGCTGTGTTTTTCTTTGGATAATCTGCTGCCTTTAAAATACCCTGTTCAACATCACTGATATGATGCAATTCTAGACACTGTCATCATCATCAATGCTCCCTGCAGACTGATTTGAACAGACCCCTCCTACCCATTTCAACTCACTGTTTACTTCCCCACATACTTGTTCGATAGACAGTCTTCAAAGAGATATCACTCTCCTAACGTCCCAGTCATCCAGAAATTCATTTCTGCCCGTTCTCAGAAGCACGCCGAACGAGGCTTTAGGGAATGGGCTTATTAGCCTGAGTTGTTGGTCCCAGATCTTAGATCTCCTCCTACCTCCTGAAGCTTCAGGTCTCCTGCTGTCTACAGTGCCATACCTCTCAGCCCTTTTAATTAAGCCAAAACCATTGTAGCCTACACAGTATATATAGAGAGAGAATGACTGTTTATTTGTGTATTGTTTCTCTTTCTGTCTGTGTCTCAGTACCAAGACACTTGTAGTGCTCGGAAGAACAATACGCATCTCGATAAACTGAATTATAAATTATGGAGCAGTGCTGTTGCTCAACACCAAAGTGCAAACATACTCATGTACCCATCTGGGATTCTGTTTCTATTCAAACTCATTGCTTATTGACTCGCGCGAAAGAATACGCAGCCTTGTTTAACGGGACATTTCCGTACGTCTCCGTCCGCACGGTCTGCACCCTATTGTTTCAGCGAAACCTCGTTCAAATTCGAAGTAATTCAAGCAAAAGAAGCACGCACATGAGATAAAATGAAGACGATAAAGAAACGAGCGGCGTATAAGGCGCGGTGCGTGGTGCATAGATGATGTTATTAGCTCTGAGCTTTCTCTGCACAGAGAGAACAGAGGCAGGCTCAGCATGAGCGGCGCACGCGAAGAAAGTCAACGAGGAGTGAAAATAAAACCTGAAGGTTAAAAAGCAGCAGACAAGATTAAAGCGTGGCACATAAGCACTAATCGAATTATACAGAAACCTCTTGCGGCGTCCCACCACGGCACATCAGACTGAAAGTCGAGACGACACTACGCTTCTTATTAAGCCTGTGTGTAACAATTTGCCATGTAATAGTGAATTCGAATCGTTTTAATAGCAAATCTTTACGCAGTGTAAACAGGATTAGACCGGTTTATATGCTGAACAAACCAAAATGCTATATAAATAACACAGAGAGCCTGATAGAAACAGCATATAACTAAATCATGTGCCAGAGAATAGGCCAAACTCTGGAGGCTACACTTGATGGAATGGAAGCAAGCTGCTGAAATAAACTAATCGTGTTCAACAACATAATAACGAGAGAGAGAATTCTCCATAGACTTTACAGTTACCGTGCCCTAGGTTATACGAGAGCGCTTACGAAAGGCATAGGGCAAACGAATGAAAAGTATGAGCGTTTGGTTATAGGCATGCACGCTATGCCTCAATTCTATTTTGTTTCAGGGTAACAATCTCAGAATTGTGCATTTAAAGCAATTCTTTATCTACAGCCCACAGACTGGATTTGTTCCACTTTCTACTAAGCACAAACAACACAATAACTGAATCAAGTGATTTTAGCTGGTTAAGTCCAGCATTTCATTTCTTTTTTTTAAAGGGTAACAAAGAGAAATTGTTGCAGCACTCCAGCTCTATCTTCTAGCTCGGTTTGCTCCTCGTGTGTCAGTTTAGCAGCTTGAATCTTAGAAATATACTTGCCACCACCATGAATACACATTATGTTTGGTTCACTATCTGTAGTTAGATTGATTCAGGGCCAAGTTACAATATGTTTTTACTGCACTGTGCTTCATTTGGACTGAGACCACCTCACAGGTTCTGACAAAGCAGTTGTTTTGGTCCGTGCTTAAGTGTGATTCATGTGTTCTTTCCTGCCTAAACAATTCTCAACAAGAAGGTAGGTGCAAGAGGGTTTGATTCAAGCAGACGCGCTGACCTTAGCTGTCAATAATGCCGTACTATGAAGAGAGTTAAGAGTTAAGTGCTGTTCAGACGTTATAACCAACGTGAAGGGAATTGTTAAGGAATCTGTCGCTGCTCAAGACATTGCCAGATCTTTTTTTCTGAACACTTTGAGACTTTCTGCCAATTCCCTCCCACCAGCCAGTACTCCCCTATCATACAACAGCTACCAACTGGGTGAAGACTAACACATGCTTCCTCCGAGACCCGTGAAGCCAGCCAAGTGCGTCTTTCAACTGCTACTCATCCATGATTGACACCCATGGTTTGCTAGTGTCTCTGTGTTTGACAGGGGAGTGAGAGAGTATGCCTGTCCTCCCACTCAGAGAGCATGTCCAATTGTACTCCCTCGGCTCCTGGCCTTGGATGGCTGTGGTATCTTCTGGATTCGAAGTCGCGATTCGAACATAAAGGAGTGATAAACTATTTCATATATAATATATACGGAATAACGAATGAAGAAAAGCTGAAATGCCAAGAGGAGTTTGTTTACGGTGACTGTGTGTGTAATTAGACATCATGATGACGTGTTAGTACGTAAGATCCCAGTACTTGCATACTCTTACTACTGTACACACTCAAAAGCATGTACTTTTCCTTCACAAAAAGAGTACATACGTTTAGTACGTAGTATAATTATGTGAATTGGGACACAGGGATTGACTAGAAAATTGATAAACGAGGCTGAAAAATGCTGAATGAGGCTAACCATCTTAGAAGTGAGAACATCCTGGGGCTCCCGAGTGAAAAATGTTCCGTCTATTCGAATCGCGACTTGAAGACACCACAGCCATCCGATGCTCGGATCCGAGGGAGTTGGACGTGCTCTCTGGGTGGGAGGACTGGCATGCTTTCTCACTCCCCCTGTGAGAGAGTATGCCTTTTATTTTTTTCCATATTTCATTTACACGTCTCTAAAATGTGTTCTTGAATCCGGCAAAGCAAACGGACATAATTAGCTGAAAAAGTGTCCATGGATCCACACTTGGAGAATCTACTGGAAATAGTAGACCATCCGGGTACCTTTGGGACACTCATTTCAAAACACTACCATTTGGGACACACTAATTCTCATCTCGGGCACTATTTAGTGCAGATAGTATGCCACTTGGGATGCAGGGATTGCGCCGAGTGTTCCTATTCCTGTATTTGTGTAGCACAGACCAGTTTGGGTTCAAGTGTTTGTTTGGGTGAATGAATTAGATTACAGCCTACATGTCATTTTCCCAGTTTTCTCTTTTGCCAGCCATTGTTGGTGACAGCTGTTTATTATACCGACATGGCAGACAGACTGCATGGATAAACAAAGGGATTAGGCCATTTTGTTATAAGAAAGAAAACCACACTGAGGTCATTGTCACGTAGGCCATTCATTCAGGCTGCACTAGAGCTCCTGCTTCAAACAAGGGGTTGGTCCTTAGCTTTGGCTGAACATAGACGCGTCTCCTGTCAGCGTCGTTTTCCGAGAGCCAGTCCAAGTTTGATGATGTCTCAAGTGTTGTCAGATTAATATGTATAGATTTAGAAACGTTTGAACATATTCGAGTCAAGAATATGACTTGTGTCATGTAGCTACTTTAACACATCATTTATTGCATTAATGACAAACAACATGGAGCCGTTTTGGTCTGATTTTGGACATAACTTTGGGTCTCTGGTTAGACCTATAAACTTGTAAGTCCTATAACACTATAAACTTATCACAAAACATTTTCAAAAACACATAGCAAAATTTGACTATAACAAGCTAATTTAATTGCTATAATAATTGAGTCTTTTATGAGATCATTATCTGATGTCCGTTTTCATGCTCGCCGAAACTGGACAGCTGACAGGAGTGGAGACTTCCTCTGTTGTAGCCCGTTTTCCTCAAGGTGCTTTTTGAGAGGCTTTTCTGCTCACCACGGTTGTAAAGACTGGATATTTGCGTTACCGCCGACTTCCTGGAAGCTCGAACCAGCCTGATCATTCTCCTCTGACTTCTCTCAGCAACAAGGCATTCCTGCATCCTATAAAACTGCTACTTATAGGATGCTTTTTGTTTTCTGCACCCTTCTGTGTACACTCTAGAGACTGTTGTGTGTGAAAATCCCATAACATCAGCAGTTTCTGAAAACACTCAAACCAGCCCGCCTGGTACCGGTATGCCATGATCAAAGTGACTGTGATCACAGTTTTTTCCACTTTCTCATGCATGTAAACATTAACTGAAGCATTTGTTTTGTATCTGCATGGTTTATGCATTGCACTGCTACCACAATATTGGATATTTACCTGAATGAATGTGTTTGTGTGTGTGTGTGTGTGTGTGTGTGTGTGTGTGTGTGTGTGTGTAATTGACCGCATGTAGATGTGCGAGTATAAAAGATTACTTGCAGTGTGCGTGTTCGAGAGTTGTAACTGAAAACCTTTTTCATTTCATGACCGTGAACGTACATGCCACTGTTTATATGAAGCACTTAAAACCCACAAGCGCTATTATTTCACTCTGATTCATTGTTGGTTTATGGATTTAGTCATGTGACATGTCTGGAGACTTGCCTTGATTTGCCAAGCACGTGCTGTTATTGCTCCTCATTTTGACCCTATTCTTTGGAATTAAGACATTTTCTGTCATCGATAAGAGTGTTTCATTCCTCTGAATGGCTTAGCCATGGTATGATGTCCCCTCACATGCCTCTGCATTCAGCATAGTGAAATCTGAAGTGTTTGTTGCTAGGTGATTGAGAGGAGGTCTTTAAATAGCTCAGAGCTAAGAAGCACAATACAGTTTCCCTCAATTTGACAGGTGAGCCTGATTAGCTTATATGTAGTGTTTTGCTTGTCTTTGGTTTATTTTTATGCACATATATACACACCTACTCATGCATTTATTTTGTACAGGACTGATTTCATTTACATATATACGTTATAAAAACATGGAATTGCATATGTATTCGGTTTCACCTGCAGTCAGGACTTTTAATAATAATGGTAAATTTGAGTTGTTAGGGCTTTAAAAGTGATTTCCTTGCTTGACATCAGGGAAACTATTTGTTAAGTACTTGTTTACTCACTTGCCATGCACTTTTTGAGTACAACTGAAAAACGAAGCTTTACAACAAACACTTTACATGAAAGTTCCCTTAACGGACATTATCCTACAGAGTTGCTGAATTCTCAAATCTGACCGGTCAGAAGGTGTTGATAAATTTTCTGTAAAAGCACAACTCTGACAGTAGCACTGGCCGTAACCACTCATTCACAGGCTGATCAGAAAGAGTTTTTAAAAATGTCGAGGTGTTGTTTAACAAAGAAAAACCTATAACCATGGTTAGCACGTTTGCCTTGCACCTCCAGGCTTCGGGGTTCGATTTCCGTCTCCATCCTGTGTGTGGCGAGTTTCCACGTTCTCCCTGTGCTTTAGGGGTTTCCTCCGGGTACTCCGGGTTTCCTCCCCCAGCCCAAAGACATGTATTTTAGGCTGATTGGCATTTCCAAATTGTCCATAGTGTGTGAATGTGCGTGTGTGTGTGTGCAGTTGTGCCCTGCATTGGGTTGGCACCCCATCCAAGGTGTCCCCCGCCTTGTGCTTCGAGTTCCCTTTGACAGGCTCCAAGCTCCATGTGACCCTGTGTCGGATAAGCGGTACAGAAAAGAGATGGAGGGATAGATGGAACATATAATAATAATAATAATAATAATGAGTCTTTATTGATCACATATGCACAATTAAATTCTTTTCTTCGCATACCCCAGCATGTTAGGAAGTTGGGTTCAGAACGCAGGGTCAGCCATGATACAGTGCCTCTGGAGTAGAGAGAGTTAAGGGCCTTGCCCAAGTGCCCAACAGTGGCAGCTTGGCAGTGCTGGGGCTTGAACCCCCGACCTTCCGATCAGTCACCCAGAGCCTTAACCGCCAAGCCACCACTGCCCCCTATAACCAAATATCACCATGAATTATTGAATCAGCTAATTAACAACCCTTCTTCAGTTGAAATGAGAGTGTTGGAGCAAGGAAAGCATTAAAACGCACAGGACAGGACCAGGGTTGGGAACCTGGTCTTGTTTTATTCCTTACTTCTTTAACAAGTTGACATGAATACACAATGTACTTATCATTAATAAACTATTGTAACATTACCATAGTAGAAATAAGTTCTGTATCAGAGTAATAAATTGTCTCTCTCTCTCTCTCTCTCTCTCTCTCTCTCTCTCTCTCTCTCTCTGTCTGTAGTTACATCTTTCGGCTGAGCTGCACGCGCCTGGGCCAGTGGGCCATCGGTTATGTCACTGGTGATGGGAACATCCTGCAGACCATCCCCCACAACAAACCGCTCTTCCAGGCACTCATCGATGGCTGCCGGGAAGGCTTGTAAGTGCTGCATCACACACACACACACACACACACACACACACACAACACAACACTCTAGAGAGAATATTATAAAGCCCAAGTACAAAAAGAAAAACAAAAACAACAACTGTGTTATGAAAGAGTACTAGGTTGTGCTTGCACAAATTTAATACTTCTCTCTCGGTTGTATTTGCCTGCAATTGCAATTGCTAAAGCGATGTTGAGGTGTTGTAATTCACACGACGGGTGCTAATGAGTCTGCTCACATGGCTCTGAATTTTGCGTCATATTCATACTTTCATCTGTGGACTTGCACAGACAGTAACCCAAGCTCAGGCTCAAACCAGGGACCCTGGAGCTGTAAGGCTGCAAAGCTGCGTGCGTTGCATTTTCATCACGGTACAAACGTTCTATAGACAACAGCTGTAATATTGGATTGATCGTTCCCATGGATCTCTGTGAAATCTCTCTGATTTCCGACAGGTGTTTTTCTTTTGATATCAATTGAAAGCGTCACTGTCGGGTTCAGCAATGGCTGACTGTCAGTCCTGTCTGTCTGATCATCGCTTTGCTCCTGACTATATTCTGACACTTCTTACATCAATGAGATCTGTATGATCAGTCTGTTGTTATGTTGAGCTATGTATTGTATGCTTCACAGATTGTGCCTCAGACTTTATTGATTTAGTCTCACATTTTAGTTTAATATTTAGGTAACAAAGCAGCAGTGGCTCGTGACCGTAGATTTTGGTGGGGCAGAATAATGTTAATAATGGCATAGCCTAAAAAAAAATTATGTGAGACTATCATGTTTGACTTATGCTATAGGATACTAGCTAGTGACTTTTTAGAGTAACTGTGCAGTCATCCAGCACAAAGAGGGTTTTTTTTTTTTTTTGATTTTTATTTATTTATTACCTTTTTTCAACTATGTTTGACACAGAGGGCATGCTTCCTGAAGAGCTAATATCATTAACCAGGGTTGCCAAGTCTCAGCAAAATATGTCACACAAAAGACCTGAAACTATCCCCCACAAAGTTGAGCGCTGGAAATGGGAGACACGCCTTTTCTTCGTTTCTCTGTTGTTGTGTGGGGAAACAACATCACGGTGGTGCACACGCATTTCTGGACATTATCTACTTCATAATCCTGCTTGTCCTCCCCCGGTCTTCGCAGTGTACTGTATCTTACAATAATAAACGATTCTGTATGTCATAGACACAGTGTTCACGTTCGCTTTGCCTTTGTTTGCGCAAATGTATTCTGTTTAATTCTTATTTGCTAAAAAAATAAGATCTTCGTGGCTGCTGAGTATTTCAACTATCTCTATTGCAACCGTGGCAACCTTGCTCCTCCCCCACACATGGGGCAGCATGATCTCTTCGGCAGTGTGCCTTTATTAGTGCTTGTAGCAGGCGAGGAAATCAATGAAACATCAGCATATATCTTTAAAATAGCAATATTTAAAACGAATAAATCAGGTCACTCAAAAGATGTAATTAGCATTTCAATGGAATTTACGTTGTGAATGAGGATTTTAACAAGGATTTGTTAAAAGGCTGACGTGATTAAGCCCCACTGTAACAAAATAACCATTACCATGTTTCCTGCCTTAATAATGACATATTTGAAAAGCACAAGGTACACAGAGGTGAACAGCATCATATCAGTGCTTTCAGAGATGGGTGTCCATGTTGGTAAAACAGGCACGTCTGCCTCCTTCTCCTTGTCTGATTGTGTGATTTTCAAGCCTGCCCTGACTGATTGGCTGTATAACTGTAGCTAATGCAGCGTGACTGCTCCTCTCTCACTCCATGGGCTGCAGCTGGCCTTTGTGATCAGATAGAGAGGTAAAGAGAGTGGTCACTGTAATGTGAATTGGCAGGGGAAAAAAAACCAATCCACATACAGGGTTAGGAGTGCTACACGCTGCTACATACATGGTGAGTGTATTTTGTTCATTTTTGCCGCGTGCAGCGTCCTCATGGTGTCTGTTCCTCTGCAGTTATCTGTTTCCCGACGGTCGCAGTTATAATCCGGACCTGACTGGCCTGTGTGAACCCACCCCACACGACCATATTAAAGTCACGCAGGTGAGGAACAGATTTGGCTGGGTGGGGTCACGTTTTTGCACACATGCATCAAAATACAGTCATTTGTGTATGGATTTTAGTCTGACGTGATCTTTGCGCCCCTTTTTCTCCACAGGAGCAGTACGAGCTGTACTGTGAGATGGGCTCCACTTTTCAGCTGTGCAAAATTTGCGCAGAGAATGATAAAGACGTGAAGATTGAGCCATGCGGCCACCTGATGTGCACTTCCTGTCTCACGGCGTGGCAGGTACATCCACTCAGCCCTCCACTAAGAGGGTTGTGTATTTCAGCCGAGCGAGAATGGTTTTTGTGAGCCAGTATTATAGGTCACGGGGAGCTCTAGAGCTTGATCCGAGCCTCGGTTACGTTTTCTGACATTGGGGTCTTGATGTTCATGGTGAATCTTATCAGCAGGTCAGCATGTATTCTGAAGTCAAGCTCCACTGAACTGCAAAAGCAGAAATGAAAGGCAGTTGGGGATGTGCGATATATTGTGGGATTATTCTACAGGCAGAAAAACACAACATAATTCCACACGTTCTGCCATTTCAGCACTGCACAACTCTCATTTCTACGAATACTTCAGCAATTTTTTTTAGATTCCATTTATATACTGCATCACTAGAGGAAGGACAATTGTAACAAACAAGAATTTCAACACATTTCCCGCACTGTACGAAAATTTGCTTACTCAAAACTTTTGATTTGAATGTCAGTATAAATGTAAAGTATGGTTTAGTTTTATTTGTTTAACAGGAAACAAGCGAATACCGAAAACTGCTGTTGTGAAATTAAAGGGACTTAAGATTATACAATGGTACATATAGTGGTGCTTGAAAGTTCGTTTGAATCTTCTATATATCTGCATAAATATGACCTAAAACATCATCGGATTTTCACACAAGTCCGCAGTGTAGACAAAGAGAACTTTATTAAACAAATGTGACAAAAATATTGTACTTAGTCATTTATTTATTGAGGAAAATGATCCAGTATTACATATCTGGTGACAAAAGTATGTGAACCTCTAGAATTGGCAGTTTAAATTGAAGGTGAAATTAGAGTCAGGTGTTTTGAATCAATGGGATGACGATCAGGTGTGAGCGAGTGAGCGCTCTGTTTTATTTAAAGAACAGGGATCTGTCAGAGTCTGAACTTCACAACACATGTTTGTGAAAGTATATCATGGCACGAACAAAGAAGATTTCTGAGGACCTCAGAAAAAGTGTTGTTGAGTTTCCTCAATACGTAAATGACCAGGTATAATATTTTTTTGTCTCATTTGTTTAATCTGGTTCTCTTTGTCTACTTTTAGGACTTCTGTGAAAATCTGATGTTTTAGGTCATATTTATGCAGAAATATAGAAAATTCTAAAGGGTTCACAAACTTTCAAGCAC
>JANDJT010000060.1:14066399-14085500 GCA_024331685.1 Stegophilus panzeri | reverse complement strand
ATTGCATGCATCTCACTCTAGGATGTATGTACACCACTTTAGTTATCGATTGAAAGTTGTACTACTCGTTCGTTTTGGTTGTTAATTTGCACAATGCTACTATTTGAACTTCTGGTAGATGCTAAACTGCGTTTCGTTGTTGAGTACCTGTACTATCTATCTATCTATCTATCTATGCAGATTTGAGAACCCTGCTGGTTTCACTTTCTAAAACAATCGATTTCTGAAGTATGATATTATCTTATATCATATTATATTATATCATATGCTATAATATCATATCATATTATCGTACTTTTACCTTATTTTCTCCCTTTTTTTTTTTTTGCCGGAAGTTGTTTGGTATATGCTATCCCAAATTGAATGAGAGTGACGTCACTAAACGCCCCCCTGCGCGCGCCTCTATAAACTCCGGCTCGCTCGGTTCTCACACGGCATTCTGCTCTGGACAGGAATGATGCTCCTTCCCGGTGCAGGTACAAAAATCTCACCTGTACATCATACACAAGCCAGCAGATGGCATCCGATAGGACCCGGTGCACAACTCACTAGGTAAAACTCATTAGTTTAAATTTTTAATTTTTATTTATTTTTTTTTACATTTCTTGCTCTTTTTATTTATTTTTTATTTTTTATTTACTTATTGTTTTGCTTCTCTGTTTATAGATGTCCAGTCATATGGAGACCATGGACTCTTACCATGTCAGACACTCAGCCTAAAAAAGTAAAAAAAAAAATATCTTCAGAGTGTTTTAGAAATCATATTGTGCGTATATAGTGGTTTAAGACTTGTCAGATCTACAATGCTTTTTGTTTTCAATATAGAAAGCTCCTGGATCCAGGCAGGTGTCTGACATGCAAGGCTTTCATCACCCAGTGAGGTTAGTTTTGACTTGTATATGTGGAATATGTCTCAGAATGAACACTATTTTGCAACTCGAACAGTTATTTTTATTAACAGTTGTTGTATTTGCAGTACCTACAAAATGTAACTATTTTATACATCCCAATAAAATCATGCAAATAATGTTCTTAACTTCAACCTAACAGGCTGTTCATGCCCAGATCTAAAATCCAGGACTATCTGTCTCACCTGGGGAGGAAAGTTCTGGCCAGCTTTCCCGTTCAAGCCACTCTACATTTCTATAATGACGACTCCAGCTCTGAAGATGAAGATGAAACGGAGACTGAGTTTAGGGCTCCAGGAAAAAGGAGAACATAAAAGGAGGATGCTTGATGTGTGGACTAGATGATGATGATGATGATGATATTTGACAGTGATGTGAGCTTCATGCAACCAGTGGTTAGTGGTCGTTAGGGGTGTTTGGGTTTTTTTTTTTTGTTTTGTTTTGTTTTGTTTTTTTGCTCGTTCTTGCCAGCCAGAAACCTTTTTATTACTTCTGACCTGAAGAAGGGGCTTTGGAGAGCTGGAGGCTGTTTATCCGCACAAGTATAGTCCTACATTCAAGTGCATTTTCAGTGAACAGACATGCTTGACTGTGGAACAAGAAGCGACTCTCAGCAATGTAATCTAGAGTTAACACGGCTGGTTTGTATTGAGTTGTATAGCTGTACTGTCTGCTGGATTTGGTGGTGGAGATCCAGCAGTCTCCACTCCTGTTGAGGAAATGCTGCTGTTTTGGAAACAAACTTATGAAAGAACAGGCGATCATGGTAGCTGGTCTCAGGAAGTAGGAACGGTGCATGGATACACAGCGGAATTGAGTCACGGACCCATGCAGCACTGGTACTGTTTACTCAAATAAAGCATAAACACACCTTTTAACCTGAGCGAGTCTCCGTCACATTCTCCTTCCTCTGGAGTACAGAAGGGACTCAAGCATGTGGAATTCTCTACAGTGCACATATTACATTTTTATTCAGTTAGGTTACAAATGTCTTAATAGAGATTTTGTAATACTGTGTTTTATACATTTATGGGATTTGTCTTTTTTTTTTTTTTTTTTTTTTTCTTATGTATGTAATAAAGATTTATTTGAAAAGATTGAAACACCTTTTGTACATTTCATGTGGTGGGGGGGGTTGTGTTTTTAAATAAGTCAGTGTTCTCATTGTACATATGACTCAAATGTAATAAACCACTCCACAAAGTTTGAAGAGAATATTTTGCAATATAGTAAAGTTGGTCATGAAACCACAATGAGACAAATAGTAATCGTTTATACACTGGGAAATTATGAATAGGACCATGTGAGGTCTACCAATTCGATTAAACATGCTCTTCATGTCATATTTATATAATCAGCTAAAAATACATTAATCAAGCTCACACAACTCCACAAGCTTGATCCTAATACAGAAAAATAACAACTACAGAGATACAGTTGCGTGCAAAATAAAAAGACTTTAAAGTAATTAAAACCAAGAAGACCCTGTGAGCTGTGCATAGGAAATCACAGGTCTGAACTCCTACACTGTGACAGCTGATACAGTTGGGTGCAAAAGTTTATACTCCCCATACTATAACATGCTTCATCACTAACACAAGCAACATGTTTAAAAGTGTATGTTTATATACATTGCAAAAATCTTAGCAAGTGGAAATACCTTAAATATAGTCAAATTGATCTAGTATTTCCTATTGTATAAGATCACAATAAACCAAATATAACATTACACATATTTCAAGCCATTTGTACTCATGTCAAGCTTAAAATAGTTTTATTCTATTGGCAGATGATTTAACTCATTTTAAACATGTATTTATAAAAAGAAGAAAATTTATCTGACAACAGAATAAGCAAGCTACATGCTTGAAATAAGTGATAATGTCTAGAAATATGTTTCATGAGCTTATATTTGTTTTACTGTAATCTTATAAGAAATACCAGATCAGTTTGATTGTACTCAAGATATTTTCACATCTGATGTAAATGCTGACTTTTCTCAGACTATTTGATGTTCGTTTTTGGTTTTTTTTAGTGGTCCATGCCTAGATGCCTAAATGAGGCAGGCTCTAGTAAATGAACTGGAGCCATTTTGTAATGGTTTTTATTTATTTATTTATTTTTACATTACATGAACATATTACAGTATGTGTTGTGAGATGTTTTCCCCCTACCCAGAACCCATGGAGGAGTGTAAACTTTCGCAGTCAACTGTTTCAGGTTCACAGAATAAGAGTTCAGACCTGTGATTAGGTTTTTATAATCCTGTTGAAGTCACTGGCATAATTAAAGGGCAGAGGCTAATGGAGGATCTGCAGCACTCTTACATGTGGTTTATTTAGGAGGCTATACAAAGCTGATATACACTACCAGTCAAAAGTTTAGAGACACTTAACTGAAATATTTCTCATGATCTTAAAAATCTTTTGATCTGAAGGTGTATGATTAAATGTGTGAAATCGGTGTTGTAGACAAAAATTTCATTGTGCCGACATATTCATTTCTTTCATTAGAAAACTAACATTTTATTTACAAAAAATATATTTTTTTAAACGGATGACTTGGAGCGAAATATTCCGAAAAGCAGCCGGTAAGAGTCCAGCATCAGTGTGAAGTCCTTTAATACTGTTTAAAAAGCATCTCAGGGCGATTCCTCAAGAAATCGGTTGAGAAAATGCCAAGAATACATTTCTGGAAATTCCAGGAAAAAAGGGGGTCTACTTTGAAGATGCTAAAATGCTCAATAATTTTTATTTATTTTGGATTTTTTATCACAACATAAATCCTGTAGTTCCACTTGTATTATTCCAGAGTTTTGATGACTTTATTATTATTCTAAAATGTGGGAATAAATAAATAAAAATAAAGAATGAGTGTGTCTAAACTTTTGATCGGTAGTGTACAGGATACATTTTTTCCCCCATCTGCATAGTCTGGTTCTGCGAAAGCCAGTGGAGCTGAAGGTCTGAGCAGAAGGTAATGGTAGGGTTAAACAGTGGCCAGCCACTCGACACCAGCTCTATTTGTTTATGATGGGTTATCTGCAGCGGTGGCGGCCGCCGACCCTTCACCTGTCTGCTGGAGGGACGAGGACAGAGGGGCAGGACGGGACAAGGGTGGACAGGTGAGGGCAGGAGAGGTGAGCAGACTGATTGAAGAGCCTCTGTGAAGTCCTGGAGATGGACAGATAGCCAAGTGACCATTTCACTTCTAGTCTTGAGTTCAAGAGGTGAAACGCGCTGTGAGCCCTACAGAGACTCTGTACATCTGATTTGAGCATGTAGACATATAGCAACAAAAGCTGTATGTCAGACAAAAGCAGACAAAAACGTTGATCAGACAAAAGCGTTTCTGTAAATTAAGAAAAATGTATATACTGATCATTCAATATCTATGTCTATATAAAATGTAACAAGAATAGAGTACTGTGCACGTGTACAAGGAAAATTAAAGATTGTAATTTTCTCATTTTTAAAGATTAAAGACTACCTCAGCATAGAGTTACATAGCATTACATTGCACAAATAATTGTACGTACAGTACTGTGCAAAAGTTTTAGGCACCCTATTTTTTTTTTTAGTACAAGCTTTGTTATAGATTTTTTTATTTTATGACTTCTACATTATCGAGTCAGTAGAAAAAACATTTTAGATTCCCAAACATGAGTTTTCCAGCCCAAAGTTAAAATGGTACAGAAAAATGTTTGTATGTCATTAAAGAAAGTGGCATATTAAGTGGTAAGACACTTTTCAGACAAAACACAATGAAGGCTGCTGGGTTTTGCTGCAGAAATAAGATTCAAATGTGACAGTCAAAGTCTCCAGAAGAACCGTGTCTGGTTCTACAAGATGCTCAATAAAACTTACTTATAAAGCAAAGGGTCGTCACACCAAATATTGCCTTTGCTTCATTTATTACTGTTTACTGCTCTTTATAGTATTTTTTTTTAATGGAGAAACATTTAATTTCATTATTTTTGAAGGCGTTTTTGCTTTACAGCATTTCTTTGCATGTGCCTAAAACTTTTGCGCAGTATTGAGTGTGTATGTGTGCGTGTATGTGTGTGTGTGTGTGTGTGTGTGTGTGTGTGTGTGTGTGTATATATGTATATATGTATATATTGTCAGTTCATGAGAAAGTGATGATATTTGCCTCCTCGTGATTGTGTGTGATTAAGTGAGTGATGCAACGTTCACCTACCGTGTCTGTATCAGAACAAAGTTAAAAATTCATTGTGACTATATGCTGAACCTCTGAGGCCTAATGGAGCTTCAATTGAGTTGGTGTAAAAACTGTTGTGTGTGTGTGAGAGAGAGAGACTGAAACAGCAGGGGATGATTGAGAGCCCACTGTTTACTGCATTGCTAAGACCTTTTTGTTGCTGGTGAATAATGGTGCTCGAGCACTACAGACACTGTGATTTATCAACACGTTCGTTTCTGTGCCGTTTGTACCGTGTTTCCGTGTTTTATGTGATCATGATGCATTACAGCTTTCAAATTCCATATACAATTGCGTTCAGGTTTTAATTACGGGAAAGACTTAGCAATTTAGTGCATTCAGATATTAATGACTTTGTTCTGATACAGACACGGCAGGTAAATTTTGCGTCACTTACTTAATCAAACACAATCACAAGGAGGCAAATATCATCACTTTCTCATGAACTGTGAATCATGTTCTGATTTGTTTTCCATTTATCTACCCACAGTTCTCTTGTTATTTGGCCTGTTTTCTTTGGCATAATAATCATCCAGATTGAACTTTTAGCAGGCACAGTTTTGCAAGCTCGTCCTACAGTACCAAATGGTTTCCCGTTCATTATACGTGCTCACTACATAGGCTGTAACATATAACCAGTAACTGCATATCCTGGGAACACTGCTGTGAGCAGGGAATACACTCTGGATGGGACACCAGTCCATCACACCCACACTCGTACACTCATTCAGTTTTTCTGGGAGGTGAAAGCATGTAACCCGAGCTCAGGATCGAACGCTGTAACATAATAAAACCTATGTAGTGCACTATATTTTCAATAGAATGTCTTCTGAGGTGCACCTACAGACAAAGCGGCTCCAAAAAGAGCCTACTTACAAGTCATATCATTTTAAGGACACGTACTTTGATCATTTTTATATATTTCATGAAATAAGTGATGCACTTAAACTACAGTTTGGCCTAAAGATTAAGGAAATGTGTCTTATTTGTGACACATTTTTCATAATTTTGCCTCCGTACACCACCGTAATGGATTTGAAATAAAGCAGTAAAGATGTGATTGAAGTGTAATGATGTAAAAACGGCTGTAATTCCTAAACGGTTAATGCAGTATTTTTTTTTGTTAACCCCTTGAATGGAAGCTGAAGGTGTACACTTCAATCAAATCTTGATTTGTTTCGTTTCCACTCCATTGTGCTGGTGTACGGAGGCAAAATTTATGAAGATTGCGTCACTGTCCGAATACTTATGGACCCGGCTGTATGTTAAATATTCAGATGTGTTTTTTTGCCTTTGAAAAGATAAATATCCTGGAGATTCTAGTGGAGTTTGAGCAGTAATGCAGGCTTCAAGTCGTTTCAGGAAAGAGCACTAACACATACTCGTACTGCATTTAGATCAGTGCGTGTGTGAGAGAGAAAGCAGTGTAATTAAGTGCCGACTCAGCGTTTGCTGCTAATGAGGATGTATGAGGCGCTTATGGTAAGCTGTTCAAGCCTGATAGCAGCGTGATGTGTACTGATGTTTCTAAGAACTAATGATGAGTATTGCTAATGGTGGTTTTCATGGTGTTGTGTTTAATAATGCTTGTGTGTGTGTGTGTGTGTGTGCGCGGCAGGTTTTCGAACCCATTCAGCAGCATGTGCTTGGAGAGATCTCGGATAACAGACAGGGTAGAGGATGAGTATCAGATCCCCTCCTCTCACCCTGTGTGCATCACACAACCTCCTGTATGCATCTCTGTCCGCATCCCTAACAGGTATACATATATGTGTGTGTGTGTGTGTGTGTGTGTGTGTAAAATGACAACATGCTACTCCTATTTAAAGCAAAGCACAATACACACAGTAGTCAATGCCTAAACCTCACTGTACAATATGAGCAGTAATTAACACGCAGCTCACTTCTGCCACACAATAGAGATATAATCCTCCTGTTGTGTTCACTACTTAAAAATAGATGTTCTCTGTCCCAGGACATCTCTTTTAACTGTATGGAAATACAACTCGGTTTCAAAGCCACTCTTGGGCATGCTACTAGGACAAGAATAATCAAATATGATTTTGTTATTTGGTTTCTTTCTTAATGCTGATTGTGATGCAAATTACATCCCACAGCTAATTACTACTTAAACTATAACTAACACGTATAACTGAGTGACACCTTACCGAACATGTTCCTTGCTGTTTTTTTTTTTTTGTTTTTTTAGTGATACCTTTTTCAAAGCAAAAAAAGCAATATTGAGAAATATTCTAGATGTTGGGGATTCAATAAAAAAAATGGCACCATGGTGTGAATTTAAAGATTGTACCGTTCTTTCAGAGAAATATAGCGAGCTTGACTACAATCTACATGGCAAGAGTTGCTCAACTGTAATGAGAATACATTACAATAATAAACACCAGGAGCGACCTGGTTCCCGTTTTTTGCTGCAACAGTTATATATATATATATAAAAAAAAAAAAAAATCGACCAGTTCCGTGTATGGGCTGACTGCTGATTATCTGCCCCCACATCCTCCATACCCAACAAACCAAGTGGTTGGGGCATTTGTTTGGTGTACAGTTGACTACTATTAAAGATGAAGAAAGGAGCTCATGCATTCCTTTGATTTAATCCAGAAATGAGCCAGTGCGGGGTTTCTTTGGAGCAGATTCAATAGCAGGCAGTCATTTTAAGTCAAATTTGCACCAACCAAATGACAAAAAAAAAGTCATTAATGAAAACAAGTTGATGGATTTAAAAATATAGATAAAAATGAAATTGAAAAATGAAATTAAGCCGCATCAATCAACTCCTCCACTATTCATTTTATTAAAAGAACAAAGCAAAAAAAACCACTAGCTTTTATTTCAAGTAATAGCTGGTCCACTTGTATTCAAATTCCTCTGCAGCACTTTATGTATCATATATATCTATTATTAGCATTCGAACAATATTTATGGAAGCAGATTCAAAACAAGAACGTGCTCAAGGCTCTCCAGATGGCATGTACAGTCCTCTCCGAAAGTATTGGGACGGCAAGGCCACTTATTTTTGCTGTGGACTGAAGACATTTGGGTTTGAGATGAAAAGATGAATATGACTAGAGAGTTTAGGATTTCAGTTTGTGTTTCCTGGTATTTATATGTAGATGTGTTAAATGATACAGAGCGTAGCACACTGGCCATGTCAATCACCAGGCCTTAACCCAGTTGTTCAGCATTTCAGAGGAGACTGAAGGGAGAAACCCCCCAAATCAAACAGCAACTGGTTCTGTGTTTGATGCTGTTTAACACACCTAGATGTAAATACCAGGTAGTAAAAGCTGAAATCCTATACTCTCTCATGTCTCATATCCATCTTTTAGTCTCAAACCCACATGCACGAACAAGTGGACCGGCCTTGCCGTTCCAGTAGTTTTGGAGGGGACTGTTTGTGTTCATACACGTGATTGGGAATATATAATGAAAATAATGTCTCGTATATTTGTCTCATATTTCCAAGGACACTTTAAGCCATGTGCCAACGTGGTTCCATGTAAATGAAAAGAAACATGATGGTTTAAACAAACCCACCCTGTCTTTTCTTGTGTAGGGCTTCAGAGAACATGTCCGATCTGAGCTCAGAAGGGAAGAAGCAGAAAGCTCCAGAGCATGGTGAACACTTGCTTTATTTCCGTTGTACTTAAGTGAGCTCTTAGCTGTCGTAGCCGTGTGTGTGTGCACTTGCATGTGCAAGTTTGTGCACACTATGAGGCTGAAAAATAAAAGCAGGTGTTAGGTGTGTGTTAAAAACATCATTTGCTGTTCACGAGCTCAGTGTGCCATGTCTCAGTAGTGTATGGAGCAGTAGACGAGTGTAACTGTATGTTATCTCGCTCAGGTGGATTTGACTCGGGCTCGTCTGTTTCGGGTGTGGTTCCTGCCACGCACTGTCCCGTCCACAACAACCGGACTCCGGCAGACTACGACATCCTTCTGCCCCCACAAGGTAACCAATGACATGGCTCCTCTCACAGAAATGCATGTTACTATGTACCGTGGTCTTTGATTCTAGGTTTGTTTATTCAAAGTTAAGGTTAATAATAGTGTTCGTTTTTACTGAAGAGATTCTTTTAGTGGTAGAATATTAGTAGGATCAAATCGGTGGCATCAGGTATGTGTGCCTGTGTCTGGTGCCTTCATTAATATTTTGTTAGATGGTTTACTGATCAAAGGCAAATAGTAGTTCATCTACCAGTCTCCATTCCTCATGAAATTTTGATACCAGGTTCCGATTGCTTATTAATGATTGAGATTTGAACGCTCGTTCAGAAATAAATTGCACTGAATATTCGAACACTTGATAGACAGCAAAAAAGCACTGATCCCTTCATAGCCATATCAATATTAGACGTATTCGAGTTGATGAATGTAATCGATCTTAAATTTTAACATGACCTTAGCTGTATTTGTGGTCAGTTACGTGCTGAAATAGTTTTAGTCGAGACTTAGTCTCGCCATCTAGTGGCGAGATTATAGAGCTGCAGCTGATTCTTTTTCTCGTGGCCTTTCCAGCCTTGCCAGCCGAAGATCCGTTTAACACAGCACCTCCGTCACAGCCTCCTCCTCCACCCCCTGTTAGGCACAGCTTCCCAGATGCCTCCTCCTCCTCGTCTCCATCCTGCCCCAGAGCTGCTCGGCCCTCATCCGGACACTTCCTTCTCAGCTCAGGTAACTTCACTGTACAACACACTACAACTTTTGACAACAAAATACTATTATAAATTTAAAAAAAAAAATGTTTTTCTTCTGATCACCAGCTCAGTTGAAGGTGAAGTTGCTGAAGTTTGACACCAACAGGAACTGATACTAGGGGCAGGGCTAATAGCATACTTTGTAGCTGACTATTACTCATACAATGTTCAGAACAAGACGTTCAACATTCAATACATTGAAAGAGCATCCAGCAGCACTGTAGTATGATGAGACAATAAAATGCTCATTACACTAATTATGTTTTGCATTATTTTTTATTATTAAAATGTAGTTTTTCATCATTTTTTTCTTGTTAGCATTGATTAAATTTATACAACCTTTTGTAAGAGAGCTGTTCATCAGTAATTTTCTCGCAGACAATATAAGCTGGTTACAACAAATTTGTGGATAATGAACAAGTTCCATTTGCATACATTTGGGCACGTTCTTGTTTTTAAATGCGTGGTGTTTAGCTCTGCAGTGACTTCTGAGAACAAAAACATCACAGCGGAACATAATGGACTGTAATTGTACCATAGTGGTTCTAACACGACGGTGCTTTAAACGTGTCTTGTTTTATGTGTTTAATATTTAGATGCTTTCCTGAACGATCTGAGCAGTTCAGCCCCTCTGCCGCCTGTTCGGAGACAGACAGGGGAAAGTGCTGTCCGAAACTCGCAAGAGTACGACCAGCTGCCTCCTACATCATGTATGACATTAAATCAATGATATAATATTATATTGTATAGTCTTGAACCCTGATAGATTCTGGGGTTTTTGGGAAAGGCGTTATCAGGGCAGGTTTGTTTTCTTGCAGGCTGATTGGGCAAATCTATAACTTATTTCTGCTGAATAGTGGGAAGTATGAGGTTCTTCCCCTTAGTGTTCTTATTGATGCTTATTTAAATAATACGTAATGCGAAAAGTAAAATACGCGGCATGGTTGTGTGCAACAGGTAACGTTGCTGTCTCACAGTAAACAGGGAGTTTCACATGTTCTTCCCGTGTGCAAATGGGTTTTTTCTGAGTTCTCTAGTTTCCTCCCGCCTCTTAAGAACATGACAGTAGGTGGATTGGAGATCGACTGTGCTGAATTGCCTCTAGATGTGAATGTGTATGCATGATGCACTGCAGTGGCATCTCATCCAGTGTTCTCGGGATAGGCTGTAGGTTCCCCAGATGTCTGAATACTTTTAATGGAAGTTGTGCACTAATATATACAATTTGGAACAGTATCACAAAACTTGAAACAGTTTTAAAAAATGGAAATAGTACCAATGGCAAGTTCAGCCAGTCAGTGGACTTGGTTCCATGAAAAAAGTGTGAAAATGCTCTTACATTTTATATATATATATAATTTATATACATGGATGTCTACTATTACCTCAAAAGATGTTATCTCCACTCATGTGAGGTGCTTTATCAGTTCAGTCCTGAATGGTGAAACATCTTCAGAATGGACCCAGATCTATTTTCCACCTTACTAACTTCATGGACATACAGTCCCCTCCGAAACTATAGGAACGGCAAGGACAAGATCGATCATTAGACCTTAACCCAGTTGTTCAGTATTTCACCTCCTGAAGAGGAGACTGAAGGGAGAAACCCCCCGAAACTTACTAACTGAAAGAGGCTGTATTAAAAGCCTGGAAAAGCATCATAAAAGAAGAAACCGACAATTTGGTGATGTCCGTGAGTTACAGGCTTGATGCAGTTATTGCACGCAAGGGATATGCAACCAAATATTAAGTGATGTTTACTTTCATTTACTTCAAGACTTATCTGTTCATATACTTTTGCCCACTTAAAAATTGGGTGGTCTGATCCAAAAAGTTCTATGTTTTATGTCGTATATCTAGATGTAAATCAGATATACAACATAAAACATTCAGCAAATAAAAGCTGAAATCCTAAACACTTAGCTCATATCCATCTTTTGAGCTCAAGCCCAGATGTCTTTGGTGTATAGCAGCAACAGTTGAATTGGCCTTGCCATTCCAATATTTTCAGAGGGGACTGTATATGATGTATACAGTACCATCGAAGTGCTGTCAGAGGTCCTGTAATGTCCCTGTACTATATTGTGTTAGGATGTTAGTTAAGCCATTAGTGAGAGATAAGTGCAGTCCTTCTGAATTATTAACTATGACTCGGCATTGCTCTTAGTGTGTCTGTGAGTTTAAGATGAATCTGAGCTGCTTGGCCTCATTCATTCTTTATGACCTGTTTAATGGTGCATAATTTCATTTCCGTCCACCAGTGGCCGGAGATTGTCAGCAGGCACCCGCGAGACCGCCTAAGCCCTTTCCTCGCAAGACCCCTCCAGAGATCCTGCATCGAAGACCCCCTGAGTACTCGCATGAGAACGTGGATGCCAAAATCGCCAAGCTGATGGGTGAGGGCTACTCGTTCGATGACGTCAAGAGGGCACTGATGATTGCTCAGAATAAAGTGGACGTAGCGCGCAACATTTTGCGTGAGTTTGCCCTGGTGGCGCCAAGACTGAACCTGTAGCCAAATGCCCTCCGTCCTCCGTCTGACTCGACACGGGCGCCAGACGGGCTGCATGCAGGGTGACTCCCCGACCGACCTGGCTCAGATTACAGGCATCCGGCAGATTCTGGGACTTGGAGAGAATGAGCGAGAGACATGGGCATGATGCCCAGCCAGGCTCGGGAAGGAAAGTAAAGGGGTCAAAACATGGAACCTGTGAAAAAGCCTTGTGTTTACAGTGCTGTGCCGCGTGGTGGCTTAATGCTGCTGCTGCTGCTCTCTGCTCAGTGCCACTCTGTTTAGCTCCGTTTAGTAGAGGAGCTGCAAATCTGTTTATACAGCTCATATTTTGCTGCACAATGCTGCATATCCAAGTAGGACTGGAATCGACTGAATTAAAATTGAAATCGAATTGAACTCTGTCCTGACTGTTGATGTTGCCAGTTTGTTGCAGGCTGCTGTTGCCTCTCCTGCCAGCTGTGCTGTTGCTGCTGCAAGCCTTAGTCTAACACACACACACACACACACACACACACACATATATACATACACACCTTTGTAGATTTACAGTTCTGTCTTTTGTCCAAATCATCTTTTGTTTTCATCAGTGGTGATCAGCTGAATCTTAAATTGCACCCCATGGGGTGTGTGTGTGTGTGTGTGTGTGTGTGTGTGTGTGTTTTGCTTTCATGACTGCTCCCTCCCTCTGAGTGAAGAACTGTGAGAAAGACAACCTCTACTAGTTAGAAGAATAGAGTGCATCCTTTTACACTGACACATTATCTCCTGTTTTGCAATTTAATGCAAGTCCATTTCATTCCACAAGAGACCGAGATGGATAGAGGTAGAGATGACTGCATTGGATTGTAGCTGACGCACCACATCCTTTTATTTTTTATTTACGATCAGCTCAAATCAAGTCCTGCATAAAGATGCACATATACTGAATGGTTTATAATGATTTATGATAAGTTTAAAGATGAATCATGCTTGCTTAATATGGAATATCGATTTACTCTCAGCTTTGCCGGAGGAAGTGCATCCAAACCTCCATCCTCTGGCAGAAAATTTCTTTTTAACCATTGCCAACTCCTACGACGAGGTTGAGGAGGAGTCAGTCACTCAGTTGCCCACAGCAGATTGAATTTTTTTCTTGTAGTTTGATTCAGCAGTACATCTCTACCTATGTCACTTCTCTTTCTTAAACAGATAAGACGTTTTCACAGGTCAACATTGCAGGACTGAGCATAAAACACTGGGGTATATCTGCTTTCTTCTGCCTCTGACAGTAGCAACAACGAGCTGCTAAAAATGAACCTGATTGTAAAGGATTGCCAAAACGTTGCCACGCCTATGCAGAGCTGCATTTCCTAAAATAAAGCACGGTTAGTTATGCCTTAAAGGTGCCCTAGTTATTGGCGGACCGTACAGGGTCCGATTGCAGCAATTCCTTTATCAAGGCTTGAATTTCATTGTAACATACTGTACATCAGCACATACTTTCTCTCTCGCTTTAACGTGCCACGTTTTTAAAAAATTTTTTTTTTTAATATATATATATTTTTTTCTCTTCAGCTGCCAAATGTAAGGCCTCTGAATGTATTTGTTCCTGTTGAGCTTCATTTCCAGAGGAAGGCATTTGAATAAACGAGTGCAGTCCTGTGAGTAAAGCCTTGAGGTCAAAACCAGGACTGATCAGCTATACGCATCCACGTCTCTGAACTGCTCGCTTTCTTTAATCACACAGATTATCATTAAAGCAGCATTCCCTTCATGGTTGAACAGTTTTATTGTGAAGGCTACTGTATCAGGTTGCAGCCGCCGGCTCTAGTTGTCTGTCACCGAGAGAAAACATTTCCTCTGGTTTTGACTTTCCAGACATTTGAAAACATCCTGATGTTATCATTTCAAAATAAGGAAGTATGTATGTGTTTTGGATTTGGAGGGATGAGTTAGCAGTGACTAACGTAACACCGATTCAAACTATCGATCGAGACCTTTTAAACGTTAAACCAGATGAGTGATTTATTTTTTTGGTCAGATTTGCTTCACACACTTTTCCACTTAAAGCTTTTGTTTTTGCACTGGTCTCTCTTCCCCCTACTTCAGGTCTCAAGTCCTCAGCAGAGCGCACCCCTCTTTCTGACCCACACAAACAAAGTGGCCTTTGAAAGGATTGCAGAGGGTGGGACAGTTTCTGGGTTTTTTTTGTTTGTTTTTTTAAATGATTACTTTTTTAATGATTTTTTTCTCTCTCAGTGAATAATCCTTTGTGGATCATGTAATGTGTGCAATTTATTTATACTTTGTTAAAAAAAAAAAAAATCCTGAGATTATTTTCATTGTTCAGTAATGATGTTAACTGTTCTTGTGAAAATGTTTTATAAAAGCCAGTATTAACATTAACGTTGTGTGTTTTTGGTGTGTAGTGATCTGTCTCTCGTACAGAGTCGAAAGAAGAAAGGCAGATGAGAGTCTGGTAACTGAGGACTCGGACAAAAAACGCAGAGTAGTGACTAAATTTTGATTAAAGCACAATAAATGCTTTTTATAATTCATATTTAAAATAGTACTGGGTTATTTAGATACAAAACATGTCTAAACAACAGCATCTATAATCAGTCTACAGGATTTTGCAGAGTTTTTTTTTCTTTATTGAGGCCGAAAATGCTTGAGTTTTTTCGTGGAAAACTACTTGAATTGGTCATGTTTGTTGGTAAATGAGACCTTTTAGCTATACTCACGTTTGACACGTGAATCAAAGAGGGCTTTGGCTGAATGTGTGTTGTGATGACGTCACATGAAACATGTCTTGGCCCAAATCTGCTCAAATTTAGAAAAAAAATCGCAAGCTCCTCCGAGTTTTGCGGAGTTTGCTTGAGTTTTTACTGAATATTAATAAGAATTAGAAAGAGGACATAATTCCAGTCACTGAAACTTCAATTATTCACGTAAAGCAGGGGATCTCAAACTCATTTTAGTCAACTGGCCATTTAATAAAAAAAAAAACAAAAAAAAAACAGACCAATAGCCCATTAACGCATCTTTTAAATGTGGCTGTTAAATCAGCATTTATGTGAAGGCTTGCTGTGAAACCCCTAAATTAGTAATAAGACACAGGCTTACACCGTCAAGCATATCATTAGCACATTTTCCCAGTAGATGAGTTTATGGTTGTGTTTATTGCTCTATTTTGCATCTTGTGGAATAACTGAGATGAGCTCATTTTTCATATATTTCAATTCAATTACAGACCACATGACACTGCCGGTGTTTCCAAATTCATTTGGTGGACTGAGTTAATACCTTTCTCAGGCTGGTCCTGGCCGAGGAGCCTCGTGTTTGCCCCATGCCTGAACTAGATATACATGATATAACATGATATACATTACACTACATGGCTAAAAAGTTGTAGGCACCTGACCATCACACCCATATGTGATCCTTCCCCAAACGGTTGCCCCAAAGTTGGAGGCACATGATTGTCTAGAATGTCTTTGTATGCTGTAGCATTACAGTTTCCCTTCACTGGAACGAAGAGGTCCAAACCTGTTCCTGCATGGCAATACCCCTGTGCACGAAGCGAGCTCCATGAAGACACGATTTACCAAGGATGGAGCGCAAGAAATGAAGAGCCCTGACCTCAACCCCACTGAACACCTTTGGGATTAACTGGAATGCTGACTGCACCCAGGCCTCCTCCCTCCTCATCGGACATCAGTGCCTGACCTTATTAACGCTCATGTGGCTGAAAGACCAAATCCCCACAACCACACTCCAAAATCTAGTGGAAATCCTTCCCAGAAGAGTGGAGGTTCTTATACCTAAATTTGGTCAGGTTTAGCCAGTGAAAAAGGAGAATATTGCATAGAAAGATGCCAGGAGCATTGTGAACATTTTAGAAATCTGAAGTGATCCTTCACATTTATCTAGCAAGGTTTTAGACCTCTTCATCAAACCAAACGTCTCCGTCATGTTTTTCTGCTTAGTGTAATGCAGATCTCCTGATTATGTTAATAGATGACCAGTCTTCTGCAATGTCCACGACTCAGTTTGTAATCTTTTAACTTGACCTGGGTTGACTTTTTTTCTCCAAAATGAAACGGCGCTTATTGCTTTTGTAGCCGAGGATCACATTCTACTTAAGGATAAGAGAAAGAAAGGATGCCGGTGATCTCGAGTTCATCGTGTTAACTGAAATATTCATTCGAACATTTTATTCGGAGGACCAGAGATATCCCATTTGCAAATAACACTTGGGATGAAGTCTGAGTGCGTGTAGTAAAACCAGGACCAGAGTTGCCGGCGATCAGATATGGGTTTCACAGTTATTGAAGATTAACTCTACAGTATAGGAAAGTGGTTGATGGAGGGGAAAAAAATAAAACGAGCCAAAACACCACCTTTAAAATGTACACTTTATTTTCAACAAAAGTACAAAACCAAAAGTCGGTATTTACAAACACTTTTATGGCCGCCTTCTCATTTACCTTCTTTGGTTTCACTGCTGCCCTGATGGTTTGAAAATAAACATATGCATGAGACAAAAATTTCCCAAATTCGTCTAGAGAGACAAAACTAAACTAAATCTCATGTCTCCAAACATCTCACATAACCATCCTACAGTGGTACATACTGAACATAAATAAGAGTATGTGGATGGAGAGGGTTTTTTTTTTTAATTTTTATTTATTTATTTATTTTATAGCTAACTAACACCCAGGCAAAAGTGCAACTAACCTCATACACAACATAAATAGCCAAACATGAGCTAAGACACAAAGACTGGACATATTTACAACCTCTTCAGACCACAGTTAACGGAACAAAGCCTCAGACTATCACAGGCTAAAACTACAGTGTGTGACTCTAAATCAGTCAGATTAATAAGAATGTAAAAAAAATAATCAAATAAAAATAACATACGGAGCAATCGAGTGCCGATGTGTATGAATAAAAACACATTGTGCCTTACAGACAACCTACATATGCTGATCAAGGAAATCAAGGCAGAACATCATTCTCTCTGGCACAAAGAAACTAAACTTCATTTCTTTATTTCTTGAAATAAATAATCAAATAAAAGTAGGTATTAAGGCTTTGTGCAAGGCTGCAAAATATTGTATGAGTGTTATTTCTTGGTGGATTTTATGCTACTCTCCTGCTTGAGCTGGCGAGTCAAGTATCCGTGATTGATGATAACTACAAAATATGAGTTATGACATTGGACTTAGTGTCTATTCAATATAATCACCCTGTGTAGTGTATTTTAGCCAGTAGTCTGGGCTTGGGATGGCCTTCTATAGGATTTTCAGTAACTTACTGTAAGGCCGATCAAGGGTTCGTTAGGACACGCCTAATTTTTAACAACGTTGATCAAATTGAGATTCAGAACCTTACTGCTAATATTCCTATCGCTACCAATATACAATGTGTCCTAAACCTTTCAGAGGAAATCAGCTTCGCTTCTGGACCAATGGGAATTAAGATATCGGGTGGAGACAACCTGACCTGGTTCTGATCGGAGCGAGGAAAAAATAAAATAAAAGCACAATAAATCTAAACAGAGTGTGAGAATGTAACAGCAGTGATGTCTTCATCTCTCCATAATCCAGCAGGCTACCGTAATCCCGCATGACTTAAAACCTGAAATATACAGCGATCTCAGCACTGACCAAAGAGAATGTGCTTACCAGTGACGTATTTACAAAGGCCTGAAAAGTGTACAGTAATTTTCTTTTTCTACTAAAAAGAGGGTGGAAAGAAAAGAAGAAGGAAAGCTGAACCCATCACACCAGCAACACGCATGGGGGGGAGAAAGGAAAAGAAAGAAAGAAAAGAGCATTCACTAACAACACAAGTAAATCAAATAAAAACAGAATTAAAAGACACAGTTTTCAGTGCAGACTAAATGTTTACAACGCAGGTGTTTTTAACTCTTGCATGGTGCTGGGGGTTTTGCTTGGAGGAACTGTTTGTCTGGGTCTAGAAATATTCCAGGCGATTCTGTGATGCGCGCGTATGCAGCTTGACAGCCTATCAGGAGTCTTAGATCAGATGATGGATATGTTGTTGTTGTTGTTGTTGTTGTACAGCACATTCAGTGTGACAAGGCCTCTCTTCTGCTTTGGAGAGAAAGAGAAAAAGACAGAATTGAAATCGTCTGCATCTATTTATGCGTTTATCATCATGCAGCGCATTAAAGAGATTAGAAGCTGACCATCTCTGTGTCTTGTGTGCCAGTCTAAGGCTCTTGTCTATGATTGTTCTCCTCCAGTTTCTTGCTCTCCTCTGAGGTGCCTGTCTCCTTCTCGCCCGTCTTCCAGCTGCCTTGTCTGAGAAAGACACCACAGTGTTACTTTTCTATGGCTGATTTTTAAATCCGACAATCCTATTGGTGTTACCTTCTACTGTGATACATACATCACTGAGGTGCTTGTTTCATTGGATCAGTATACAGTTGTGCCCAAAAGTTTGCACACCCCTTGCAGAATCTGCTAAATCTTACTGTTAACTAAATAAGCGGGATCATAAAAATCCCATGTTGTTGTTTATTTAGTTCTGTCCTGAATAAGCTATTTCACATGACAGATGTTTACATATAGTTCACAAGACAAGATAACAGCTGGATTTATAAAAATTACCCCGTTCAAAAGTTTACATACGCTTGATTATTAACACCATGTGTTGTTACCTGGATGATCCACGACTGTGTTTATGTTTTGTGTTAGATGTTCATGAGTCCCTTGTTAGTCCTGAA
>JANDJT010000060.1:14022108-14036848 GCA_024331685.1 Stegophilus panzeri | reverse complement strand
ATCCTTACTGCATATCAGGTCCTAGGACCAAGGCCTTTTTCTTTAAACATGGCAAAACAATTCACACAAAAGGCAAAAAAAAAATGGCATCATTAACAGGGGATGGATTGGATACGGTGAGGCTTAATGGAAGTGTGTATTAGAACACTACTGAGATGAAAGACCCCTTAACAGTGGAGAGTGAAAGAGTGTGTGTGAGGACCGTTCACACACCCACCACGTTACTGATTGCAATCTCCTTTCAATTTAGGAGCCTGGTGCTGACCTTTTTAAAGCGCTTCTCGCAAGCCATTCGATTCTGTCGTGAGGTAGGTGTGTGTATGTTTGTGTGTGTGTGTGTGTGTGTGTGTGTGTGTGTGTGTGCGCGTCCATGGGAATGTGTGTGGGTGGGCGTGTGTTTGCTCACAGTGTCAGAGAAAGACTGGCTTATCACTCTTGCGACACACCTGAGCACACAGAGCACAATGACCCGACGGAGAATGCTTTTCCGTCCTCAGCCTCATTCCTTCACAGCTCAGAGCTTAAACCTCAACACCGTCGGCCATCACCGAGTTCTCTTGACCAAACACTGATAACCAAAAAAAAAAAAAAAAACCCAACACAAAAAACAAATAAAGTTCAACTCCACAGATTAAAAATGATCTTTATTTTCGCACACTAGATTGTGGGTAGACTAATGAATACTGCAGACTGTGACGCTCAAGGTAGTGTTTCTTATTTCTTCAATAAAGAAAAGGCAGAAAGAGCTCAGACTTGGCAGTCCTGCAGTGTTTTGTATGGAGCAGTGGGAGGGCTTAAGGCAGTGTTATTCGCTCTCTGACAATACGCCTCCAATAACGCTAATGTCCTCCCATTAGCGCTGTCCCCGGGTCGCGCTGCACTCACTAAACTCTGAAATATGCACAGCCTACAGTCTGCAGTCCAAAATCCATAAAAAAGGAAAGACACTGCATTTCAGGGAGTGTTAAATTATGATCGCATTAGTGCTGATGCACCATGTGCTGGCTTACGGCTACAGGATTTGTTAAGAAACACTGGCAGACTTGAATAGGATTTCAGTGCATGTCTCTCTTTCTAAAGGGGATGGCTGGTGTCATGAATGAGGAACGATGCCACTCGTAGAATTAAGTTCTGGGAGCATCAGCACAGAACATACTCTAATGAGACCAGTGATATGGAAAGAAAATAGCAATGCTATAGGCATACTAGATTCCCAAAACCCAAAGGAAAGAATATATGAAGGAGAAAGCAAGATGGTGTGAGCACTTGGGAAATCAACCCTGCTCCCAAGCCTGTGACTCATCAAGCAGAGGCTGCCATTGCTGCTATCAAATCCTGAATTAATGGCTGACGATAAAATAGGGGTATGATGGAGTCATAGCCTGATGAACCTGTGAGGTTTGGTGGTGATTTTAATCTTCACCAAACAAAGAACCTGAACACCGTTGCACGATACAATCTCCACAGCTACGATCGGCAATTCAGACCGCCAGGGAATTTTTGTCTTTGTGTCTATCCTGGGAACACTGGGCATGATGCAAGAATACACACTCTGATTGGGATGTCCAGGTGATCGCATGAATCCATTCACACACTCATTCACCCTTAGTGGCAATTTAGCATAGTCAATCCACATATCGGGATGTTTTTGGGAGGAGGGAAGAAACCAGAAACGCTATACCAGGGGTGTCCAATCTTATCCGCAAAGGGCTGGTGTGGGTGCAGGTTTTCATTCCAACCAAGCAGGAGCCACACCTGATCCCACCTGTTTAATCAGTTGATCTTGGCTTTCAGTAGACTCAGGTGTGGCTTCTGCTTGGTTGGAATGAAAGCCTGCACCCACACCGACCCTTTCCGGATAAGAATGGACACCCCTGAGCTAGAGGAACCCCACATGGGCATGGGGAGAACATGCCAAGGAATTTGGGAAATTCAAATAAACTGCACACTGGATTGATTAACATCCTTTCATTTGAGAACATTGAACTTCTACCAGGCTCAATGCCTCCACCGTTTCAAAAAGTTTAATTCTTGTGAACATGATTTTCTTGCAGTTTCTTGGGATCACTTGGAAGATAAGCTCACTTTGTATGAAAAGAGTGCCATTGTTCATTTGAGTACTTATGTTTTGTATATACGAAACCCCAGCACATCTGTGGAGGCACTTTTTTTGTAGCGGCAGCAGGATGTAATCTGTGTAAGACCTACAAAAATGGTGTTAAACTGGTGGTGGGGGTGGGGGCGGGTGGAGGGAGAGGGGGAGGGGGGAAATCTGTGTGTCGCTGGCTGCTAGTTTGAAACTTTACAGGGCTCTTAATAAGATACAGCCTAAATCAATTAGAGGGAATGAAACACAGCTGGACAGGAGGCTGGAGAGAATCATTGAAGGGCTCACTGAAGGTGGCAGAGAGTTGGAATCTAATTAGGCGAGCATGTTCTCGAATATGTTCTCCTGCATGCAGAGATGCAAAGAACACCCTAGCTTTTTGCAGTTTCATCACAGGCATGTGTGTATACTACATATATTTTTTATACAGCCAAGTTCCTGGGGAAGTGTATGTATGCAAGTGTATGGTGCAAACTTTTCTGTTTCAGGGTGTTTGTTTGTTTGTGTGACAGCAGACATTGTATGTGTGTATGTATATATGTGTGTGTGTGTGTGTGTGTCTGCTCCTTGCTTCACTTCAAAAATGAAGCAGGGAGCAGAACAAACAACAAAAAAAGTACTGCAGGAAGAGAGATAGGAAAAGATGCATACAGGCGTGCACACAACCTAAAAAATAAAAAAAATCAGATTAAATCGGGTTAAATCAGATTGAGATTCAGATTAAGTGTATGTATGGTTCTCAGGGTTGAGCATTCGCTACAATATGAGCTCAGAAAAGATGCTCGATCCAAACATCAGCACCACCTGACATAACGGCAATTTTTATCATAGCTGCCAAGCATTTAACACTCACGCTCTGACAGTACCTTAGCACTTAACTAAAAATAAGAGCAGTCTCTTCTATCTGTGTGTGCGTGTGCATGTGTGTGTTTTAGCATGTGTCTGTGAATGAGCAGATGGTAACAAGAATAATGTTTTCATGCCCACTGTGAATTGGGTTTGAAAAGACAGATAAATAAGCTTAACAATTAAAAGCAGTTACAGCTGTAGGCTGTTTATGAACACTGTGTGGGTTCATAGAGTATAGGAGTATTTAACGTTGTTTGAGATGCAAGTATATCAGCATGGGAGTTTTTGAGAGTTTTAATTATTTGAATCTAAGAGATATAAAAATGAAGGTAGGACTATTTAGGTTTTCAATATCTACGAGTTCATTCGCCATCATCATACACAGTGTTTATAAGGGGCCGTTTTTGGGCTGTTCGTTTACACGACGGCGTTTCGGGGCCTGAAAACGCAAACTTTTGAAAACAGGTGTAGGTATCGTTTCCATGTAAACGTGCAAAAACGAAAATCTTTGAAAACGATGACGTCACTCACATGCGTGTCAAGCCTATAGGCATGCACGCGAGTACTTCAAAACAGCAAGTGTAGATTTACTGCATCACTATACGACCAGCGGAGACGCATTTGTTACACAGGCCAAATTATTAAACCCATGTCTACACAGACAAATGGTATTAAAAATCTTATAATTATCTTTGTAATTGTTTGTTTTGGAGTATATCTGTATCGTTTTATTGCTAATAAAATATAGTAAGCAGACTGACTGCCAGTGTCTCACTATTTGCACTATTTCAATTTTTTTCAGTATTTAAAAATGAACGAGCTTTGTTAACAGAATTCTGACCTGGAGCACAAGAAAAGCTAAAAGATTGGGTTGAAGACAGAAAAATCCATTTCCACAATGAAAAAAAAAAAACTTTACGCACATTTCATGTACATTACATTAGAGACGTCTCAGCATTTATTAACCAAGAAAAATAAGCCGAATCTATGCTTGACAAGCGTGAGTTTTCACAATTCCTTATGACAATTAATAATTTTCATCTAGTCTAATTAGAAAGTCTAACTATCAAGATTCTAAGTATCTGGAGACAGAACTGTTTTGTACTCCACTTAGATCATAAACCAATGAAATCGTTTGAGAAATGTAAACGTTATTGTGCTTTTTATCCAGAAAAACCACAGCTCCCCCATTTACTTGTATTTGTTTATAGGGCAGTCTTGCCCGGATCAATATGGCGGACACGCTGACGTGAATGCTCATGTGCGCAGGCGTGTAGTGTTTCTTTACAAAGTGACATCGCCAACTACTGGCCTGGCATGCACAATACAGCATTTTTAGTCATTTTCGCGGATCCGCATGAACGGGGATCGTTTTGACAACGTTGCCGTCTGTACACTAAACTTTTCAAAAACGCAAAGGAAAAACTTTTTATGCTTTTAGTATATCGTTGTCGTGTAAACATACCCTTAGTTACACTGCTTGCAGAGGCTATTGGATTGTGTGTATTATTTATTGTCAGGCATATTTGATCTAACAAGCAGAAGCACTATTGTCTAAAAAATACACTAAATAACTGCTACAGCATTTAACAGGTCTGAAAGATGAACATTTAGAGAAATACATTACATGAACATTGCAATGCATGTAATTGAATACTTGATTCTAATGGCATGTATGAGTTTGTGAAAGCAAACACAGCACAAACACAGCTGAAATGGATAAACTTGTGAGCTTGTATGGAAGCTAGCTAATGAATAAGGCTAACAATGTGTGTTTATGCAAACAAAGAAAAGGTAGAGGCAATTAAGAAGGCAAAACTGTAAGAAATATCAACATTTCCCTCAGATGTGTTAGCAGATAATTAACATGTCAATCAAATTGAATATTAGATCTAACAAGCACTACAGCACTGTAGCACAGCATAGTCTGAATTTACTCTAAATAATGGTGATTTAGCTAAGAAAGTTAAGAAAGCTATGAAGCTACAGCAGTTAACAGGCCTGATGAATGAATAATCAGAGGAATATACGAGAGGGCGTGGACACAGGAAGTAAACTATGATATGTTCACTGTTTAAATGGTTAGAAGTGGGAATATACAGACAGTCTTTTCTACTGATAAGTAAAGTTAGTGACAGTGGAAACAAGACAGAACTGTCAGGAATAGCAACATTTCTCACAGGTGCATTAGTAAATTAGGAAGAAAAGATTCACTAGGATTCAAATTACATTGTAACTACATTATTAGCATTTACCACAAACACCCAATCTACACAGCATTGACAACAAGCTAAATTTCCATTAGGTTCCACCATAATGAGAGACATTGTGCCCTAATGCTTTCATAAAATGTTGACCTTTCTTTTTCAACAAAATATTATCATAAACACAAACATGAGCGCAATTTTAACAAACCATAGCAACGTTCAGTGTGGAGAGGTAAGGAATGTGGAGGTTGGTTGAGTATAGTGGCTGAGAATGTTACGTGCTATTGTAAGTTTTCAGTGTATTTGATAAGGGTATTTAGGTTGGAGTGGTTAGATGTAGGAGAGGATTTGCGTCTTGGTGATTTGCCAGGTATCAAAAGCAAAACTGTTACTAGAGGGTTAATAGGCTGAAAGCAGACAGGATGTTTGTGGTATTAAGCTTCAAATCTGAGGACATCCTAGCAGCTTAAAGGCTTTTGGGAACCTTTATGATAATGGATAATGGTTAAATTGGTAATAGCTTGAAGCCTGGAGTGTACAAAGGAATATAATTGGTTAAATTAGTCTTTTAGATGGCTCATAGAGCCATGATCATCATAATTTCTGTTTGCTGTAGTCTGAACATTCCAATTTAAAACGTTGAAGCATTCCGCTATTAAAATCGACTTTAAAGGTTGCAAAAGACAAGTTTTCAAGTGAAAATAATCAGCATCAGCATGATCCTCAGAACCCTGTGTGAGGAAAGCCACATTACAGTACTGAGAGAGAAGAAGAAGAAGAGGAAGAAGAAGGAGAGAGGAGGGGATGGAAATTGCTAGTGTGTGTCAGCAGCAGTAATGAACACACAGTTATTGTTAATCCCTCATCAACTCTAATGCCAGAATGTCCTCCTCATCTTCTAGCATATTGAGTCTAACATAGTGAAGCATCGCGGTTCAGCACTATAAGCCTCACACTGTGCAAGTTCTGCTTCATAACAGCACACAACCTTGTTCATTTACACATATCAGTCAGCACCACAGAACAGCACACCACAGGAAAGGAACAAGGATCCTTGGGTGTAAAAAGCTATCATGACTAGCATATGAATTGTTTTGGTTTATATATGGGCATGGTGTTCGGGTTAAAAAAAAAAAAAAAAAAAAAAAAAAGGCAGTGTAGCAACTTAGCTTTGTGATTTGATCCTCTCGACTCAACCTAATCCTTTATTTTCGTTCTTGAATTTTTAAACAGAATCTTGGCAGGCAGGACCTCTCCTCCGAGAGGCAAGGTTAAGAGTTCCGGGCGCTCTGAACAAAATCACTTTGCTCTCTCTCCAAAGGGAGATGTATCCAGTATTGACTCTTTCAGAGGAGCAGTCGTACCATCTGTGGCATTCAGCACGCCCTCCTAAATAGGATACTTCACAAACTCCCAACAGAGGTACTCAGGTCATCTAAATTGAGCTCGGGCAAGTTAATGGATTCTGTCTCTGGTTAAAATGCCAAAACAGTGACTGCATATGTATCAGTATCAACCATCACCATGTTTATGCCTCCATCTGTCCGGACAATAAGTGGTAGTTTGTAAAGCTTAATTAAGGATTGTAACCAGAAGCTGCATCTTGCCTCAGCTGGAATCAACAACACAAAATCAATCAATATGACCTTCTCTGTGTGACTGGCCACTCATTTCAGCCATTACAGAATACAAAATGGCAACTTAAAAAAAAAAAAAAAAAAAAAAACATCTTTGTATGAAGGCAAAGCCACCAGTTATTCCATCATTCAGTAGGAGCGGCTGTTGGAGCTGTCTGTATAGCATTTACACTGAACCTCATAATCATCTCTGTGATGACGGGCAAGTGCAATCTCCGGGCAAAGCGAACACACTGTAAAAGAAGGCATTGTTCAACCTCACCTCAATCTTTCTCTTGCCTCATTTATCTCTCGTTCTCCTGTATTGATGGCTTGCCCTACCCCATATGCAAGCCAAAGGACAGGACACCATTGATAAGTTTCAACTGAGAACGATCAAAATTAAACCAACATTCCCAAAGCAATGTGACATTAAAAGAAAAGAAATAGATATTACAACATTGCTGCCAGGATACCAATGAGCTGATCAATGGATAGAGATGGCACACTGTGTTCCTGATGCTGTTTAACTTTCCAAGCGGCAAGAGAATTTATGACATTTACTCTTCTCCCTTTCTGCCTGAAAAGAAAATGGGCAAATATTTGTGCAATAGAACTGGACTTGGTATGACAGCACACATTGTTTGATTTAGCTCCAATAAATGCATGAGTCTGTGAGGGCTGAACTGACTGGCATTTCAACACGTGCTGTTTTTTTCTTTTCTTTTCTGTACACGTGACGTCCCATTTCTGGAAACCTCGTCAAGCACACAGACACAAACCATAAAATACAACTTCACAATCAACACAGTCCAAGCTATATAAGCCTACCTGGGGGAACTGTACCTCTGTTTCCATTAATATATAGCCATCCTGCCTTCAGCGCCACAATTCTTGTCTCTGACAGGCAATAAATAATAATAGCTGCATCCCAAAGTCAGGGCTGCAGTCTAGATAGGTGGCTTCTCGGAAGCACTCGTTTCTTTTTTTTTTTTTTTTTTTTTTTTTTTTACAACGGCACATCCATGGTGTTAAATCATGCAAAATGGCCATGTTAAAAAGAAAAAAAGAAAACAGGAAATCTTCAGCCCATTGTCAGCTGCAATAACACTTAACTACTATAGAATAGACTTATCTTACCATCGATAATGTTACACACACAAGCTAACCATTTATATCTGTGTTTCTTTTTACATAATAAAAAAGAATGACATTTTAATATAAATGACATTTTAGCACAAACTCTGATGGACTTGTGTTTGCTTTTCAAAACTGCTGAAAAATCGAAATGACTGCAGGCCATGAAAGTTGCAATCTTAACAAGGTTTTCTTCACTTTGTGGACGTATTTGAAAGATCACTGAGAATGGAGCATCCTTTGACGATGTAGCTGTCAATAAATTCAGCCTACCTCAGCTGCAGCCTACATTTGCAGCGTACCTAAAATGTGCAAGGAGATGAGCTGTCTCATGGAATCGTATGATCAAAATATAGCTTTCCAATGCTAATGTGCTCAGTCACTTTCCTCTACTTCTCAAGAGAGTGCAAAGTATAGCTTAATAGCAAGGGCTCTGAAAGATTGATAACTGGTGGACCTAAGCATCTTACCAAGGCCTCAGATTTGTAGAAGCATATGCAGAAAGTCTGGTGGTCTAAGTGAAAAACAGCTCTTAATTTATGAAAGGTTGTTTTAGCTGGTAGGGGGTCTAATTATGGGCAGAGGTGTGTAATTAGAAGTGTGCAGATCAAAAGAAAGCCTGTTCTGGCTATTGCTGTTAAAACAAGATGTCGCTTTTAAAATGCAAATAAACAGGATCAATACTCCAGATGTCTGCACCTTACACTAATAAAAAGTAACAGGTAATAGACTGGGACATCACATGTGCACACACACACACACACACACACACACACACACACACACACACACACACACACACGCGCGATAGGAACATAAGCAGTGTCAGCGTTGGTTAAGGTCATCCCTTTGTTGCCAAGGTCTTCATTAAACCTCTGGAAAGTGAGGAAAATCACTTCTTTTTTTTTTTTGCATGACCCCTCTAGCACTGCTCAGTTGGAGCATGCTGGCTAATTGACCTGCCTATGCAGCAAGCTGGAGGACCTGCAGTGCTGAAATAATTGCCTTGATGAAATGAGGAGTAGCCACTCTCAGAGGATGGCCAGGCCATCCACACCGCCTCTGGCTGCCAGCTCTCAATCTCAGCTGCTGTCAATAATTCTCACTTTTCCCCTTTTTCTTCCTCCATTTCCATTTCTCTCTCCATCTCCCTCTCAGGCCTAACCTGCTTCACGATTTATAGTGATGGACTGCAAATCTTGTCTTCGCCAACCAGCTCACTTTAGTGCTTTTGGTTTTTTTTCAACTGCAGCCTGAGAACACTGCATTTTATCCTAAAAGATGCCAATGTCAGGTAAGCAAACTGTGGAATCCAAACTGAAATAGAGCTGCTGCTCAGTACACTTAAATCACACTAGTTTTACTGGGACTAGGTCTAAGCAGTGAAGGAATATTTATGCTCATAAATATGAAAATTTTGCCAGTTCTACTGCGCTATTATATGCTACATGAGTTACTACATGCACGCACACCAGACAGTAATGAGGGAAAGATGATAATAATAATAATAATAATAATAATAATAATACCTTAGATTTATATAGGCTTTTCTAGGCACTCAAAGCACTTTACATTGTGGGGGGTGGATCTCCTCAACCCCCATCAGTGTGTAGCATCCACCTGGATGATGCGCCAGAACGCCCAACACACACCAGCTACTGGTGGAGAGGAGAGAGTAATGTAGCTGAATCAGGTATGGAGATTATTAGGGGGGCATGATAGATAAAGGCCAATGGGTGAAATTGTCTAATGGCCTGCACTTATATAGCGCTTTGTTTAACCTTAGTTCCAAAGTGCTTTACACTGGTTCTCATTGACCCATTCACACACACACTCACACCAATGGTAGCAGATTGTCCTGGGATTTTTAATGACCAAAGAGAGTCAGGACCTTGGTGCTGTTTTTACAGTATAGTGTCCCTGTCACTATACCGGGGCAGTAGGTCCCACACAGACCACCAGGTAAGCACCCCCTGCTGGCCTCACTAATAACACTTCCAGCTACAACCTTAATTTTCCCCAAGGAGGTCTCCCATCCAGGTATTGACCAACCTCAACCCTGCTTAACTTCAGTGGGAAACCAGGCAAGAGCTGCAGGATGAAATGACATGCTTTTTAAGGGCTGGAAGTTCGGCCATTCCTTGCATTCCAGACATAGATGATCAACATTAAAAAGCAAGCCACAACAGGTGCTGAATCGTGACTGAGTGTTGAGAGAGAGAGAGAGAGAGAGAGAGCGAGCGAGCGAGCGAGCGAGCGCGAGCGAGCAAGCGAGAGAGATTCTTTCCATCTGTTATGAGACTAAAAGGAGCATTAGCTGCCACAGAAAGCAGCAGGCCCAGGCTCTGTGGTAATGCAACATGGGAAAGAAATGGCACAGACCAATTGTTGTTGCCCTAACCATATTTAAAACTGCTCCTCTTTCCTAACCTTGCCAGAAGCATGCTCCCCAAGCTCCTTTTGATGGAAATCTGCATTTTCCCATGAAACAAACCCAAACCAAATCAAATGCATTTCAACAGGAACCAAAATATCTGCCCCTGCTAAAAAAACAAAACAAAAAAAACCAAAACAAAACAAAACATTAAAACAGTTTCAATTCCTGTGTGATTCAGACTGATTTCCACAGTTCCACAGCAGAGTTCATTTATAGACCAGTTCTACCTAGATAATCATAGCAGTTACTTTTATTCTCTTGGTAAACATATTCATTCAAAATGATGTACAGAGGCAAGACTACAATCCAATCGGTTGAGGGTTAAAGGTCTTCCTCAATGGCAGAACAGTGGGATTTGAATTCATCTTCTGCTCACTACCTTGAAGTCTGACTAACCACTGACTCATTACTTCCTAAATGAACCATAATTACTAGATATCTGTGTGTTCCTGTTTTGCAGATGGGTGATCATTATACTTGTTAATGGTCTGCACTTATATAGCGCTTTTTTAACATTAGCAGTTCCAAAGCACTTTACGCTGTGTCTCATTCACACAGGAATCGAACCACCAACCCTACGATTAGTGTACAACCTGCTCTACCACCTGAGCCACAGCTGTACCTTGTTAATATTACAGAAGTCCATTAGGTCACCATTAAACTACAGCCTATTACCATAAGGTCACCGGTACACTATACAAGCCCCCTGTAATACACATTTTAATCAAAATTAGAGAACCATAAAATGTGTCCAAAATCCATCTCAGGCTATCTGTTAAATCATGAGAATCCCTTCTGCAAGAAATAAAACATGACAGGGTGTCAGGCTGCATCACACCACAACGTTTTGCCACCGATTACAATTTTGAATAAATTAATAAACAAGGTATACCTTTAATGCTGTGGAATATCCATAAGACAAGTTCGTTCCTACTATCACCATAGCCGCTATAAACAGCTATCCCTTCCCAGCCTCTTTTTTTCGCTCTGTCTTGAACTTATTTAGACAAAAACAAACAAACAAACAAACAAAAAACAACAGCTTATCATGTTAATGAGAGTCCTGAAGACTTTCAGTCCTGAAACTGGAGATTCCTTCCATGAATACGAAATAAAATTCCCTTAGAGACGTCTCCACATCTACATTTAGATGTTATTTGTTAAACAACAACACATTTTTAAATTCACTTATTATTAGTTTTAGATTATTTGAAGCCCCGACCATATGACCATTATGCTACCTTGATCGTACACACAACATCATGGAGACTGAACAGTGTAAACAGAGTCTTAGTCAACATCTTCTGACTAATCAGATTTGAGAATTCAACAGTGCATGGTATAAACAGTAGTATTAACCCACACCAGAAACCAAAATATTATTATAACCATTTGAAAATCAACATTTTTTTTTTAATCAGCAGTGTGGAGGAGATCAGAGAGTTGCACCATTAATTAACATTCATGGGCACCAGTGATCATCCTAGTAAAGCCTGTGCAGTTTGTTATCTGCACTCTCATTTGCATGTATGTGGCTGCAGTAAACAGACCCACTGCCACACTAAGACACGGCTAATACTATACAAACAGTCTCCAGTTACTCTAATTGGCACTGAAGCTGAAGATAGGGGCTAAGTATCTGCTAAAGTCCCCACATGAGACCTGTTATGCAAGTTGAGTACGTCTAAGAGCGTCTAAGAGCAGCTAATAGTTGACTCGCATCTTCCTGTTTCTCTACCTACTTTTCATATTCTCGCCATTCCTTCTGAGGTATTGTGTATTTCAGATATGCTGTGTGTAGTGATAGACTTCTCTCAGAGGTAAAGCTTTGGTCATAAGCTGAGGTATGGCCCTGCATTACAAACTGAAGCTCCTTGGGCCACAAAGTCTCTCTCAAGGGGACTATTCATTCCCCCCGCTTGTGCGAGCCAAATTCAATCCTTTTTCCTCAGGGTCAGACAAAGTCTTCAATTTGCACTTACTGTTCCTTTTCCGCTAAAATCAAGCACCTCTGAGTATAGGGACAACGTGAAATATTCTCCACAACTGATGCAGCCTGTAGATGTTGACCCTGTAGGCCTATAGAGGCTACAGAATAATTGTTTTTAGATTATGCTCATGGCACGGTGCTCTGCATTTTTTAACAGAGCAGGAAGCCTAGAGCCAGAGGTATTTGCTGTAAACAAAAGAGCTCCAGCCAGCTTTATATGGCCAACAAGTGTTTCCCTACACCGTGGAATGATGCTCACAGGGCTAATTGGGACCCTGTGTCTTTCTGCTCATCTTCCTCTGAGCTACAGCCCTATGTTCATTGGTCTTCACTTTCTCTCCACTGGCAGTGAATGCTTAGCTTTCTGGTGACATCCACCAGTACATCTTATTCATTATGAGAGAAACAATTTGTTGTCATGCCCTCACTGCTACAACAAAAACATAATTAGAGTTCAAACATAGCAGCACATGCACATGAAATGTTTCCACAGAGAAATTATAAGAGGATGCAAATTATTTGTTTTTAATCGGTGAGGTGTATCTGCCTGGAACATCCTACCCCCTTAACCCCACGTTTTTAGTGCTTGATTTATAATTGCAGGTGTAGCTGATTAGCACCGTTCATCCTCTCATATCCTGGAAAAGATCCACTCTTCAACTGAACATATTTTCCAATAAATCAACATTCCTAATGGCCAAGCTGCTGATGCAAATGCAAACTATGGAATATAATAGGAACATGAAAGCATCAAGTCGCATGCTTTTATCTGTCTATGGGTCAATCCTATTTTCTAAAAAGAAGAACTTCCACTTTGCCTGGGGTTAATATTCTGCAGATAACAGCCAGGAGAGCACTGGGATTGGAAAAAAAAAAATTCAAAGGCCCTTCAAAAGCCAGAACAGTACTCTCAACATGAGACAGAATGGCCATTATGTTGCATCTTTTCCTTTTATCAGTCTTCCCTACTCTGGAGTATGTGACTGTCAGAGACATAGAGAGAGAGAAAGAAATGGGGATACCTGGAAAAAGCAGAGAGAGAGTGAGAGAGAAAGGCAAAAAGCAAATGCACAACAAAGGGAAAAAACTGTGGGCCCTATAAAAATCCTCTCCAGACATCAGTCATGTTGGTCAGGTAAGTGCACTTTGCAATCATGGCCCCTTAATGCGCTACATTATGAATGCTGAGTGCTGCCTTGATGGTGGGCTGGTGGAGAGAGAGCGCTTCTTGGAAGCCTCCATAGCCATCCAACCAGGAAACGCTTTGTCAACGACCTTCCTATAGTGGTTGGCCTTTGTCCATAGGCTCTTATTGAGCAATTATTAAATCTATTGCCTGAACATTAAACAACAGCAGAATTAAAAACTGACTTGCCATCGGAAAAAGCGCTTCTCCCTTATGTCATGCTGATCCAATAACATTCACCACAGCCTTCATTTCCATGCATCTGCTCTGCCTGATTGCAAGATTAGAGCTCATCTGTAATCTGATATTGGGCATTAAAACAGAGCAGCAGACCAGCATTTCTAGCATGTCACCCATCAAGAACATTTCCAGCTGTCAAGATCTCTGCAGCAAATGGCTGATCCAAGGTTGTTTGGCTCATTATAGGGATACAAGTACTGAACTCCTGGGCTTAAGTCTCCATGTGTATTCAGATAAAGCAAAAATGGATGCAGAGTAATATAAAAGATGCCTATCCTTGTTTAAAGACCTATGTGCCATCATTGTACTATCTTCTGCTCAATTTACATTTTGTAACTGCAGGTCCAGCTAATTATAGCTACAAAATCCCCTGGGTACAAAGCATGATGAAGACTGCTCTCATGTTTTGTTCTGAGTTGATTCCATGTGTTTTGATTACACTGCCTTTTGATTACATCATCCCTATCCTATCACTAGTCTATTACCTAATCTGTACACCTGTTCGGAGTTCATCCCTTGATTATTTTGTCTTCATATACCCTCATGTTCTTCTGTTTGAGCGCAAAAGTTTAGTTCATTGTTAATCTGCATTTCTGGGCCTTGGCTTCTAGTATTACTTCCCTGTATTCTTGTTTATGATTATGCTTTATCCGCGGTTGATGTTGTCTGCCTGTGTTTTGAACCCCGCCACAGACTCTGACTATGATAATTGGATTTGCCCTATTAAACAATATGCTGTGTTTACGCACTTGTTTCGTGCCTCTCACTCATGGATTTTACAATTAGGACCACCAATTCTAAAAAGAGACTTTGGAAAAAGTCCTGATTCAGGATCACAGCAATGGTGGGTGTATGAAAACACTGCATAGTGAAGCGAGTGCTTTAGAGTAAAATTCAATTCAATTCAGTTCAATTCAATTTTATTTGTATAGCGCTTTTTACAATAGACATTGTCTCAAAGCAGCTTTACA
>JANDJT010000060.1:13993424-14017624 GCA_024331685.1 Stegophilus panzeri | reverse complement strand
GTGTGTGTGTGTGTGTGTGTGTGTGTGTGAGAGAGAGAGAGAGAGAGAGAGAGAGAGAGAGAGAGAGAGAGAGAATTGCATGTGTCAGTATGTTGAATTCCTCTTGCAAACGTTCATGTTTGGTTTGAAGTTCCAAGGTCTCAGCAGTGGCTATTTATCCTTTCTCCTCTGTTTTCTCCCACACTGCTCTGGACTAGACACCTTCCCTCTCGACACATTTACTGTAGAGATGTTCCCATGAGAAATAAAGCAAGCACAAACACGCACACGTGCACACACATGCACACGTGCACACGCACACACACATGCTCACACACACACCACAAATCAGAATTCAGTCAAGAGTTCAGTCTTGTAGCTGCTTATTAATCTCAGCCACTCAGTGCTTCTGAAGTAACTCAAATATCCAATAAATATTTAAAGCGTCACTCTGTCGAAAGAACTCTATTTACCATCGTATTGTGGGATTTGCCATTTGGAAGAGCTGAGTTAGGAGAAAAGCATTGAATTTTCCAAATACTACATAAATACACACTTCTGCACAAACTCCTTTAACCTCTAACACACACACAGCAGATCAAACTGCTCGCTGCACCACAACAGCATGTGGGAGGAAGTGAGGTGAGAGGCCAGTGCGCAAGATGGGGTGTGGAATTTTAGCTGTTCTCATTAGAGCCCATTGGTACCTACCACTTTGTGAGTGTGTGTGTGTGTGTGTGTGTGTGTGTGTATTCTCACTGCTCCCACAATGACACACAATTTCTCCATCAGTTACAGAGCCAGCAGAGTGCCAAGGGTTTAAGTTGCAACTGAGCAACACACCCAAACACCCACACCCACTGTAAACTAAACTGTGTGACTGCTGTCTTCTGTCATCTGATTGAAAAATCAAAACAAAAACAAAAAAAAAATTTAAGCCAGTGTACTAATGCAAAGTTCCCCAGGAAATGCAGCAAATCCGCCGCCCCCTACCCCCCACCCCAGACACACCAAGCATTCCACCCAAAACAAATACAGACACACTAAGGAATTCAGCAAACAGCACTTCAAATCCGATGATGAGCTGCACTGAACTTTTTTTCTTTGCACATTTCAAGGAACATTTAGCAGTTAAGCATGCGAGGTGGATGCCTTTCGAGAATGTGCAAGCTTTACAAAGAGCCACCTGCCAACTTGAGCTAAACTCCAATCCACCCATGAAACAAAAGCGCAAAAATGCAAATGAAAAGATGTAATCTCATTTCAAGTGCAGAAAAAGCACTCTCAGAGGCCTAGGGCCAATTAAGCCTACACATTTTGTGGGGCTAGACAGATGGTCGTGTTTCTGCCCAAGCTCCACCTGGCTACCTCTCCCTTGGAGAACGCCGCTCGCCGCACAGCTTTAATTACAGCCTCGTACAAATCCCTTACGCAAATACTGAATGCCGGCTGGGAGTCAAATGGCATGGCAAAGTCAAGCTTAGGCAAAATTATACCTGGAAGAGGCAGAATTTTCAAGTCCAATAAAGGCCTTATGCATTAGTAATGCATTAGCTCGCCTGGATCAGAAGCCTGGGTCAATTGTTGAAGCTCCTGTGTTAATTGAGGCCAGGTGATGTGTGTGAACTGCAGGGCTGGCAGAGTAACTGGCCGCGAGAAGGATGGATTGAGACTTAGAGATGGATGATGGAGCCAAGGACCAGCTGGAAAGATGGAGCATCATCAGTCACCCTTTGTGGAGTTCACTCTTAATGCAGCTTTCAGACTGGGCGAGAAGTTCCGATCCTGCAGTGATCCAAATCAGAAAGCTATTGATCTATGAATTTGCAAAACCTTGAGAGACAGACTGACGGGCTGAATTAAAACATCTTTTAGTGCACACTTGCACACTGTCTTGGCAGGCAGACTTCACTGTGTTCAGTACTGTTGTGCCAAATCTGTGTCCCGCTTGTCCCTCTGAGACCCTGAATGGAGCCACATCCACACTCAACTGATTAGCTTAGTGTATGTGCACTGCTCTTTGGAACTGATTAACTTCTTTTATTAACCATGTTGTCCTTCTTTCCCTATACCCCCATCCTACAGCACATACATCAATCAGCCATAACATTAAAACCACTGATGGGTGATGTGAATAACATTGATTATCTTGTTACAACAACACATGTCAAGGGCTGGGACATATGAGGCAGCAAGTGACAAGGTGATGTGTTGGAAGCAGGAAAAATGGGTAAGCGTAAAGATCTGAGCAACTTTGACAAAGGCCAAATTGTGATGGTTAGACGACTGGGTCAGAGCATCTCCAAAATGGAAGGTCTTGTGGGATGTTCCCAGTATGCAGTAGTTATACCTACCAAAAGTGGTCCAAGGAAGGACAATCGGTGAACCAGCTAGCCCATCTAGTTTGATCCCACATAGGAGCTAAATTGCTGAAAACGTTAATGCTGGCTATGACAGAAAGGTGTCAGAACACACAGTGCATGAGTCTGCATAGCTGCAGACCGGTCAGCTTCCCTATGCTGACCCCTGTCTACTGCTGAATGTGCCTACAATGGGAACTGAACAACGGAACTGGACCAAGGAGCAATGGAAGAAGGTGGCCTGGTCTGATGAATCACGTTTTCTTTTACATCATGTGGAGGCTGGGTGTGTGTGCGTCGCCTACCTGGGGTAGAGGTGCACTATGGGAAGAAGGCAAGCCGGCAGAGGCAGTGTGATGCTCTGGGCAATGTTCTACTGGGAACCCTTGGGTCCTGGCATCCATGTGGATGTTAGTCTGACACGTACCACCTACCTAAACGTTGTTGCAGAACAAGTACACCCCTTCATGGCAACGGTATTCGCTAATGGCAGTGGCCTCTTTCAGCAGGGCCATGCGCCCTGCCACACTGCAGGGCAGAGTTCAAGGTTGGCCTCCGAATTCCCCAGATCTCAGTCCGATCAAGCATCTGTGGAATGTGCAGGACAAACAAGTCCGAGCCACGGAGGCCCCACGTCACAACTGACAGGACTGAAAGGATCTGCTGCCAATGTCTTGGTGTGAGATACCCGCTTCAGAAGTCTTGTGGAGTCCATGCCTCGACAGGTCAGAGCTGTTTTCGTGACACAAGGGGGACCTACACAAAATTAAGTGGGTGGTTTTAATGTTATGGCTGATCGGTGTATAGCCTACACACACATCTACAATATACTGGGAGAAGTGAGAAATTGGTAGAAATTTGCCAACCATTAGAAATTTTGAAATTACATTTGGAACATGGTTGCGTAAATATCAGTACTAAATCAGGCAGCACCTTCAGCCAGCAAAAAGGAAAGCACAGCAGTCATGGTCCTCCCAAAACAAATCAAATGAAGATAATGATATGGTTAGGAAAAGGGTCTTTCAGCGGTCATTTTTGTTGGACCACCCAGCGGCACTCTTTTTGCTCACCAACTAATAATCCATGTGTGTGGCATTTGTATAAAAGGTATACATAAAACCTTGAGCAGCAATTCAATACTTTTCCCCACCCCTAGGTTAGGAATATTCCCCAAGTCCTGGGCTAGGATTAGCTAGTAGTTCGTACTCATAAGCATTAGGTCAGTTGAGTAGTCAGATATCCAGTTATTGAAATTTGTCAGGCGTTTCTGATTTTGCTGTTGTTGCTATAGTGATGGGAAGGAATTAATGAATGACCAATGTCTGGACTGTGGTTCAGTGAATGTAGCCACATAAATAATAAATTATGCATCGTCTCATCTGATTGCATTTAAATAGTTTTGCACTGTATTGACCAATATTTTACAACTAATATGATATAAATTTCACATCACCTAGGGATCTTAACAGGGATAAAAGCAACTGAAGAATTGCTTGCAGAATGCTTTCTATTAACCCCATGCTCACACAAGCACAAAACACAAAGGTGTGTAGGAAGCCAGATGAGCGCTAAAGGCGGCTTATTTGGACCTTGACCCTCAGCTCTACAGTTGAAAAGAAAGCTGCAGGATTGAAAATGAGAGACGAAAAGAATTCCTCCTCTATCTCAGATTCAGATTCATTCATTCCAGTGGCAGGGACAAAGTCTTCATCCACATTCCAAGCAGGAGCAACAGCTATGGTGCCCATTTTGGGTAAAAACAACAACAGCATGCTGTTTAGCCACCGCTCTAACGCACGGGACATTCCTCGCCATACGTCTCTCCTCTTATCGTCTCCTGGTGGCATACTTTAGATGTCTGCTTTGACGTATTTGTCCCAGCTCTGCAGGGGTAACGACAACAAGCAGGCTGTTTTGTTGGAGAAGAATAATTTAATCCATATTTTAAGACTGGATTCTGAATACAAACGTGAATATATGTTCAGTTTATTTCCCCCCAAAAGTTCTTTCCCATTAGACAAACAGCTTTTGAATATGTACTGTAGAGGATAAAGATGCACAATGAACAATATACTACTTTCTACTGAACAAAGAGACAAATTAGGCGTTTCTTCTGCCTCTCCTGCAGGTCGAAGGTCATGTGATTAGGTACGGGTCCCCCCCATGATGGCTGATGGTCTTGTTCTGGTGACCCTGGCAGGGTCACTTCAGATGTCTCATTACAGCAGCTGCTTCAGTCATCACTGCTCTGCCTTGACAGCTCTCTTCTTAAAAACTGGATTAAAGGATTTCTTGCTGCCTGCACTGTGCCCACAATGCCCCCTGAGCCTGCAGCCTGTGGAACACGTGAGGAACACAGCCGACCCTCCAACCAGTCCAGCCCGTCAGCTATTTTCACACTGTTCTCCATCTGACAAAGGCCAGGAGTCTTTCTTCTGCATTTTTAATTATCCAGTACATTTAGAAATGTCTAATATCAGCAGTTCAAGCCAAGGAAGCTAGTTTTGTGGTAGAAGTTTGAAAACAGCTAGAGATGGGTCAATGGTTCAGAAAATGAAAAAAAAAAAAAAAAACAAACCTTGTACAATCCAATTTTTGCAGATTTACAACCACAGTTTAACAATAATAGTTTAACAATGAACTTGTTAAACTATCGAAGGAACAGGCGAACAAAAAACCCACAATTAGATGATATATATATGTGATAATAGCTAAACTAATCCCAAAAGAATACAGACCCAATGAAAATTGTGTTTTTTTTCTTATTCAAATTCTTTTTTTGATTCTGAAAAGTGTGTATGTCTTTCTTTCAAGGTAATTTATCCATCTAGTAAAAATAGTTACTACTGACAGCCAGATCATCCTTTGGCACTGGTGTGCAATTCAGAAAGAGTATCATACAGTACAGCATTAAGGTGTCTCATGCATTATGTTTAAGTATACATACCAGATGAAAACTTTTGTGAAAGTATGGTATAGGGTTTTATTTTTCTTTCCCTGGGTGGTGTACAAGATGAGAAAACAATGCTGGTGACCTCAGTATTAGCAACTTACTGAACCACTGGGCAACTACAAATACAAAACTAGTAACATTTTTAGATCATAAAGAAATGCATTCTTGCCTTGTGCTGAAACTAAACTCTAGGCATTCATGATCAGACAACACAAATTGCATACTAGTAACACCACTATTTTATCCTATTAATTAACTAGGCTATTTATGATGGCAAAATTAGATCCTTTAATAATACTTTTTCATGCCAATTCCTGTAGTGCCTTGAGCAATGTTGTAAGTCATCACAGCCTGGTGCAATAAAATAATAATATATTTATTCATGAATAGGCCGAGTAATGAAAGGGATCTGTGTTGCATCCAGACGCACCTAAGAAACATGTCAGACTGGTGTCAGGTGGACAAGACCCTGGACAGCCTAATTATCTACAGTTAGACAGGGCTTCCTTGAGACTGATTAGTTCACTAGACATTTAGCCCACCAAGTATTCTATTTCGAACGTGTAATTATGCACATTCCTTAAAACTACTCTCTGATTGTGTTTGATCCATGCTGACATTATTGCTTTCATGGGATGAAATGCGAATTCTATTAAACCTGTTATTCATTTCCTCTTTAGAAATAAAGCAATCCCAAAAGGACAATGTAACAGATAATTTATAACACATGATACTCTCTGCCAGCACAGTCAAGACTGTTGCCAAGGTATCGATTTGCAACCACAGTTCCAGTGTCCATATACAGCTAAAAACAAAGGAGCCCGAGCTTCTTAGAAATGTATAATCCATCTACATTACAAGAGCATTTGCTAAGATATACGACTGATTTTTCCCTTAATCACTTTACTAATGTTTTTCCCCTTAGTGTCTGTGTGCAGCTTGTACTCAGAGTAGTAACAATCAGAGCAGAGGAACAAAGTACAAACTGCACTTCACCAATTCCCATGCATGCATGCGGTTAGCCTGACTGACATCCATAAAACTTTGTATTTCACGGCATGTTGTCACACACCTACAGCTGAATTCAGCTACACTTCATTTCAAAAACCCATGCACAATGATTAAAGCTCACTCTTCTAACATGCACTTCATTTCCTCACACATACTATCATATTCTCCTGATAAAAGAAGCACGTGAAACAAACATGCACAATTAATGCATGAAAACATTAACAGTGGAGAACATAATCGAGAAAGCTGGCACCATGATAAAGCAAGCTATCTTAAATATTTAGGCACCGCAGTGTCTGGCCTTTGATTCCTGTTGCAGCTAAGGACTCAGCAAACACATAAATCTGAGGAGCCTCCTGTCCTCTTTAATTACAGCCAAGAGAGAAGAGGCCTCTAATTCCTTTAGTGTGTTTGAAATTGCTGCAGTATTGAGCAATGTTAATGTAAATATACTTCTAATTTGATCTTATACATTTAGACTTTTCTTCCTGGGAGGCAACTGGCTACGTTTGCTGCCGGGACGACCCTGAAGGCAGTGTTTAGCAAGTGCAGATGTTTTTATTGGGTTTTAGTACTGGCTGGTATTGGGTTGTTTCTTCTGAACCTACTTCCACTGTATCAAATTTCTCAAAAGAAACAGTGGAGTTCCTGGATTTTGATTTCCCTGGTTTACCTTTCATGGAGTATGTTAATGTCCTAATTCTTCAGCTTTGCTATTTATATAAGAACACTGTGTTTGTATATATTTAATTTCATAATAAAGGTCATTTTCATCTTCATAATGGACATCATATGGCTGGTCTAGATCATTTTTGCTCACATACGCCCAGAGCAATGACTACTAAAGCTGTGGTCTTGCCCGCTTTTATTATCCAGTCTCAGAGATTCCACAGCTATGTGGACATGGAAAAAAAAAAATCAATCTCTATGGTCACTCCTAATTATCTGTAAAGCACTATCTGTCTTTCCGTTGTCACTCACCAGCAGGAGAAGACCACTTACCTACACTCTGAGCTCTGTGAAGGTTTGTTCCCCTGGGCACAACAAGCTCGGTGGGGCCCCCAGGGGGGAATTCTGGGAAAGGGAGATTCTTTTGCTCTGTCTCCATTTGTCTGAAAGGTTAATGGGTCTTGCATGCAGAGTGAAGCTATGCAATAGTATGCAAGCTGAGAAAGCATTTCCTCCATCATATTATTGTAATGTATGTGTATGTGTGTGTGTGTGTGTGTGTGTGTGTGTGTGTGTAAGAATGAAAGCAGGTTGTGTTCAAGCCCCATAGGCAAGCCGAGGCTCAAGCTCAACAGTCCTTATACTGGTCATTAGAAGCAGATCTGCAGATGCTGTTCGGTTCTTTTAGCCTGAAGCAAAGCCTCGTTTCTCTTTAGAAAACCCATCTCACTCGACCCAAACCGGATAACAAACCCGGGAGGAAAAGCAAGTGGGCACAGATACTCATTAGTCTTCTCCAACTCACTGAACATAGAAGGTCACCCTGTGAATCCAACACCTCCCACTGCTTGAGAGAACACAGAAACTTGCTGAAATCTGAAAGGTTGTTTTTTTTTTTTGCTACTATGGAACATTTAAATAGTGTCCACTCATCTTGTGATAGATTATCATTCATAACAACAACCATCGGTAGTCAGCCAATATTTCATGTGCTGGCAAGAGGCGAGACTGGGTTTCCATGGTTAACTATTCAACAGACTTGAATAGCTGGCCAACGTTAAAGGTCATCACAACAGACTTCTCATTGTTAAACATGCAAGTCACTTCAGTGCCATCACAACCATCGATTTAATGGTCCAAACTGGGTTGATAGAAGAGAATACACTACGTGGCACACCATACTGTGACAAATCCTCTACACTGCTAATGAACTATGCAACACAGCACATGTTGACAATCTTCATTTGATCATGCCCAATGAAGATTGGGAGCATGTCCGTGACACCAACAGTATCCTCAAGGGGCAGAAGGTTGAGCATTCAGAAGGCGAGTGGCCATAGTGAAAGATATGAATACCAGGCTCACAGAGGGCCTTTTGAGGGCTATGAAAGGCTCACTGAGCCTAAGAGGAGCGTTTAGGTGAGCAGTGGGAGTGCAGCATCCCTGGGTTGGCTGGCAGGATTAGGGAGATGAGTGGGGCGAGGTCTTGTCGATAGCGGCCTGGCAGCATGCCATTAGAGAGAGATGAGCAGTGGTGAGGGAGATACGGAAAGAAGAATGGGGCAGGTGTGAGTGATGATGGTCACAGAGGACATTGGGATTCCTATTAGGGAGATGTGGAAGGAAGGTAACTCTTTCCATCAGGGTGTCAGATAAAACCCATTGGTTAGGTTCCAGTCCAAGCTGGCTGATGCCTTATCACACTAAAGTATAGAGGTCTGCTCAAATTGTTCTAGTCTCTAATTGCTGATCTGCTCACATAGGTTCTGATAAACTCAATAGAATTGTTTTAGACTGTGGTTGAGAAGAGGCAGCAGGTAGCAGCAATGTTAGAAAAGTGCTGATCATTTCCAGGAAGTCGTAAAGATAGGTACATGTAGCCTCCTAAATTTAATTCACAGATAACAAAGGTAAAAATAATTCCTCAAACTATCCAAGTTGCCATGTGTAAAGAAAAAAAAGATTTTTTGTCCAATGGTTTACAGTACAGGCCCATCGCATTACTAGCCAAGATCCGGTTCAAACTGGAAGGGAACAAAGTTACAAATCGATATTGCCATTGAAAATAGATGTATAATTCCCAATTTGTGCATATGTGTGTGTGTGTGTGTGTGTGTGTGTGTGTGTGTGTGTGTGTGTGTGTGTTAGAGATAAAACCAAAACAATTAAGTTGTTTCAGAGCTTGAAGCTGATCGACTGAAGCTTCACGGGTGATCGCGTTACCTATAGATGGAGTGGTGGGATTAAAGAATGAAGCGTCATGCTTTTGAACAGTTTATTGATACATTTAATATTGTCGAACATCTGCAAAACAGTTAGTTCCCATTATCACAAAAAATGCAGCTTGTCATGTTACTGGGAATCTGCAAAGTGGAAATCCCTCTGTCCTGAATACCTTCCTGTGTCAGAAAACCTTTTAACTGAGATGTAGATGAGGATCTGGCATGATTCGAATCATATTGGTGCTGAATCGAATTGTATCAGATCAATAGTGAACTGAAGGGTTTCAAACCATTACTTGTTTAACTGTATTGTTCATGTATATAAAACAAATCATATACTACATATCAAGATGTCTATTGTGAAAGGGTTTCACACTCCTAATTTAACCAGTAGCTGTTCTTGACTCAGGCTCCAAAGCTAACATGAGCACAGAGAACATGCAATTTCAAGGAAATCTGTACCTCTTCAGGTAACTTGACTTCATAGTGAGAAAAACCAAGTGTAACCATGTGGCTGAGTGAACAGATGACATCCTAAGACAAGGAAGTTTATTTCTTTAGGCCGGTCGTTCTACTCTGGGGCTTCACAGAGGTGAATCTCAATATAATTAAAATATGCTAATGTGATTTACACATCTGTGTTAAACAAGCTTCAGCCAATTAAAGGAGTGAATGTTTTCATCAACAGCCAAGCCACTCTGATAACTCACAAGCCAAGTGCCTCGGGTCTGGTGAAATAAATTAACCAGCCTATTCTGCCTCTTGTTGCCTTTAAGGACACTGTATTCAGCTCTCATGCTGGGCTTAAAGAAGATAAATGAGCAAATGGTTCCTAAATTTCATATAACCATGATCACTATGCAGGTATTTTAACAGTTACTTATGATTAATCATTTAATGAAAAGAAGATAGTTCTAATGAAAGAATAGAGTGGAAAAATACAACATTTGAGAAAATCTGTATGGATTTGGAAATGCATAAGGCTATCACTGGCCTCTTCCTTTTATATGACACATCTAGTATAAACCTGAGGCATGATTATGACTAAGAATTAGAGAGTACACTGTTGGATAATGAATTAATTAGCGAATTCACTTCAAATTATGTCAACACAAAGTCACACTGAATACATTATTACTTGGGTGGTTCAATGAGCAAAAGTAAAAAAAAAAACTATTACTCTGAACATAATGTATTAATTGTGTGCGACACTTAAATCACCTATCCGTGATTTCTTGCTGTAGTAGAGCTTACTGTCATGCTTAGGCTCCAACTGAAACACATATCACCTTTATTTTTCAGCCCTTCTCAAAGCTCATATACTATCTCTATTGGCGGTCTCATAAATAAAGACATCTAAAGCACTCAGAATGAGTAATGATGTAAGAACTGGTAAGAAAGCAGAAGGAGAAAATGCTCAGACCAACACATAAAACACTTTTCCAAAGTTGTCCAGCATTACAGGGTGACTGATAAGAGTAGGGCTGTATTTCATCATGCATACTTTGAAGCCTTTCACCTTCTAACCCTTTAAAGTAGCACTATCTGTGTGCCTTTGACCTCAAGTGGAGGGGGTCAGAGTCTGTCTGAGGCCTGCCTGGATCTGGATTAGCCAGATGATAGAGGTGCGGCAACAACACTAATTCTCTGCAGGCAGTGATGATAAGGTGTTTCTGCTTGCTTCTTTTTGTGTGTCCTGTGTGACGGCTTGGTCAGCTATCAGAAGGTGAAGGCTTTTCCTTCAAAGTTATGCATTTTAGACAGAGACCACTAAAAATGGTCTTACACTTATAGCAATGCACCATATTTATCTGTGGAGAGGATTCAGTTAGAAAGAGGAGTTGCACATGAACATGTTTGTATGTATTGTACACTCAAGTCACCACCCACTTTACTTAGAACACCTGGACGCCTGCTTATTCATGCAGTTATCTAATCAGCCAATCATGTGGCAGCAGTGCAACAGTTGTAGCCCATCCATCTCAAGGTTATACATGTTGTGCATTCTGAGTGCAGTTATTTGTGTAGCCTTCCTGTCAGCTCGACCCAGTCTGGACATTCTCCTCCGACCTCTCTCATCAACAAGATGTTTCTGCAGAGCTGCCACTCACTGGTTTTTTTGATGTTGTTGTTGTTGTTGTTTTTGCACCATTTTGTGAATATTCTAGAGACTGTTATATCCCAGGAGATAATGCTCACACCATCCCATTAAATACCAACAACCAAAAGGTCACCAAGATCACATATTCCCTCATTTTGATGTTTGATGTGAACATTAACATGAAGTTCTTGATCTGTATCTGCCTGATTTTATTGCATTCTGCTACTGCCACATGATTGGCTGACTAGATTATTACGTGAATCATGTATATGTTCAACAAACAGACTTCATATAAAAACTATAATGAACTTTCCTTTGCTTTTACACTATCTGTTGTTACCCAGATGAGGATGGGTTCCGTTCTGAGTCTGGTTCCTCTCAAGGTTTTTTCCTCATATCATCTTAGGGAGTTTTTCCTCGCCACCATCGCCACTGGCTTTGCTCAATTGGGATTAATCCACACACTTAAAATCTGTATCCTGTGTTTATATATTTCTGTAAAGCTGCTTTGAGAAAATGACCGTTGTAAAAATTGCTATACAAATACAATTGAATTGAATTGAGTGAATAAACAGGTGTACAGATGTTCCTAATGAAGTGGCCAGTAAGCATACATACCAGTCTCTCCAGGATTTTGCGATCACAGAAATTAACACAAAATCAAGTAAGTTCCACAATATGTCAAAATTACAGCAAATTTTCTGCAGATTTGGCCCGAGGCACGTCATGTGGCGTCATCACAACGCGCATTCAGCCAAAGCCCCCTTTGATCCACGTGTGTCAACCATGAATACAGATAAAAGGTCTCATTTACCAACAAACATCACTGCAAAAGACAGAAAAATTGTGCTGAACAATTTCCTGCAATTGCAATTTAAGTAGTTTTCTGCAAAAAAAGCACAAAAATCTCTGCAAGTCGCATCTAAAGTTTGAAAAAAAAAAAGCCACACAAAACTACACACACACACACACACACACATGCTTGTTTATGTGTCTGACTCTCCTTGTCAGGAATTTAATGCATAAATAATGCAGCTAATTAATGCTATGCCTATACCTAAATCTAACCCTAACCTTAACCTCATTAACCAAAAAGAAACATTTAGGCTTTATTTCAATGTTTTAATAAAAGCTGCAGTTTTTGTCCCCACGAGGTCAACACGGTCAGATATTCATATCCTTGTGGAGGCAATTATTCCCCACCAAAATATAAAAACCATGCCCACATACATACATGCATGCGCATGCACATGCACACACACACAATAAGACCAAAACACTATGATGTATCACCAGTGTTTTGTATGTATGTATGACAGTGTCCAGAGACAGTACCTGCTACTACTTTACTCTTCATCACTCAGACACACCAAGGTGTATTTCAAACATATTTATGCTCACCTCTGAGAGATGAGCATAAGAGAGAGGCATATCGCAATATTCTCTATTGGTGTTATTGGTAAACTCTACACATCACGCATCACTAAAAAAGTCAAATGGCTTCCACGAACAGCTTTAATCAATAAGATTTGCCCGTAATTAAGGCGTATGCTGTGAACAAGGTGCAGCATTCAATCGAACCAGCTGGATGGAACTTCTTAGTGCAGTGTCTGTGGTAAGAAGAAGTGAGATCTGATGGAAAATAAGCATGCACACAGCTAACCTGATTACGACAGAGCTACAGGAAAGGACACTGTTAGTTAGTTACCCATAAAAAATTCACCCATCATTATAGGGCTGGGCAATGTGTCAGTATAATATTGATTTCATGATAAACTGATTGGAGGCATGATTTGAGGATCTGATATTAAAATTTTGTAAATGCTGATGCCATCATCTTTAAAAATTTCAGATTCTATTTAAACACTAAATGTTTTTTTCTTCTTCTTGGTAAAGTAGCTGGTCCCTGGCTATGTTTCTTCATTTAAAGTACCAGACTCTCTTGCAACAGTTTCCAAGACTAGTCCCATATCAGTGTGATTAATGCAACACCAAGTCATTTACAGCAGCTAACTACTTTGTAACTTGCACCAACTGAATAAGAGGAACTCCCTTTGCTTTTTTTAGTTCAGGAGCAGCATCTGTGAGATGTTGCATGCACCAAAAGTCCCACCCACTGTCTCTGACTGACAGGCATTCTTGTTGGCATTCAATATGCAATCACAGAGAGGATTGCTTAAGCATTTCAACTCGAGCAATGCTGAAGCGTGACAGTGAGGAAGTGCGATCGCAAATTGAGGCATTGCAATTACATTTTTCAATATGGCAAAGTTGTACCTGTAAAGACACTGAAAATGAATTTTCACAAGGATTTTGCTGTTCCGGTCTAAATCGAATGGCAATTGTATACTGATGTACACACACACACAAAAAAATGCACAGTTTGCAACTGAATTCGTATTATTCCTCCACTTATGTGCGCTCACATGGAAAATGCAATTGCAAATGCATGATTGAATTAGCATTTTCTAATTAGCAACAGGATTTGAATAAAGTCTGGATTATGCTACCGTAAAAGCAGCCAAAGAGAGTAAATGACAAGGATTCAGTGAATCAGACACATAGTTTATTATTGATATGTTCGTCACTGCCTGTGGCAACTGGGGAACCAAAATCCACATGATTTCTTAATGGCTTCTGACACATCCATTATTCAATATGAAATACCCTGCAAGTTTATTTTACTCTCCGCTCCTTCTCATATTGCGCTGCCATTTCAGATGCAGCCAAATTTATTCAATACTGCTGTGTGAGAGAGAACTGTTCCTATCAATTTATCATGTGGCCAGCTGTAGGATTGAGTGATGGCAGGGGGATATGAGGAGAAAACCCGTCCACACATCCAGGCATACATAGACATATTTGTGTATGTTAATATGGTTTGGTGTAAATGATTTCTCTGATGAGCTAGCTACAGATTAACAGACAATACTGTACACCTGCTAATGACCACAATGAGTGTAAGATATGTGGGAAGCGCTTTGATATTTCAGTTGGTCTTGGTTCTTTGCCAATCAGTACACATTGTCTTTTGTTTTGGCCATATTACTAACAGAGATGGGGATACTCAAAATGGCAGCAGATAAAGATCACACAACAAACATGAAGCAATCTCAGAGTTACTCATAAAAATGCTTGAGGGCTGAAAACAAAGACATGGTACCAAATTACTAAAAAGGTTTGTGCAGAAATGGGGAGGGAACTGATGACTAACTATTATGCTAGATGACGGAATGTGAACATTCAGGTCAGTCAGAGTCTGCAGCGTGTGAGAGAAAATGAGTCAGCAACATGAGACGGATGATTGAGAAGTGCAGTCTTTCGAATTAAGATTGCGCAGGGAAAAATGTGGGCTTGGTAAGAATGTCGCAAAGGTGACGAGAGGCGATGGCACCAATCTAGTGCTGGCACCACAGATGACTCTGTGAAACCTGTTCGACATCCTCCAGTGCGGCATTTGCCAGAGGCAAGAGCATAATCAGAGCAGCAGGTAAATATGGATTCAGCTAGTCTGTGTATGAAAGGCAGACAAGCTTCAGACTGTGATTTACGACTACAGTGATTACATGACGGAGTTTCAATGCGTTCACAACATCTTTTTTTTTTTTTTCCAAAGCCAGAAATTATTATTTGAATCAGTCCAGGATGGAAATCGGTTGTGTACACCTTGTGTCAACTGTCAAACAACGAGTCTCTATGGGTCAAATTAGAGTGCAGGTCCTTATTGCAGGACATTGTCTTCAGAACTGTTTGACCATTCGTGCTGCCGTTTCACATGCAGCAGTTTGGGGGTAGAGTCGCTGCATAATTCATGTCACTAACGCCTGTCTTGAGGTGTTAGAATCACAGATCCTTGAGTACTTTCATTTTAATAACTTTAGAGAAGTGTGGAATACATTAACATGCAGCTCTGCCTCCAAGAATCCCGCAGCCAGTTTTCAAAATTTGTTCATGCTTCCTTCTGACATAGCTCGGTGTTGTTTTATCTCAGCCATGACAGAAAGTAAATGGGTTCACTGTGGCGGATCAGATTGTTTAACACCACTGTGTTTGAAGAAGGCATTAAATCAACATAAACGTGAACGAAAGAATTTCATTCTGACGCCATCTTACATACAGGTGTGTGAGTAAGAATTTCAGGAAGTGTCTCATTATTATTGTAGTTTAAAATTAGAATTAGTTGTGAGGCAAGACTCGAGCACAGGTTCGGCAAGTAAACCGGTTTGTATTGCTCTGTTTCAGTAGGTGCATTTTTTTATTGCACTGCTGTTATCTAAAAGTCTCTGTTGCAGTTCCAGCAATTGACCTGGCAGTTGAAGCAATTCCTGAAATGGTGGATTTAACACACTCTCTGTACATGTTGCTCAGAAAGGCCAATAAAAAACAACAGAAAAATCTCTCTACATAGTACTGTGAGTCTCCTTCTTTCATTTTCTCCACATAGAGAGTTATGAGTGCCATGAATGTCATTTCATAAAAGTATATAATAAGGGTACCGGTGTGCAGGACATCTCTTATTCATATTTCATATAAACAACAACAGCAAAATAAAACTAGTAAATTCATTCCCCCCCACTTATATATCCAGCAAAAAAAAAAACCCAGATGCTTAAGGCCACCCAGCTCTTATAATATTCTCCCTATCCTACATGCTTTGATTTAAGATGTGCCTTCTTCAAAGGAACACAAAAGCAGGGGCTCAGTTTGGGATCTGAAACAGAACCCGAGTCTTCATAACCGGAGATCCTCTTTGATTCCCCTTACAGCTCCGACTGCCTGACAGGTGGCCGTGTTCGTCTGCACCTCCAGCAAGAAGATAGCGTTCATCGTGGAGAAATCTCTGGAATGAAAATACGACCTTCACATAATATCCTGCTACAAATATTGAGTTGTGTCACGTACATTCTCTGCGTTTCCCTACTACTTTATTTTTCTCCATTATGCCACACTGAGAGCTGAAGTGCCATCGTGCATCTGATGTAGTTAAGAGCTGCTGGAGGGAAAATAAGCAACCTTTATAAGTGCCATATGTTTTAACTCTGTTATTTATAAAAACCATTCACCTAAGTGAAACTCCACAGTGCTCTGAGCTGATATGACTCAGACATCAGACACACCGCATGTGTAAATGATAATGAAGAGTGTGTGTGTGTGTGTGTGTGTGTGTGTGTGTGTGTGTGTAATTTTGTCCAGCATGTCTACGTCCAACGGTAAGTCACTTTGTACCGCAGTTAAAAATGCAGTCTGACTTTTTCTACAGCACTGGTATTCAACTAAGTTCCAACTACATAACATTCCTTGCTGAACCATTAATTATTAGTTTATAAATAAGACTATTTGAAGTGGTGAGGTTTTGTTACATAGTGGTGCTTCATGTTACCAGTCATTCTGAATGTGATGAATACATACTGCAAAAATATTATGCTTCTGTTGTCGATTAAAAATAAAAGCTATGTCGGCAGTTCGCAACTCGATGTAGAAAAAGTGAATAAAATGAAAAATCTAGTAATGTCTGTGAAAAATCTTCAGTTTCTGAGCTAAAGTGTCTAACCCTGAGCTAGTCTCTAGTTCACTGAGCTTCCCTTAGATAAATGATTTACATAAATATATATGATTGGATAACAGAAGATCTGATACAGAAGCTGTTTCCTGTTTAGAAAACTAGAATCGCAGAACTACAGCCCTTTTTTATGTACATTTATGGACTCTTAATACTTTTTTCCAAGTATTTTAAGCAAATCTTTTCTAGGTGAGCATCCAGACCCTGGTCCACCAGATGCCCCTGCTCTATGATATGAAATACTGTAGACAGGAATACAAATGTAAAGTCAATCCGTTGGCGTGCCTCTGCTTTTCTGTCTTCTCATAAGATGGTTTTTAGTTTTGTCTTGTTATCCCATGAATTTCAGTTGTCAGCATTGATTATCTACATGGCAAGAAGGTATTTGGACAAGTGTCATAGGAATTTCAAAACCAGCTCAAAGCACACAAAGGATCTAATCCTAGAATAAGTACCAAGATCTGCACCAAAGCCTGAAATCTCATGCTAGACCATCTGCACTTTCCACAAATTCTGTAAAACCACCACCACCAACAACAACAAAAGACTGTGGACAATGTTCAAACACCCTCCAACATTTTAACCCTTGTGCTTTCATGCCAAAGACACCATTTCAGGCAACAAGTTGAGAAGCACAGTGTGAAAAAATACCAGCCGGTGCACACTGCCTACAGGCGGCAATACCTGCTGTTTCATGAGCATTTGAAATTTAATTTGAAAGGAGAGAAACCAAGCCGAAGAATCTTCTGAACCGTAAGAGGAGATAAATCTGGCTTTGCTTTGTTGTTTTAATCATGTGAGGCGAAGCGGTGCAGACGCTGGCATGAGAAAGCGCAAGAAAGAGAAACAGAAAAGGAGAGAGAAAGAAAAACAATACCCCTTACCACCCAAACAGAAAGGGACCCTGGACTGGGTTACTAATAAAAGCATACACTTAAAATATGATTTCAAAACACACTTCTGTTTCATGTCCAGGAACACAAAGCAGGAGCACATTTTTCAATAACGCCAAACACCTTAAGGGCATTTAGTATAAAAGCAACATCACATTCAATAAGATTCAGGAGGAGCACTCTGATTCAGGGATTTCTATTTAAGCACAGAAAAAAAAGTGGAAGGAACACTGCTCTCAGCCATGTAAGACTACGCACTTTCACTTACAGCAGCAGTCAGACTCATAGGCATTACTCACAGTTGACTGGCTAACATACACACATGACATTCAGCAGGTCTCTATGGGACAGTGTCACCCAGATGGAACATCAGGCACACAGCCTCCGGGGGTCACAGTGCTTGTTTCAGCTGTTGGGGGAAACATGCAGGGAAAGGAACAATACTGCCACTGCCGCGAATGACAGCTGTTCTCCCTGAAGCGGCACAATCTGATGGCGTGAAGAAAAAAAAAAAAAAAAAACCTGGGTCGCTCAGGTCAGCCTGAAGAAGATGAATATCAAAAGGGCGTCTGAGGTTTACAGCCAATCCAGAAAGAAGAAAATAAAAAACAGCAGCCTGACAGAACAGACTACATCAAATAGAGACTTGTGTCCCATGAGCCGAAATGGTGAAGAAGAGCGGAAAGGAAGTAAGAGATGAGGGTTAAAGCACAATGTTTTGATTGTATCCATCAAAAGTTCCACGATGACATCTGGACTCAATGCCAACTCACTCTAGAATGACGCAGAATGGTACTGAATCTTAAGTAAGCTACTATAGCTCAGAAAGTAAATGTTGGAAAGGCTGATGCTAGTTTTACAACAATAAGTCAGAGCTAGCATAGTTCTTGGCTCAGTCACATTTCAATAAATTTAGCGTCAACTACAACATTGCATCCATTGATTCCAACATGTTTTCTTACTGACACGCCCCTCAGAAACTCATAGCTCAAAGAACATCGGGATTGCTATTCGTAATTACGACTTTGTGGTGCTGTTCATGTGCGTCCAATTCGTGAATACAATCTTTCCGACATGATTCGAACGGCCCGACAGTCCCACCTTCTTTTTTTTTATTGGCTCAGAAGACCAAACACAGGTCAAAGTTCACTTAGGTAAAGTTGGTGCAACGCAAAAGTAAATGCTACTTCCTGTTCTTCACCCTTCAATGAATTTGCTTCTGCCGGATTTTACTCACGTTAAAATAAAATCCCTAGATCTTGGCACACCTGTGCTAGGTTATAAATAAACACTTTAGATGTTGGTATCTTTAGAAATTTAAGATCTCCATATACCGGAGCTTTTATTCATACGGTCAATTACATTACCTTGCTAACAAACTGTACTCATGAGACCAGTGTATGGCCCAAATCACATGCATATTGCTACTTTTGTCTCCTGGCCAGTATGTGGGGATGACTAATGCGGCACTCAGAGAAAAATACACCGCTTCTTATCTTTCCAAAACACACTGCAAAATCTTCTGGACATCTGCAAAAGTGAATTCAGAGAAAAGAGAGCCAGAGATCGAGCGAGTGAGAAGCTTAAGCTCCCCACCTGCAAATACAGCCTCTAAGTACATAAGACGCTGCTGCTCCACAGGATCAGGCTTTGAGTTAAACTCCTAAAATGTGGGATGCAGAGAAGAGCTCTGAGAGTTCTCACGAGCTGGTCTTATCAAGTTAGACTACAGGTGCTTCCTTTTAAGGTTAAAAGCTAGCGCCTGGAAAAAGTGCCCCACCCTTTGGAGCTTAATTTTACTCAGCATAGAGAGTGTCATCACAAAACATTTGGCACGCAAGCTCATCATCATTTGTCAAACGAGGTGTGAAGAGAGATAGAACCCATAAATCTTGTCCACAAGCTGGAAGCTGTTGGTGTAAGCAATAATAGGTGTTATTACCATTTACTGACTCCCTAAAAAGTCTTTTGCTTTGGATCAGCCGTAATGATATGTAATCAAAAACTGTCTAATACAAACAGATCAGGTAGCAGTGTTACAGTCTCGGTAATGGTCTCTGGTGATGAAGCGGATGAAGCTCTGTTTACTGGTCAGTGTACGTTGCTATCCTCAGCTATGGTCACAATATTTGGGTAGTAACCAAAAGAATAAGACTGCATTTACAGGAAGCAGAAAACAATCAGGGAGAGCCTCGGAGTAGAGATGCTGCTCCTCTGAACTGACAGGGACCAGCTGAGGTGGTTTGGGCACCTGCTCAGCTCCTGCTGGAACCACAGGGAAGACCCAGAATGCACTGAAGAGAATATATCTTACAGCTGGCTTGGGAACATCTGTAAAACAAACGAATTAATAAACAAACAAATACTGTCAAACTATACAAAGTTTCAATTATGCTGGAGTTTAAGGCCAGAAACTTTCAAATGAGCCTGGAAGAAGGAGCACCTGTGGCTTTTTGAGGTCAGGGAGAACTTCTAAAAAGCTTTACTGGCCAGACTGAATGAAAAGAACATTATTACCTATTACTGTTTTTCCAGTACTATGGAAATGGTTTTAAATGACCTGACGTTAAAGGAGCTTTTAGAGTACATTGCACTGGACTAGACCTTGCCTGTAATAATGGGTCTTTAACTTATAATAACTAATTAATCCATTTTTGGTTTGTGCTCCATTCTTCATTTAAAGAATGCGGTCACACCAAAAGAATACTTAGAGAGAGAGAGAGAGAGAGAGAGAGAGAGAGAGAGAGAACCACCCAATGGCAGGATTGATAGGTCTAATCTAAAAACAGATTAGACCTAAGCTCCCCTTCTGAAGTAAAAGCATAAAGAACAGCCAGGAAAGCCTGCCACTTCATTGTTACCCTTAGATATTCTCAAATGTTCTCTTCAGAGTTTAAAATTCATACAGTAGCCATACTATTTTTGCCACATATGGTACTAAAAAAACCAAAACCAACTCTGCGAAGTTTGTGTACTGTTAACCAAAAAAAAAAACAAAAAAAAAAACAAAAAAAAAAACAGTCGGTTGGGAGGGAAGAAATTCCAGGTGCTGATGAAAGGCAGCCCGAGGCTACAAGCCTGCATCTGCTGGAACACGCCATGCCGTAGAGAGAGTCCAAATTCCCAACAGTCCCTATATTGTACATTTGTACAGATTCCCATAAGACAACGTGAATGAATTTCATTCATATAAGAAAAATCCAACTAAAATGCTCTTGCTTATTAGAATTCTTGTAAACGTTTGTGTAAGCTTGGGTCAATGAACCACACCTTCTTTATTCTTAACTTTCTCTACTCTTAAACTTTCTTCAGCACAACACTGCTTGAATGGTATTCAGGGGCTGCAACTAATTTATCGCATGAAAGGATGCCTCTCTCTCTTGGCCTTGTGGGAATAGAGCTCGGCGGCTGGCTGCCATAATCATTCTCTCTGTGACTACAGAATGCATTACCGGTAAATCCGGCAATGGCACATTACCGCATGCGAGAGATCATGCAATGCTCTTTTCAGACAAATAAAAAAGACAGCATATAGCTGTAACCTACAACAGAATTTATGCGCAATCTTTAATTAAAGCCCATTTCATTTAATTGCGGGAGAATGTTAACTACAGAAAGCATAATAACTCCTTCCTGCAGTTTTTCTTATTGGGATTGCCCTTGCAATTCGAGACTTAATTAAGTCTGGTTACAAGGTAACATTCTACAAAACCTAATTGAACTCGCCCTCCCTCTCCCACTCTGAGATAAAGCTGTCAAATTTTCTAATCTTTGTGAATCTGGATTATTTATTTATTTTTATTATCATAAGTAACTGTTAAATCATGGCATTTGTCTTGTTCATTACACAGTGCAGCAAAGACAACATTTCAACTTTCAAAAGCCTAATTTAGAGAGTGGTAATAAAACACAAGCAGAAAGTCGGGGCGGACGGCTCCGCACGGCTGAGGGGTTGCCGTTTGACCCTGTTTCATTAGTGTTATGTAGTGCGATAAGCCACACGGGAGAGATAAATGGCATCGACCCAGCCTTCCACACAGGACAGACATAATAGACTGGGCTTCCAGACACAATGCAATTTGGTCCAAGACTACACTTCTTCTGTCAGTAGTAATACTCAGGCGAACATCCCTTTTTTTAGTGGCTATTCCTCAGAAAACCTTTAGAAATAGATTGAGCAACGACTATTCTATATTTCATGCTTCAGAACCAAGGTTTTTTCCACTCAGCCCACACAGCTACATCTACGCAGTGAAGACATGAGGTCTGTACCATTAGAGGAAATTTATGCAAGGAATTCTTCAGCATTTTGTGGCTTTTTTTTTTTTTTTTTTTTTTTTTAAACAGAGGAACTAGTGGATCTGTTCCTCAATCGAGGCTGAAAGGCAAATGCACTGACCTTAGCTGAACTGAATGTGGAAGGAAGACAGAGTGGAGGCACAAGTGAAATAAACAATATCATCATATGACTTAACTCTGCCATTCTCATCTGCCCACATTGTTAGTCAGATCTTGTGATAAGAAACCCTGCCATAAAGATCACAACTTCTCAACCCCACACACACACACACACACAATGAACTTTCAATCAGTGTTGTATATTTTAAACAGTCTAAGTATAGTGATGAGCTCATTTAAATGGGATGTCCCTATTTAATATTCATTAGTTTAATGGAAGATTTTTAAAAAGTACATTGTAAAGAGGAAATTACTGTAACATAAGACGTTATATGGCAGGGAAATCCAGAGCAGTGATGGGAATAACCTCAAGACATCACTGTACCTGCTTACATATACCCTTTATTTACATATTCCCTACTTGGCCACATCAAGCACAAATCTAAGAGCAGGGAAGAAGAGAGGTGGCTTGAGGTGGCCGCAGGGTGAGAAAAGGAAAGGAAAAGGGGATAAAAAAAACCTTAATCATGCCATTTTGAGTTCAAAGTGCCACTTAAGGAAAGAGAGTGGCAGGTAAAGCATGGAGAAATGCAATATGCACATCACAGACACCATCAAAGCAACAGCCAGCAAAAGCCAGTTATCTAGTTATCATACATCTCCATGGCTGCCTAAAAAGGTTGGGCCACACTGAATGTCAAACTGAATTGATATGCTTAAAGCTTCAGATGGATATTTGACAGAATTTGATTTAAAAGGCAGGACGGAAAACAAATCTCCTACTGTGATATGTGACCTTTTCTGGATATAAAGATATAAATACCAAACAAACATTAATAAAAAAATATCCACAGAATGAATAGAACAGTGAAAGAGCTGTTAACAAGTAAATCTGTGTTCAGCGTTGACAGAAATCCAAGGCTCCGTGTGGTACAACACTGAAAATGGTGTGTACAATTAGCAGTATTATCTTCCAGACAATCAATGAAGCCGCCCGAGACGTGGCATGATTTTTAACCCAATCCCAGTTAACAAGCATATAAATTAAACTCCACCTACCACGTAATAGCTGTTAAAAGTGATCTAAAACCAAACTGCTCCACACGTAGAAGAACTATGGCCATGAGTTATAGCCAAGGAGTGCATGCTGCAGAAACATGTTTGTGAGCTTAATTGGACAATCAATGCTTATCCCCTGACCTGACCATTGACTTCTACATCAATATGTGTATATTAACAACCAGTAAGCGAGCAAAAGCAGCCCAAAAGAGCCTAATTATAGCGCTTTAAACACTGCTCCATAAGGCGCAAGGTGAAATGACATTTCATTAAAGAACAAAAGTGTAAAATTTTGCTGCCTGCAAGGAATTACAGGCACATAGCGCCTCCTGACAGATTTTATGACACTCTTAGTATATATTCTTCTCAATTAATTCTATCGCACAGGCTCAAATGTATCCAATTAATTCCTCACATGTTCACAAAGGTGCAGAGAGATAGTGGCTTTGACTGGCACAAATCACTATGTTTTCACAAGCTCGAGGGTTTTTTTAAAAAACTCTAACTAGCTGAGGTGTGGAAGTCTTGGTAACTGAAGATTTGTCCTGATGGCTATTGATTTTTTTTTTTTTAAGTGTGTCCTGACATCCAGCAAACAGGTCGGCACGGAAGGAACTTTGGTGACATTTGTAATTATCTCAGACTTCAGGTTTTTTTGTTTATTTATTTATTTATTTATTTATTTATTATAAGCTTCTGTATTCGATTATAAGAGAGAGTCACGGCAGAAAAGGCAAATTTCTGACCAACCTGAATGTGAAGGTGGGAATTTCCTCTTCATCGGTAATTCCAGAAATTCTGCCTCGCATCATTGCCTAGCCCACATGAATAAACATATAAAGACAAAGCAATATACAGCCAGTGGTGCATCTGCTGACTGCCAAAGGGAATTGTTCCCCGTTTGGGAGCAAACACAGTCATCTATCAGCCTGCAATCTGACAATAAGGTTGTCTCTGCTGTGTGTGTGTGTGTGTGTGTATATGTGTGTGTGTGT
>JANDJT010000060.1:13982219-13993256 GCA_024331685.1 Stegophilus panzeri | reverse complement strand
CTTGCAGAACCAGCCACAGTTCCTCTGGAGACTTTGACTGTCGCACTTGCTTCTTATTTTTGCAGCAAAACCCAGCAGCCTTCATTGTGTTTTTGTCTGAAAAGTGTCTCTTACTTTAATGACATACAAACATTTTTCTGTAACATTTAATTTTGTGTTAGAAAACTAATGTTTGAGAATTCAAAATGTCTTTTGTACTGACTCGATAGACAGACAGAGACAGCAGGGGATAGACATAGATTCAGAGGGGGAGAGACAGAGACAGACAAACAGAAAGAGACCGAAAGAAATGTACTTGGGGGAGAATTTTTTTAATGGAAATTTGAATTCGTTCATGCTTAGACAAATATGACAGACATGAACTGCTTCAAATCTAGTGAGAAGACATACAGAACCAAAAATATGCAATTAAAAATATTTAATACCTACAAATACCTTAATATTTGCATATTCATTTCTTTGTAGCTGGGAGTGGCAGAGGGTGTGGGCACGACAGAGGAAAAGCTTTACTGTTTGGAGCTGGGTGTGGGCATGATGGACATACATACATACATACATACATACATACATACATACATATATATCAGCCGAGCTTACAGCACTGCCACATTACAGGCATGATGAACGCATGTTCGAGAGTGGATGAAGAGGAAGAAAGAGAGGAAACACTAGAATGGATAAGATCAGTTAGGTTTAAATAAATGACTGCTTAAGGAAAGCTCAGGCAGCAGGTCCTCCATCTCCAGGACTTCAATTAATCCATTAGCAGATGACAGAAGAACAAGCTCACTGCACAGGCAACAACACGCTGTGTGTGTGTGTGTGTGTGTGTGTGTGTGTGTGTGTAAGGGGGTGAGGAGGAGTTCTGGAGAAAGGCAGATGCCTCATTTATCCAATGGACAGAAGAAATTACTGTAAAAGCCATCTCTGACGTGGTGGCATTAAGGGTGCTGAAGACTGCCTGCTGACGCATGAATAAGTAATGCAATAATGGATGCCTTACTTAGAGGAAATGTGGATGGATGGCCTAAATGCATGAAGCCCAAACAATACACAGTAAAAAATGGGACTGAATGATGTCCACACATAGTCAGTCTCGTGAAAGTGTCCGGTTTTAAACAATTATCATCATAATTCTAAAAAGCACAAGGCTTGAAAAAAAAGAAAAAGCTCAAAACAGTAAAGCTTCTCCTCTGTCGTGCCCACTCCCACTCCCACTGACTTTTAAGACTTCAGATACAAAGAAATGAATATGCAAATATTAAGGAATTTTTAACTGCATAATTTTGGTTTTGTATGTCTTCTCAATAGATCTGAAGCAGTTCATATCTTTCATATCTGTCTAAGCATGAACGAATTCAAATTTTCATAAAAAAATTTCTCCCCAAGTACATTTCTTTCAGCCTCTCTCTTTCTGTCTGTCTGTCTGTCTTTGTCTCTCCCCCTCTCAATCTATGTCTATCCCCTGCTGTTTCTGTCTCTTGTCTCTCCCTCTGTCTGTCTCTCTCGGTCTCCCTCGAGTTTCAGTTCTTTAAACGCTTTATCGTAGTTATTATTCACATGCTCACCACTAACATCCCATTCAAAATGACACAACCAGTGTGAAACCTTACATGAGTAAGTTGAAGAAATCACAAACATCCTGAGACATTATTCAACAATTAACCCCCCAACAGCTCAAAAACTACTTCTTGACTCAAAGCCATTTTCATACAATACACTTAATTTGGCAATGAATCACGTATCCTTTCACATAGAACTCCAAATTTGGCCTAAAACCATGAATCATAATTGTCCTGACTAAGTGCTGTCTCAGTGTAAAAACTGTGGAAGGCGTTGCACAAATAGCACCCCATTTAACATGAAGATTAGTCATGCTGTTTACAATTGAGCAAATTAACGTGTGCCCAAAGATATGCAAAACCTGACAGCTTTTTCATTCCAACAGCAAGAAGAATGGAGGACTTGGCTTCTGCGGGAAAGAAATTAATTGAATGCTCAAGATTTGGCGTTTGAAGAGTGGTGATGGTGCTTTAATCCTGCTACACTGGAACCACAAATAATGTCTCCCTGCATAAAGGGAAGATTGATCTTCTCACTCTGACAGCACTTCAGAAACGGTGGCCTTTAAACAAATAGAGCTCAGTCAAGGGCAAAGCGAAGAAACCTGAGGCCAGTGGGAGATGCAAGCTTTTTCAAAGTATCTGCTTGCCCCTGTCAAGATACTTTTTTCCTCATGATGAAACAAGGCTGACTGGTCGTGCTTTCCATCACTCAATGAAGGTCTGAAAGCATGTCATGGAAAAAGGAATGCTAGCATAAACAATCCTAAAAAGCACCAGAGACACAAACTAAAGCAAATTAAAGGGGACCACACCCTTTCATTTCCCTGCTAGGAGCTTAAGAGCAAGCTAACGACACATAGCCCTCGCTACCTTCTCATTATGAAAGCAAACAACCATTAAAGCTTAGCTATTTTCAGAACCCAATAAAAAAAATAAATAAATAAAAAAATTTTTTTTAAATAAATAAATAAATAAATAATGGCTCCGTAACAAGGAGTCTAACAGGATTGAGCTCATCTCCCTGCCATGTGATTCGTACTGCCCAATTTCCTCATATCACATTTACAGCAATTAAACTGAAAAAAAGGGTTCTGGTGAAGTGCTTTAGTAAGTGACAGAATGTAAAAAACAGCACACAGTCACAAGACACACTCACAAAGGCAATTCAATAGCCAACCTGTGCTACAAGAAAATGTATATGCAAATAGTCAAGAGAAAACTCTTTGTTTACAATGAAAAATGATTCAGAGAGCACATTATGACAAAAGCCGGAAAACAAGGGGCTTTCGGCTCACGGTTCACTCCATCAGTACCGGGCTTTCCAGGCAGTCACACCTAGGCATGAGGGAATTTATGATGTCTTAATTCTCTCTCCAAACGCACATTTCACCCTCTGTTCATTTTCAGTTCCTCTTTAATGTGGTCGTGCCTTCAGAAATCAAATGTCAATCACAATGACATCACCTGGGTGAAACTCTGCTTACGTAAATAGAAAAGGGAAACAGAGGCACCATGAGACATTAAGCACTCTCTGTTCAAACTTTTTTTTTTTCTTCAAATCATCTGGCCTTCAATTATAAATCACAAACATGCTGTGTCTGTGTGTAACAGGTAAACACCACATCATTTAACATTATTATACGTCCATGTAGCAGATTATATTACTGTTGATCAGCAGATACAGCGTAAGTGCTTGCATTCATCTTAAACAAAAGCTGGTTGTTGAACCAGGGAAAAAAAAGAAGACAAGTAAGGTAGATCTGAGAACCTTTGTCTTTAGCAATCTGCTTCCTTATCATGAGATAAGATTCAATAACAACATGTGAGTTGTGCAGCAGCCACCACCCAAATTCCCCGAAACCATCCACCCCTACCATACTAGGGTTCCACAAATAGAGCAGACGGACACATATAAAGGTAATTAGAAGATAACTGAAAAGAAGTTTGGTATGTGTGACTCATAACATTTGATTTGATCAGTTAATAAACCGAAGTCTGGTCTCAAGACCAATAAAACACACAATAAAACACACCTTCACTCATACATTTAGAATCGCACTCATGATCACATACAACCCCCCCCCCCCCCCACCCCCCCCCACCCCCACACACATTTTACTCTCTCTCTCTCTTTCTCTCTCTCCCCCCCCCCCCCTCTCTCTCTCTCTCTCACACACACACACACACACACACACACGCTCGCGCGCGCGCGCAGAGACCGTCAGCGCACGGACCGACGCGGTAACATTCTGAAACCGAAACTATTAAATAAACTCGGAAACCTAACTATAAATATATCAGAAGTCTAGAAGGCTTTATTTGATCACATACTCTGTAACACAGCTATACAGTAAGTACGGACTCTTTCACATTACGTGACTATTTAAGTAAAAATAATAATTTCCCCAAACCTGAAAAGTGTCATGAGTCGGAAAACATGTCCGAACTAATCACGATGAGAGAGACGGGGGAACTCACAGCTTGTTGATGTTTGGCTAGTTGATGATTAATTTAAAAAACAATATATAAAACTCAGTTAGGTATAAATGATCACGCAGCCTACCTCGAGGAAACATCGCAACAGTGAAGAAGGCACCGAAGAAGAAAACTGAACGCATCCTTGCAAAGCCGCGGCTCCCGTTCACACACAACAGCTGGTCACAAGGTTGATGTCCGAACAGTTTCTCAGAGCAAAGCCGTGGAACTGAGACAAGATTCTGTTACCCTACAGGACGCTGAAGTTGTGAGTAGCGTGTTGCGGAAGACACCGACTGCGGCTGTATGATGTGTGTGAGCGCTGGGAGCGGAGTGGACTTTGAGGAAGAGTTGGCCACGCCCTCTGCCCCGCCCACACCCGGCGTAGTCATGGATACATACGGGCGGGACTGGCAATGAAATGGGAAACTCATAATGGGCAATAAAAAGCCACAAGCACGTCACACGTAATTAAATCACACACATACACACACACACACACACACACTCACTCACATTTTTAGGACATTTTTGGGAAAAAAATTACTACATTTTGAAATCTATTGTGGTTTTTTTTTTTGTTGTTGTTGTTGTCACCTGAGGTTATTTGTTTGTTTATAGAAGTTGTTTCGAACCACACAATTGTTATTTAGGCCTGATAAGTAAAAAGATAGGGAGGGACCAAAAGAAATTGGACATTCTAACAATCATAAATTAAATATTAACAATTAATTAACAATCAACAATTTATTAACAGTTTAATATTGTCTCTCTCTCTCACGCACACACTCTTTATACATATATAAATATATATATATATATATATAAATAATATATCTCACTCTATTATATATATAATATTTAAAAAAAAAACAAAAAAAAAACAGTAGAAACCATCACAGAAATTCTTAAGGTTTCCACTATAAATAGCCTACCATTACAAACCATCAGCTATCCATTAAAACCATTACCATTATTGATCCTAAATGGTATCCACTAGAGATACCAGTATAGATCCATAGGGACCAGTAGAGATTCATAGGGACCATTAAAGTTTCCATTAAAATCAATACAATTCCCATTATAACCATTAAAAAAAATTACAAATTCTATGAGGGTTTTATTGCAGGGATTGGTTGCAAAATCCACTTTAGTTAAGGACTCTTTCAAGAATTCACTAAACGTTTTCCATACTTTCTGGTTAGAATCATCGCTACTTATTAGTGCTATGTTTCTGTGTTCTGTGCCCCATTTGCTGTAATAACAAGCTTCAGCCAGTAAAGCTTCCAGCTGCTTCAGTTTCTCTGGCCTCTCACATTTATTGCATTGCCCATGCTTGGTTTCATAATGTCTCATATTAAATTCCTTAATTACCGCAACCGTCTCTTGACTTACAAGGCACACGCATTTGCTATAGTTCTTGATGAGAAAGCATTCTTGTTTCTTGCTCTTTTGAAAATGCCTGTCACTGTTAAATTTTTTGCACTTTTTGTCTGTAGCCATGACTAAATATCATTCAGTAAATTAATTTGTTTGGTGTAGACAGAGAAAAAAAGGCTTTTGCAATTTACCTAACTGTGTTAACACAGTCTGCTGCCACCGTCAGGTGAAAGGAAGAATTGCAACGTGTTGGCCGTTTGGCTACCTATCTTACGTTCGAATAGAGAAGCTGTGAGCCAATTAACGCCTGTCCACGGGCTACATTTGGCCCTGAGGCCAAACTTTGGGCAACCCTGATATACATTCACAGTTCATTTTATTACAAACTCCTGTACTTGTATTCAAGCAATTACCCAATCAGCCAATCATGTGGCAGCAGCACAATGCATAAAATCATGTAGATACAGGTGAAGAACTTCAGTTAATGTTTAAATTAAACATCAGAATGAGAATAATGTGATCTTTGTGACTTTGACCAGGGTATGATTGTTGGTGCCAACCAACTGGTTTGAGTATTTCAGAAATTGCTAATCTCGTGGGATTTTTATGCATAACATTCTCTATAGTTTATACAAAGTGGTGCAACAACAACAACAAAAGATCCAGTGAGAGGCAGTTCTGCAGGCAGAAATGCCTTGTTGATAAGAATTCATAGTAGAATAGCCAGACTGGTTCAAACTGATAGGAAGGCTACAGTAACTCAAATAATCACTCTTTACAACCGAGGTGAGCAGAAAAGCATCTCAGAATGAGCAGCATGCTAAACTTTGGGGCCTTGAGAAGACCACATTGAGTTCCAATACTGTCAGCCAAGAAAAGGAATCTGAGGCTACAGTGGGCGCAGGTTCACCAAAACTGGAGTTTGGAAAAAAGACAATGCTATGTTCATCTGTCTAGTTTCAGTGCACTTGCTAACTGGATCCTGAAATTTCTGTTTGTGGCTGACAAGAATGGAACCAGATGTGGTCCTCTGAGATTGCACTGCTGTCACATGATTGCATGACCGGCTCATGATTGAGTGGTCAGTGAAGGCCCCCAAGGAAACACACACACACACCACACACACACACACACACACAATAAAATTGCTATAGTTGTATTATGGTTTATAGCTTGGGTTTATGTCTCCTTGGGGGCCTCCTTAAAACCAACGAACCAAAACAAATTGATTAATTGTAATGAAATTGTATTGTTTGTTAAAAGAAAACTTGCTCAGCCACCCACAGTCCCACCCCGCCTATTTATTATTTTCTCAATTTGTAAGAAATGCTTTAATTGGATGATACATTGTTATAGATCCAACAAACAAGAAATGAAGGTTAAAGCCTGGGGGAAACAAAACAGAATTTTGAAACATTTACATATTTGTATGCCTTTACACAAATCAAGCAATTGAGGGTTAGGGGCCATGCTCCAGGTCCCAACAGTGACTTTCTGGCAGTGTTAAGATTTGAATGCATCTTTAGCTCAGGAATCTAAACTCAGAGCACTACAACCAAAGACAAGAAACAAACGACAAGAAATTGCCCTAATACTAGGTGTAGAGATAAACTGTCCTATTTTAATAATCATCAGTAACCCAACTTTCCAGTTCTGGTTGTAATGTGTGTTTGCATGAAAAACAATGACTACACACTTATAGACATATTGTTGGGAAGGACCCACTAAACTACAATTATACGGGATGACATTCATCTTTAGGTGTTGGTTGGAGTATAGTAAGGACACTAGCTGAATTATCAGTGGGCATTTAATTCATTTAGCTGAAAATGAACGTTTAATGCACTTCACTTGGAAACTGACTGTATTTTACCAGTCATTCAGTATATTTCTCATGAATGCATATGCATAAACTCTGAAACCCACACACTGTCTTCTGCTTTTACTTATTAATCCAGCATATCAGTTCACTACAAACCGGCACTACTCACTAAAGCAGTTATGTGTAAAGGTGTGTACTCCTCAGACACTCTTAACAAATTGTACCCACTCCAGCAGAAAGTTTGATCAATCCCACCCACTTTTGTGGTTATTTTTGTTTGTACCTGCTTGTGATATTTTTTCTAATGCACTTAGTTGGTTCTGTTTCACAATATATAAAAAAAATTAAACAATGTTTTAAAACAATATATAAGCTAAATAGCATAAATAAATAAATATACATAATGAACAGAAGGCTAAACTCTACTTTTTATTTTATAAAGTCAGTTCCAGGGTTGGTGGGAAATGACTTACAGATATCTGCACATAAGTTAAATTTAGTCATTTAAACCACAGTGATGCTAACCAGAATAAAGCAGTTACTAATAATGAATGAATGAGCACTGTAAACACTTCATGCACCACTGTGGGAGCACCCAGCATGCTCCCATATTAATGAACCTAGCCTTTCATTGTTCCTCAAGCTTCATATGTGACCAGTCTCTCCCTCCTGCATGAGAGTAAAAACCGCCCACTCTTGCATCTTATTTTTTGTGGGGTCAGATGCACATCTCTATTTCTGTGTTAATCTGTGAGCAAAACTTTTCTGTGTCTCTCACTGTGTATCAGTGCATACTCTTTCATACACTTACTGTATAGTTTGCTTCAGGATTCATAATTATGTCTTGCACATTCCATGGTAGCATACCACTCATTTCCTTGTCTGGCTGTGAATGGCATTAGTGTTAATTAATTCCATCATTAGACACGCACTATTAGGCATAGAGACACAGCTAGTCACATTATACATGTCAACCAAATAAATCACTGTAATAAGACATGATTTTTGTGACCGTTTACATGTACAAAAAGCATTTGTTTACCTGATTGTTTAAATAGCTCTGTAAGCAGTAGGTCTGACTGTAAAATGCTCCAAATTTGGGTCAGTGTTATTTTTGTCCACACACATTTGCGAAATGTTCTGGAATGTACCTGGAATGTATCTTGATGTTTTACTATTAGGATTTACTACAGCTATGTTTTACTTGAGATTCCTGACACCAAATCTTTCCATGTTTATAAGATATACGTGGAAATCATATCAAAGGGCTGCTAAGCTACATTCAGCTTCTCTTTATGTGTTGCTTTCTTTTCTGTCCATTACATGTTTACAGTACAAAGTGTAGATAATGAGGAAGTCATATGGGAATGGTTTCTGAAAAATGATAGCACAATACCAGTGTATTTTTTGAAAATGATGCATTACTTAAGAATGTCTTTGAATAATTTTAGTCACATTCATTCTATGAATCGTTGAATGTGTATTGTTTTTAAAACAACTCATCATGTTTTTTTAAGAGATGCGGAAAGGATTGAAAAGGCTAAGTCTTTGAAACATTTAGAAATGATTGCAGAGAAGGTTATAGGAAAAACTGCTAGTAAAATGTCTGAAGATAATACAGTATACAGTATCTCAGCAGGATACTCAGGTACATAGATCAAAAAAAATTCTTAACATTTTTGAGTGCTGGTTGTAGTTTGTTTGTTAAAGTTTGTTTTCAATAAGTAACTAGTCTTCCTCTAGTTTTTACAAGTAACTATCCATAGATTCACTAGTACATTATATGGTTTAATATTAAAAGAAAGCAAGACAATGATGCTTGGTCCTGTCCTAGTGTTAAGCATAAGCTGTACAATTCTCTAGCAGAGTTTTTGTAATATGTTTGTTATGCTACAAAGCAGGAAGCACCAGCTGAATCATGTTTACAACATCCAGGTGTGTAATAATGATGATTTTCAACACAAAAGAAAAATTTGTATTTACTTCTACCTTCAGAGGTGTATGATGAATGGTGATGAAAGGTGAATTTTTCTTCAGTATACACTATTATTTACCCTTGTTGTACTCAGAACCATTCAGACCGAAGAGTTGAACTAACTGATCGCATAGTTTTTTTTTGGACAATTTTTACTCCTTTAACTGCCTCAATAAATGATGCAATAAAAAAAAATCACTCATTGGGCACTGCCCAAGTCTTCTAGGTTTTATTGCTACACTTTCAATATGAATAGCTTTATCTGTGTTCCTGAATGGTCTTAGAATTCACAAGGAGAATTATTTTGGATATTAAAACAAATTACCTGTGATGAAACTTTCACAGGCTTTGTTTTGCCATTGTGCTTGTTTTGAAAGAAGCCTTATTCATGGCATTATGAAATCCAAGCAGCTGTGACCCCCTGATTCAGGCATCCAGCTAGAGATGCCATTTCACATTTCAATTCACATTTCACAAATTTACTAACATCAGAGCCTCTTCATATGCGAGACTATGCAAACTGTACAGCAGACAGATGAACATATTTCTGTACAGAATAACAGAATTTTAATAGCCTGATAATAATGCTTGGCACATGCTGATGCTGCAAGCCTTGAATCAGTAAAGCAGATGATCTAGTTGGTATTAAACTGGGACCCTGTGTTCAGAATTAGAAGTGAAAAATGCAAACATTTTGTTTAGCAGCTTGAACATAGTCTTACAGAGTTTTAGTGAACAGGTTTTAAAATGGTTATATTTGATAATGTGAGGACTTCTGAGTACATTGTTTTTTTCTGTAAAGAAACTTCAATTTCTCAAATTTGCTATGACATTAGCGATTGTTTGCACACAGCAGTACACAAACTACACAGAGACCCAAAGATATTCTTATGAACACAATGAAATAATGATAATTGAATGTTAATGATGTTTGCAAAGTCTTCATAAGCTGATGCTATGTGCCTTTGCCTTTAGTAATGCAGATTCAATGTGAGTTGTTATTATATTGAGACACTGAATTTACCATTTGAAGTAAAGAATTTGAGGAATGAAACCAAGATTACCGGCTCTCTAAGTACTCTTAAGAATTTATCCATTTACTCCAAATGGATATTATCATGAGTGGCATAGTGGTGCGATGAGTAGCGTTGCAGCCTCACAGCTTCAGGGTCCCCAGAGCTTCAGTTATTGTCTTTTTGGAGTTTTGCATATTTTCCCTATGTCCTCTGAGATCTTCATTTTTCTCCATAGTAGGTGGATTTGCTGTGTTAAATTGCCCCTAGGTGTGAATGAGTGTGTGAAAGTGTGTGTGAAAGTGTGCAGTGAGTGTTGCCTTATGATGGACTTTTGGATTCCTGGATGTCCAGTGTGTATTCCGACTTCATGGAATACACTGAAGATTACTGACTGACTGATTGACTGAACTGAATGAATCAATAAATGAACAAATGAATAAATGAATGAATGTAACATGGACAATGTGTAATTTTTTCAAATTTATTTTCATTGCTGTTGATAATGCAAACTAAACTAAGAAAGTGAATGTTTGAGCTCTTTATATCAAAACACATCTACATCTATCCTAGTTTCACAAATGTAGCAGTTATACTATGTAAGTAAGTAAGTAAAGCTTTATTTATATAGAACCTTTTAAAACAATGTTTACAAAGTGCTTTACAGAATATTACAGAATATACATACATGCATATGACAGTAGATACAAGAAAATAAAATCATTTGGACATTTTCACTCAGGGGTGTATTCACTTTTGTTGCCAGCGGTTTAGACATTAATGGCTGTGTGTTGAGTTATTTTGAGG
>JANDJT010000060.1:13946745-13970635 GCA_024331685.1 Stegophilus panzeri | reverse complement strand
TTATAACCTAGGCCATCTTTATGTAGAGCAACAATTCTTTTTTTCAGATCCTCAGAGAGTTCTTTGCCATGAGGTGCGATGTTGAACTTCCAGTGACCAGTATGAGGGAGTGTGAGAGCGTACTCACTTTTGTTGCCAGCAGTTTAGACCTTAATGGCTGTATGTTGAGTTATTTTGAGGGGACAGTAAATTTACACTGTTATACAAGCTGTACACTCACTACTTTACATTGTAGCAAAGTGTCATTTTTTCAGTGTTGTCACATTAAAAGTTATAATCAAATATTTACAAAAATGTGAGGGGTGTACTCACTTTTGTGAGATACAGTATATACCTTTTGAGACAAAATCAGCAGGATCTTTATTAGCATGCTTAACATGTTGCATCCCGTCAGGGAGTATACCCTGGGTGGAACACACATCCACCATTAGTACACCTTCTGGCATGCTTTTGGAGGAAACCAGAAAACCCAGTGGAAACAAAATTCAAAATTCATTTGTGAACAAAATTCAAATGTGAAAAAGCTCACATCTGGACACCACTCTTTCATATTGTACTACTATGGACTCCACTGTTAAGCTCTATTTTGTCCTCCTACTCTATTTAATGTATCTATTTAAAACAGTCACTACATGTACTGTATACTTTGTTAAGTATTTTTAAGTCATGAAAATTTCATACTGGCACAAACACCAAGACAGTTTGTTTTGAGAAGTCAAGTTAAGAGTCAGTGGAATCAAAAGCTTTCCCAAAACCTTTTGAAGATCTGGAGAAAACTATAAAAAAAAGATATCAAAGTGTTTAGAGAACCATTACCAGCAGTTAAAAGTATAATTTTGAAACGAAAGAAGCACAAGCACAAAGGCACAAACAAATAGTTGAAGAAACATACCAGAAAAAAATGCAAATTTGCAAATATCCAAAACAGCAGGAGTCCTGATGAAAGTTTTCAGAGGCAAGTGGAAGAAAACTCTCAAAATTCTGATTAGAAATATTCTACAGTAATAAAACTATCTCAACAAACACTTAATTTTATTTTATTAAAACCTTTTTTCAAGTAAGGCTAATGAACATATTATACACATAGGCTTTAACTTAATTTATGGGTTTTTTTCAGCCTAATATTGGACCATTCCTCTAAATTTGACATTCCCAGCTTATTCCTTCGAGATACACTCAGTCCACATTTTTCTTGGCTTCAATCTCCTAGCATATAAACCGGTTCATCAACATTCGACAGCTTTTTTTTTTTTTTACCTGACTAAGGTTAATTTTTATTCTGAATATGGAACAAAATAAAATGAGGACTAGCAGTGGTTCCCTGTGGATTGGATTAAGAACTTCAGATCGAAAGCACAACAATGTTTTACTCATACAGAAGAGAACAGAAACACTTTTGTTATTAGGATGCATGTTCTCAGAATGGTCAGGTTTATGTAAAGGACACATTCTTCAGACAACAAAGATGCTTTCTGACTTTGCGTATGAAACCTCAAGACTCCTGAGAACATATGCCTGAGCTGCTGAACTTCTTGAATTCCACCTCCTTGTAGATTCAGTGTTTGATCTTGTTGGTATTATGCATGGAGGACTTGCAAGTTGGATGCAGACATCTTTTGAGGTGCACGTAGGCGTAGATTGGCAGTAATAAGGACTGTTTGTCACCTCTGGGGACTCCTGTTTTCAAACACATTTCATTTTTTCCTCTATCTTCAAAAGAAGAGCTGTCATGACTACATTTTACTGTTTTTTTTTTTTTTTTTTTAGAGCATGTCGTGTAGGGAAGGCTATGGTCCACGTAACACACAACACACTAAATGTCAGAATCATAACTCAGAGTCTGAAAAATGATCTGTCTTGTTGATCCGTTTTATGGATCCAGGCCGTTGCCTGTAGCTGGAGAAGCAAACTGACTCCATTTTCTCCCACATGACGGCTTTGTTTGTGTGCTGTTTATGAACTGCAAGCTGTAAACAGAAAGATCTCATCGCCTGCTCAGTTGTTTATTATGAGTTTTAGTCGCATGGAGAATGCCTCAGAATCTCATTCGTTCCCTTGTGGTTTTGAAGTTATTACTATACCCTGCCTGAATTTTCCTTTGTGTTACACAATGTAATGAACTCTACATCCAACGATTTTTTCACTTATGTATTTTCACATTTCAATATAGGAAGTGAAATGAATGTGCTGCCTGTCTCCTACAAGTCTGCTCTTATCTCATGTCTGGCTTTTGTGCTTTTTTGTTTGGATTCATGGAATTAACAACATTTTTCACATTAAAAAATGGCTCCAGCAAAATTGATGTTCAGGCTGTCTGGCCAGAACCACACATTTAACATTAAATATGGGTAATGTAGATAAACTGGACTGATGAGTCATTGTAATGTCAGTGCTTCTGCTGTCACTGTGGCTGATCCTTCAATTAGCTCTTTGTAAACAAAGCTAAATCTCTGTTCAGTTTTGCTGCATCCATTATACACTTCACCAGACGTTTGTAATAAACTTTGCACACAGCATATTCATATTAGGGAATTTCAGGCTGTGAGTACAGTGTGTGTATTAGGATTCTGTTCTGGCTCTGTTTTGCTTATGAAAAAAACAAACAACCTATGGATTTTACTAACTGTATTTATTCACATTCAGCTGAGTAATATAAGGAAATACTCTCTACGTCTTATTCTAATAAATGTTCTTGTGAATGATAGATACAGTTGTATATCCAGGGTCTCCGGTTTGATCCTGAGCTTGGGTTAATATCTGTATGGATTTTCAAATGCTTACCCCATGTCTGTGTTTGTTTCTTCTCACCACCCAAAAACATGCTGGTAGGTGGACTACCTATTCAGTCCCTCCAGGATTTCATGATTCCAGGAATGCAATTACAGAAATTAATGCAAAATTCTGCATTTAAATTTAATTAAAGCAAATTCTGCAATATTCAGAGGAGCTTGTAAGTTTTCATATTTACTGCAGATTTTCCTCAGATTTGGGCCAAGATGCATCATGTGATGTCATCACAATGCACATTCAGACAAAGCCCTCAAACATGAGTACAGCTAAAAGGTCTTATTTATGAACAAACATAACAGCTAAAGACTGAGCAAAACAATTTAATGTAATTGCAGTTTTGCCAATTCAAGTAGTTTTTTGCTAAAAAAGCACAAAAAACTCTGCACGTTGCATCGAAACATTTTGAAAAAACCACAGCAAAATCAAGCATTTTTGGCCACAACAATCACAAATCCTGCACAGACTGCCTATTTATCCATTTCCACAATAGTTATGAATTTATGGATGCATGGTGCCCTGCAGTGGACTGGCATCCCATCCAGTTTGTACTCGTGCCTTGCACCCAGTGTTCATGTGATTGGCCTAGATTCACAGTGAGCTGGCTGACTTGTACAGTCAGTGTGTGTGTGTGTGTGTGTGTGTGTGTGTGTGTGTGTGTGTGAGAGAGAGTGTGGCTCTTTTTTGAAGTAATCATAAGAATTTTGTAGTGTCAACTGTCCTCACAATCACACAAAAAGTGTGATTTTATTTATTTATTCATTTATTTAAAATTGCATTCTTTGAAAAACTAAAAGAGACTGTTGGTTACTGAGGGTTAGGGTTAGGGTTAGGTGCAGACCTAACAGGTCAATTAGATACAGCAATAATTATGTCAATTATGTCCTAACAAAGAAAAATCAGCTATATTTGTGCGGTGTGTGTGTGTGTGTGTGTCTGTTGAAGCGCTTTTTAGTGAGTTTCAAACAATAGCAAAGAAAACGGCACATCCTCATTCATAATTCAGAAAGAAACCATCTTTTTCTCCTTTGTCAAGAAGCATGCCTCTATTCAGTCTCCAGACTTTTGACAGATATGACCGTTTGAGATTTCTGGCAGAAAAACTCAACAAAATTAAGGTTTCCTCCTGATTTCCTGTCAGCAAGCACATCAATTTCTAAATTATTGATTGGTGTTTATAAAAGGTTTGCAGAGCAGAGCAGGTGCAGTAGAATTCTAGTAAAATTCCTTTCAAAAGAACCTAAAGTACCTTCATACAACAGTTAGTTCTGGTCCACTAATTTGATTGGATGTGTGGCGTTCCAAGAGTGCTTATATTTCCTATAGCTGCACTGGGACGTTTCACTGTGTGTATTACTCCACTCCTCTGTGGTCACCACATAAAATTCCACTTTCAAGCTCGAAACTGTTACTACAGTAGTGTTAACAACATCATCAGTGGACATGGCAAACAATAATTTTCAGGAATATAAATTTTAAATAAAAATTTGAAAGCTCATCAATTGAAGATGAAAAGAAAGTATGCCAGTATGAGGAAGAAAGTATGCCAGTTTTACCAGAATCACCTTTAATGGGAATATACAAATCAATGTGAGCTAGCTGGCAAGCTAGCGAACGTGCTATAAAGTGAGTGTGGCTTCTTCAGGATCTATTTCAGCTAGCGGAGCAAATATAAACAGAACCTTTGGCAATATTGTGGCTGTCACTTAATCGATACTGTTGTCTAAAAGCAATATCAATATTACTTAAATCAATGCTAATCTATACTGATGTAATATCCAGAGGTGAGAATTTGTCAAGTATCTGCAATTTACTTGAACACTTTTTTTCAATAGTCAATACATTTCAAAAACTGATCAGACATCCTCTAATCTACATATAATATTTAGAAATCATAAGTAACTCTAATGGATGTGACATTAATAACAATAATAACTGCACAGTGGATGATCCCTTGACATTCTATATTTATTTGTAAATTTCAGCTGTTTCCACACATACAAGCAAGTGCAGCATTTAAGATTAAACGGAGCACATGGATCAAGATTTTTAAAAAACTACTACTGCATAATCAGCTGACCAAGGCATTTATCAAATTATAAAAAATTCTCCATGTTATATATGCCTCACACATGCCAAAACATACAAAAAAAAAGCTTCAGAAAGGCATCACCATTCTAATACTGGTTTGACAATATTTTTTCATTCAAATGTAGCATTCAAATAATACTCAACTATTAATAAGAAACAAGAAAACATTCTCCACACCATTATACCACCACCACCACCACCAGCCTGAACTGTTAAGGACAGGTAGTTGTGGTGGTGGGGGAGTGGTGGAGCATCAGCTGTGGACGGAGAGGAGGTGGGTTGGCTGGCAGGTAATGCGTGATGATTTTCACCTGTGTCTCATTACCGGTTGTCTACTTATTTATGTCTCTTTGATATACACACGCACACACGCCAAGAAGTGTAAACTGAAACCTGATGGAGCAAAACCTGCAAGTTTGGGACTGACCCATTTCCTGCTGTTGAGTTGTTTCAGTTGGGGTTTGAAAGTGCACTGAAAAGCGCGGACTGAATAATCAAGCTGAACAATCCTGGAGCTCAGTTAAAATTCCAGAGTCTTCCTCCATGCTCTCACACACAGTTCTGCGTTCATGGATTTATTCTGGTAATGTCAATTTGTCACCCTGCTATCTGTAGCAGAAATCAAGATTCAGCAGGCTAGGTGATGTTTTTTCCAGTCTTCAACTCAACTGTCAGGTTTCAGTGAACCTGTGCCAATTGTAGCCTCAGAATCCTGTTCTTGTCGTGCATTCTGAGATGCTTTTCTGCTCCCCACAGTTGTAAAGAGTGATTATTTGAGTTAGCATAATCTTCCTCTCAGCTCAAATCAGTGTGAACATTCTCCTCTGATCTCGCTTATCAACAAGGCATTTCCACCTGAAGAACTGGGATGTTCCAACTGCTCACAGGATCTTTTTGTTTTTCGCACCACCCATAAAACTCTATGGCTGTACCTAATACACTATCATACTTTATAAAACAGTTGAAAATTTTGCTCAACTCTAAACATTTTTGGAGACACCAACTAAGTAGTTTTCATTGTCATAGAAGCCCTACTCCATAAAAGGCCTATGCAGTTTATACTTTAGTTATATTTAAATGTTTGTTTTCATAGTATAAGGCATGTTTAATCTTGTTCAACTTGATATCTGGTGTAACTGTCAAGGCTGAAATAACAACAAAAAAGATTCAACCATAATTAAACTGATATACAGCTAATTGCATAACATGCTGAGCATACAATTAGAGTGCTAGAAATGACTCACCTTTTACATTAAAGGCCTTACATTAAAGAAGGTAATTTCTACTCTGGTTATACTTTATTAAAAAGCATGTTTCATTTGTTTGGCTGATTTCTTCTATTGGTTTCAGGGGATCACATCATATTTCTGTTTGAGGATTAGATCGTTTTCAACAATGACTAAATCATATGTGCTAACACACCCAAGATTCATTGGCATATCATCATTGTAGTTTTGTTACTGGTGGGTCTGAGGATGAAGCTAATTGGGGGAAATTGGAGCAGAAATTAGGCCCTTCATAAATGGAGATGAAACACTATGTTGAGCTTACATCACTGCCTCTGCACCAAAGAAGGCTGTATTGCTTGAAATATGTTAATTCAGGCCAATATACTTTATATCCAAGTTATGTGTAAGTGGTCTCTGGAAAGCTACCTTTGTAAAGAATTCAGTTCCACATCTGATGCGTTCCAGATGCTGGTGTTCAGTTGGAGAATTCATTACAAGTAGCAATTATTTAGATAGTGTAAAAGAATGTGTCATGTAAAATAGTGTGCATAAATTCTGTGGCACCAATGGAAGTGATTAAAGAAAAGGCACTTTTGTGCTGTTTTAAGGTAATACTATATTTAATATGCTTTCTACTGCATATCTTAAATATCAGCTAAGCCTGGCACAAGAATAATAAACATACTATAGATTGCATTATGTTTTATTTAATTTTCAGATTATTTAAGATTCAGATTACAATTATTTAAAGCTTGCAATTGTAATTCAACATGCTGCACTTAGTCATTTCTTGATGTAAGTTTCTATGTTTGGCACATTTGGGACGAATTGAATTTTGCAGCATGACTTCTCAGGATGGACCAGGCATAGTGACAATGAACTGCTATACAAGACAAAAGTGAAATGCAGGATGTGAGCTAGGTCCTTAGCTACAGAGTCGTTGTTAGTACAGCAACTGCACTGAAGTTAAACAAAGTTACTAGAGAAACAGGAAATTTTCGACAAAGTTCATTCACCTGTTCGTGTTTTTCCCCCCGAAGTTGTAGGAGGTTAACTGCCCTTTTCTACTTGCTCCCCACATTCGCAACATGTCATAAAATGGATTGGATGTAACAAACAGTAAAAAGTAAGCAACACTTGCAATATGTTATAAGACTGCTTTTTAATCACACTCATACAATTTCCCACTTTGCCAAGCCTGTATATACCTATTGTTATCCAGAACTCTGCTCTCATTCTCTGTTTTTGTTTTTGTTTTTTTGAGATTCTGTTTTTTTCTAGTTTGCTCTGACCTTTTTGCTTGTTTTTTAAATTTATTTTTTACTCTGCCTTTGTCTCACATTTTGGATTTGTTTACTTTGCTGAATTCAAATAAGTACTATTTTGCAACTGTATCAGCTTCTGCCAACTGACACCAGGCAGAGATGAGGCAAATGATAATCAATAGCGTTGCAAGACTAGTGGATTCATGATTTATTAACCAATCACATTTGACTATATGGACCAAACATAATTTCTAGGAACTACATTATGTGTCAGGCACTTGGCTACATTGCAGGCAAAAAAAAAAAAAAAAAAAAAAAAATGAGCAAGCCAAATCTGTCACAAGACAGCACAGGCCACCAGAATTTCTCCCAAATCTCCGAATGTCCAAGCCGAGCCAGGTCCCACAGGATCTCAGTCTTGATGTACACCTAATATCCAATACATGTCCATCCATCCATCCATTTTCTATACCGCTTATCCTTCTGGGTCACGGGGAACCTGGAGCCTATCCCAGGGAGCATGGGGCACAAGGTGGGGTACACCCTTGATGGGGTGCCAATCCATCACAGGGCAAACTAATACATGTGTTAGCTTTAATCGTTTTTATATTCAATATTATCAAAAATTACCTTATGGTTGCCCAATTACCCATGGATATTTGGGTACAGGCAGCAGATGTGTGTTCACTTGAAATTTTAATAAACACTTTGACAGTGTGTGTCCTTATATGCTACAGAACATGTAACTCAGAGGATTTTACCTCTTGTCAGTTTTATTTATTAACGTGATTTCACATGATTTTCACAAAGCATACTTACAAGCGCTAACATTTCCTAACACACAATTGAGTTGAGTAGTGTTAACCCACTCTTGGTTTGCTAGCAGGCTACCTCATTCCTCATTCCTAAAGAAGTTTGTATAGTTAGTTATTTATCATAAAAACACAGGTTTTCAAGAAATGGAAACAGAACACTGATACTTCTTCATTAAATTTTCACTGTGATATGAAAATGGATTCCAAGGAAGAAACTTAGATAGCTCTAAGATGTATGCATAACCAGGTAGCTAATGACTCATCTGCTATATTAGCTTGACAGCTCATCTTACATCCTGTATCACTGAAACTGCTCTCCCTTTCCTTTTTATTATTTATTTACTTATCTATTTATTTTGCATGGCCAGACTTGCTGACTCACATATAGACATTATAAGACCCAAATCTAATTATAATCTAAATACATTTATTGGAAGGATCAAGATAGGAAAGAAATTTGAAATTCACTTTCATAAATAATGCACCACTCAACCTTGAAAAATCATATTGCATTGTGTATTATCTATAGCATACATCTTAGTATTTTTGTGGGGTGCTTCAAGCTGTGGCCCCCAAGAAGCATTATCACCTTTCACCCCTGGCATTCACTGAATTGCAGGGCTTTCCGTACTGTGACGTACTGTGACGTTTCTTTTTTAAAATTTATTATTTCATTAAATATCATTTTTCAGTAATGCACTTTCAAATATTAAAGGGTTGGGGTTAGGGTTAGGCTTAACCTTAACCTTAGGGAGAAAATTACTGTTAGTGTTAGAAAAAGAATATGCAAATGCACCAGATGACTGAAGATATTAAAATCACCACCAAGATTCACAAATTTTACCAAATCAAATTATTTTGTGGTGTGCAATTTGTCGACTTGGTGTGAACTGAATGAAACATGTGGTATGTGCATAGGACCAGTAACCCAAACTTTCAAATGATTTGCAAGTCTTCTTAACTTCTTTTCCAGTAGTGACCATACTGTAGTTTTGCTGAACCAGCAGCAGGACTTTCTCTGATATTAATAAGGTGGAACATGCCTGTTATTATGCTGTTGTTGTCCTAGTACTATTTCTTCTTTGAAGGTCTTTATTGATGTAGCAAAATCCATCATTAGTGGTTGATGAATTGGATTTCTAAAGGTCATGATCCATTCCAGCAGAATTTTCTAACCTTTCCCCCCATGAGCTGCAGATTGAAATCTAGTTTTCAGACCAAAGGGGATTAATCCCTCTAAGATCCAGAATACTGATTCTCTGATGGAATTATTTTTCTCAACTTTAATGTAACAGGTACATGAAACATGCTTTATGATTACACTGTCCTTGATAGTTTTCGGACTTTGATAAAGTTTTCTCTTTCCTAAAAGTTTTAAAGCCATCTACATACTGTATATCGTGGTGCTATGTTGATCTGCAACAGGAGGTCTCTTAGCAGTTAACCAATCAATAATTAATTAAAGGCTACTGGACTGAGGAGGAGGCTAAGATTGTAAGTGAAGTTTTACTCTGAATTTCTTTATGCTGCTGTGGCCTTGCTTGCAGTGAGTGCACTATTGAGGATTCTGTTTTAGTTGTACCACACAGTGTGCTCTCTCTGGCTCTGATTGTCAGCAAACTTGGCATTTCCTTTAGAGCCATCAGACACAGACTTGTGATCAGTTTTGACTTTTATGTCTCAGTGAATAAATCATAAAGGCATGGGACAATTGATACGTGTTTATCATTTGTATAACTGATCCTGCATATGGGGCCACTGAAACAGCATGAGAAGGAGAATGCAAAATCAGCACTGAGCCAAAATATTTAGTCCCATTATAAAATAGGAATGCTATCTATGCTGTCTATGCCTTAGCATTATTATTTTTAGGATTGTCATTGATCTTGAACCCAGTGGTATAAATTCAGAAAATATTATAGGGCACAAAGCGATACATCACATATCTATGCAGGTTGTTTTTTTTCTTCCTTTTAGACAAATGCTGCTTGAACCATTTTACAGCTGCAGGCAGCAGCTCACCCTGTTTGGAGTCATTTAAAGCCAGTGCGTTTGAAGTCACGGTTAATCACAGCTCTTGTGGCTTTAATTGGTTAGTCTGAATGTAAACACACATCCTGTATTGCATTGCCTATATTATTGTCCACTGTTTCACATCTGGATGGAAAGGTTACATTGTTATTTGTTTGCATGTTAAATTATATTTTTATTCCCCGTCAAACACTACACTTTTAATGTCCTGTGTGTTGTGGCTGGTTAGTTGGTGTGTTGGGATTAAGCATCACTCACAATCACAAAGTTTTTTTTTTTTTTTTTTTACAACCACAACATGCTGAATATAAATGTTAGCTGGGGTACTGAGTATTTCTGTGATCTCAGGCAATAAGCAATTCAATCATTCAGTGGTGTTCCATATGGAACCATTTTCACTGCACAGAGTGCTTTGGTATATTCAGTGCATTTTAATGTACCACACACACACATACTGATATTTCACTCTATCAACAGCTCTAGCCTTTATTGAATCTTGCTTTTGTGCTCCGACCTTCATTTTTTATTGGAATCCTAACATTTTGACAAAGCAGGTTTATCCATTCGCATTCTATACTGACAACTGTTGAAGTTAAGCTTAGGTATTTAACATTTTAGAAACTTTTTAGCTGTAGGAAAGTTGACACAAATGGTTCCACAAGCTTTGATTTGGTCTATCAAGGAAAACATATTGTTGAAGACATGTTTTTAACTTTGTAGAGTATCCCTGTATTGTCTTGCATGCATGCTAGAGATGTATAATTTGGACTGAACAGATAATGTGTTCTAAATGGATAGAAATACAGATATGAATAGGTTGTGCACTATTTGTTTTTGTTTTTTTGTATGTTTGTTTACTTGAGCAGCAGATTTCATCTGGCCTTAATCTTCCATGAGTGATGCAAGTCCATGTGTCCACTGGCCATAGATTTCAGTGCAACAGCATATGTTGTTTTAATCAATTACAGGGAAATTCCCACTGTGCTGTGCAGTCTCAGGGCTGCTTGGCCCTCTGTGCCGCAATGCACCTGTGCTTGCTTTGTTTTTAACATTTTCTTTTTAAAACTGCCAGAGACGCTGCTCTATATAGCCTACACAGACCACATAGTGTGCAAAGGACCGCATATCTCTACTAGGGTTTCCAAAAAGGGTTTAGCCCATGCCACTTGCAGATGACTCCTCACAACCTTTTCATGGACTATTTACCCTCCTGCTATCTGGTAGAAGGTACAGGAGCGTCCGTGCCTCCACCAGCAGACTCCGCAACAGTTTCTTCCCTGGGGCAGTCAGATTACTCAACACCCTGCCACACCTAACCCAGTAAGACTCAGTACTACTGCACACTGCACTTTACATAGCTGCATCAGTCACTTTATACTATGGAACTTGTTTTTGCTGCCAGTATTGCAGCTATACTTGTGCTGCTACATTACACAATAGCTTACAGTTTACAGTCCATGTTCTGTGTATTTACTGTCCTGTGTATTTATTGTTTTGTTCTGTGTATTTATTGTTTTGCACTTGTCTCACACTGTTGTATATGTGCACTTTATGTAGTCTTGCGTACTGTTCCTTGTTGCACCATGGTCCTGAAGATATGTCATTTCGTTCCAATGTATACAGGCTATATAGAGGAATGACAATAAAAACCCACTTGACTTGACTTCTGGTTTAAATCCATATATAGATATTTGGAGCACTAAACAGATATGGATACAGATACAGACAGTGGCATTTTGTTACACTCCTCATGTTCACATATACAGTACATGGATATTTTCACTATATCTATGTGAATTTATTTCACTTAAACATCAAAATTAAAAGAATAACTGAAAAATGTTCTGTAGTCTCCAAGGCTGGTGTTGAGAACCACCATGGTAGGAGAAACAAGGGTGTTATATTACACCCTCCACACACTCGTTTCTGCCCGTCTGCTGTACCATATTGTCTTACCTTCTTCCACCATTCAGAACAAAGTCAAACCCACACACAGCCTGGTGTATGTACTGATAACTCAGTGAGACTAAACAACAACAAAACTAAAAATTCCAAGAGCACATTTCTGCTTACTCTGGCCTTCTATGAGTCAGGTAGATCAGGCAGATAGGCAGGTGGAAACCTGACCTAAAATCAAAGACAAATAACAGGTCCAGCCACTGTGGTTGACTCAGGTTTCTCAGACACGGGTGAATTCACAGAGTGCACATTTAGGTGCTGAAAGGTCTCTAAGCCCAAAACAAACAAACAAACAGTGAAAGGTATGAGAGATTTCCCAAAATTTCAAATTCAAATACAGATCACGGGCACGTGGTGAGTCTATAACAACACATATAGACTCAACAATACAATATAGTAAAAGTATAGACAATAAAATAGTAAACAACACATATTAAACACCAAAAAAGTATTTTTGATGTTTAATACATGCTGTTTACTATTTTATTGTGTTTAAAAGAATGAAGAGATTGATCCTAGTGTTTCTACTAGGATGTTTTTGTCCAAATACTATAAAGCCATGGTTCTCAAAGTGGGGACCTCAGGGTTTACTGAAACATAGCCTGGGGGTCCATTATTTTGTTACAGAGCTATAAATCACAACTTACCAATGAATCTAATGACTAGTTTAATAAAGATGTCTGGAATGTTCAGAAATGAAAAAAGAACTCTATGGCTAAACATTATTGCACACATATAAATTATGTGTCTGTTGGATAATGTCTATGAAATAAAATGTGTACTGAGGAGATCTGTGGATTTGTGTTTTTTCCAGTAAAAAAAACGATCCCTAGCTGCAAAACATTTGAGAATCACTGCTAGAAAACATCCATGACCGCAGCACATCATTGTTTTTGTATTTAACATTTGACTTGTTTTGACTATGGTTCAGTTTGTGTTTTGCAGGCTGTGGCATGACAGGTGTGTGTGTGTGTGTGTGTGTGTGTGTGTGTGTGTGTGTGTGTGTGTGTGTGTTTTTCCACTAGGGACTCTGTGGAGGTGCCATTCAGGTCATGTTACATATACTGCAGTAGTAAGGCACATGGCTCTGCATTATAATCAAAGAGTCTACCACAAGTCTATTCAATTGACTGGAAATCTGTGACAAACATTTTTCTTCCATTTTTAATAAATGAGGTGGAGCTTGTTCTTTTAAATCATCTATGGCTTCAGGTCATGTTTAGAGTTAATAACGAAAAAATGTAGTTCACAAATTGTGAAAATAATGTAGTTCACACATCAAAATGTCCAACCACTTAATGCCCTAGACATAATTTTCCCCACATACCCTGTGGTGTAATGTAATACTTGAGAGCATGGGCTCGGTTATGGTGCAATAATTATAAGACAAGAGGCAGGATTTTGGCAGCTGTGCACCTCTAAACAGACTGGGAAAGTTGAACAGTGCTGAGTGTTTAAGTCATGCTTAGTGTGGTTGTAGTGCATGTCTCCTTGTAGACACAAACGTAATTGAGTGTGATAAAAAGCAGCCGGCATCAGCAGTTCATGACCAGCATTTGACTTAGGATGGGGCTGAAAGACTGAACTAGAACATTCTCTATTCCTGTTTTAAAAGAAGGCTCTGCTTATGGATGCTTTTTCTTGTTCCCTGTTCCTCAGTTGAGTTCCTTTCACAGCATGTGTCTTATTCTCCCCAGGGCTAAGGCCTTGAATTATTAAAGTGGCGGTTGTTTTTTTTTATTTTTCTCATTAACATAATTTGACAATCCATTGAGTGACCTTACATTCTATTCAGTGCATTTTTAATCTCCCCGTATTTCCCACTACATAGTTCTGTTGCCAGAATTGCCTGCTTTCCGATATTAAATCCCTCATTTGTTTTGCGGATGGATATTTAACATTTGGCGCACTAATGCATTCTAACTCGCATCCCGATTTTCTACAAAGCCTGGAAATAAGATGCATGGCAAAAACTTGATAATTTGATGCCTGTCAAACAAACAAAGATGGCTGAACGGTTGCTGTGCATTTTTTGGAGGGATGAAGCAGCCGTGCACAAGCTGCCAGCTTCAACTTTCAGAGAAAAGCAATTAAATCAAGTTTGATCCTAGAAAGGCTCTGGATGCTCACCCTAAGCCCCACATTACACTAATCCCACCCAGGAAACTCAATACGGACTGAAGGAACCCATATGACACACAGAAAACTTCTCTCTCTCTCTCTCTCTCTCTAAATTACCGTTCACGCAGGAAGAATGAATGGTTATAGATTCATAGCATTTTTTTCAAAATGTGTCTTGAGGATTATGTCTTGTTTGGAGGGAGGTCTGTGTCTATTCGTGTGTGTGTTTGTGTATGTGGCCTTTTCATTTTTTTTTATTTTATTTTTTTTTTAGCATCTAGTGGATATCTGAGAGTCTGGATGATGATCCTCCATAAATCAATAATACTGATCATAAATCAAGAACACTTGCTCAAGGTCAGACTTAAATGTCATAATCTGAATTAACAAAGCTTGTGATACTTGTTTTTCCAGCACCGTTTCTTCAGTTGTATGTGACCTTCAGCTTATACAGACCCTCAAACATGATATAGGACTATAAACACTAAATCAAACAGCTGTTTGTTAGTAATAAAAACTACTGTCTGCATTAATGTTTCTTGTCTGTTAAGGTAAAGCAAGCATATTGAATTTGTCTCAGCTCTTGTGAAAAATATAATATATTTGTCTGGTAGTCTCCCAACCATACTAACTACAACCCCAATTCCAAAAAAGTTGGGACGCTGTGTAAAATGTAAATAAAAACAGAATGCAATTATTTGCAAATCTCATCAACCAATATGTTATTCACAATAGAACATAGAACATAGTACATACTACATAGAACATAGAAAACACATCAAATGTTTACCTTTATAAGAAAAAAAATAAGGTAATTTTGAATTTGATGGCCGCAACACATCTCAAAAAAGTTGGGACGGGGGCAACAAAAGGTGTTGTGGGCATGAAATTCAAAATTACCTTATTTTTTCTTAAAATGGCACATTTCCTCAGTTTAAACATTTGATATGTTTTATTTGTTCTATTGTGAATAACATATAGGTTTATAAGATTTGCAAATCATTGCATTCTGTTTTTATTTACATTTTACACAGTGTCACAACTTTTTTGGAATTGGGGTTGTACATGAAGTAGTAGGCAAGGCACAGCTTACAGTTGCAATCAAAATTATTCAACCCCCATTGCAAATGAGGGTAATTGTCAAAATTGATAGACTTTCAGCTGTTTGCAATGAACAAATCAACAAAAGCAATTGAAATAGTTAAACACAATGAATGCTTCAAGTGGTTTCCCCAAATTCAACTGAAAATGCAACTTAAATTGAATTTGTTATGCTATGGAACTAAACTGTGGAGCTCTCTCTTTCACAACATACATGCAGTTGATTCAATTATCACTTTTAAAAAGTATCTTAAAACACATTCTTTCACTGGGGCCTTTCCTCAAACCATTTCATTTCCACACTTGATTTTATTTTTATCCTTTAATTTCTATTTTTATTTTATTTGCTTATTGCCTTATTTCTTGTATTTAATTTTATTTCTTACTACTGATTTTATTTTCTTGTATCTACATATGCATGTATGTATGTGTCTTCTGTAAAGCACTTTGTAAACATTGTTTTAAAAAGTGCTATATAAATAAAACTTTACTTACTTACTTACATAGTAATAACTGCTACATTTGTGAAACTAGGACAGATGTAAATGTGTTTATATATAAAGAGCTCAAACATTCACATTCTTGATGTTTAGCTTGCATTATCAACAGGAATGAAAAAAATAGAAAAAAATACACATTTTCCATGTTGCATTCATTCATTTATTCATTTGTTCATTTATTGATTCATTCATTTCAGTCAATCAGTCAGTCAGTAATCTTCAGTGTATTCTATGGAGACAGAATACACACTGGACATCCAGGAGTCCAAAACTCCATCGTGGCAACATGCACACTTTCACACACACTTTCACACTCATTCACACCTAGGGGCAATTTAACACAGCAAATCCACCTACTATGGAGAAAAATGAAGAACACAGAGGACATGTGCAAAACTCCAAAAAGACAATAACTGAAGCTCTGGGGACCCTGAAGCTTTGAGGCTGCAACGCTACCTATCGCACCACTATGCCACTCATGATAATATCCATTTAGAGTAAATGGATAAATTATTATTTAACATTTAACATTATATTTTTAGCATGTATAATTTCAGTATCACAGTCAGGGCTTGACCATATGTGACAAAGGTTGCAGCCAGCCATGAATGACCCATTTTGAAGCATTTTACCTTGTCTCAACAGCTTTAGACATTGAGTGCTTGGGCTGACAGTATTGTCATTATGAATTAGAGCTATAAATAGCAGCATGACATTTAGCTATTCTTTCTTTCTGTTTATCTAACACTCTCTGACTGAGCTGGCAGCAATAAATTTAGTCACAGAGCCACTGTGCTTTAATGCCAGTTATTTCATCTCATTGCTCTCAACTGCTTACATGTGAAGAATCTACACAAAATAGCACATATAATTTGCTATATATATATATATTCTAGTTGCTGTAAAACCCATAAATTAGTTCTGATAAGATATTATATAATATTTATATTATATCATAAATTAATGATCTCTGTACAAATACAACTGTTGCTGTTTGGCCCCAGAGATTGTTAGAGAACATACCTAAATAAACAGCATCATGAGCACAAATGAGCTATCAAAACAATTCTGGGACAAGGTTCTGGAAAAGTATCAGTCAGGGTTTGGTTAAAAAAAACTATCCCAAACTTTGAACATCCCAGAGAGCACCATTAGATTTATTATTAAAAACAGAAACTCTAACTCTGCCTAGAGAAGGCTGTCCAGGTAGGTTGGTGCTACCACTTCCATGCTTCATTTTTGTTTTCAGGGTGATGAGCAGTGTTGCGTTCTGGCAAATGTAGCACTTTGTGTCAATGCCAAAAACTTCAACTTTGGTCTTGGGCTATGGTTGTCCTGGCTTTGCATACAGGCTGTGGTTGTCTGATGAACATCCTATTTCATTCTCCCATCTAAGCTGTGGATCTCTCCAGCTCCTTCAGAGCTTCCCTTAATCTCTTGGTTAATTCTCTAACTTACTCAGTTACTGACTTTTGGTGGACAGCCTCCTCTAGGCAGCATGCCATATTCTTTTGATTTTTTAAATAATGGATGCAATGTTGCTCTGCATGCTGTTAAAACTTTGACATATTTTTATAACCAAACCCTGACAATACTTTTCCAGAACTTTGTCCCAGATGTGTTTTAATAGCTCCTTGGTTTTCCTGATTCTGTTTAATTATGTTATCTTGGGCCTTCCACAAACAACTGTTTGAATTAATGCTAAATGAAAAACAAAATCCTGCATTAATATTTAAAACCTCAATACACATATAATATAAACCCCTGCATAATACACCCCTTTCTGTGTTTCTATGTGCAATGCATGATGGAAGCCATGTATTACTATTGTCCTATACAATGTGTTAGCATATGGAGTTACTTTTCATGCTTGGCAATGCAATGCATTCATCTAACTCAGGCTGATACACATAAATGTTTCAGATTGAAAAATAAATAATGTATGAAAACTGAAAAGGCTTGATTATATTCAGCTAATATGCACTACCTGTATATAGCATTGTGATGTGATCATGTAATCATATGATCATGTAATTTTTCGACATGTTGTGAAGGTTTAAAAAAAAATCAGCCCAATGGTCAATGGTAATTTCTTTTTTCCTATAGGAGATGATAGACTTTTTCTAAATTCATATTCTTTAGCCTTTGCAATGAAAATGCCTAATGTCCAAAAAAATAACGCTTTCTGATTCTTGTTCTTTGTTGTGAAAATATTTTTATATTGCATGTTATTATTTAAAAAAAACCAAAACAAAACAAAAAAAACCAGTCCCTTATCATTCCAAGATTTGCGGCTCTTAAATTTTTAGCTTTTTTAAATTTCCTTTTTGCTGCATTGAATGGACTTTTTGTAGTCTCCTTTTCCACATCCTCTTATAGGGGAGGTTTACAGAATAGTAATAATACTGCATGATCATAGGTGGGAGGAAAATAACTTATTACCTATACATTACATTATTAATTGCACGCATTATTAAATTCTGCAGTCATAAGCCATAAGATGGTATTGCAAACAAATGCCTCAGTCTGACTCACACAACTCACTTCACACACAGAGCAGTGCTTGAAACCCCAAATGAGCCTGAACCCAGCAATAAGGGTTATGTCTTGAGATCACAAAACAGCTCAACGATCTTGACCTGAGGCCATATAACCCCCTGTTTCTCTGATCATGTCTAACATAAGGTAAACGCCATCCCTGTAAAATCCATAAAATAAAACATTTATATGTTCATTTGGCAGACATTTTTAAACAAATGTGAGACAACATTTTTAAATGTGAGACAGAGTACAAACGCAGTATGTACCTGAGCAGTTATGGATCTTGCTCACACCTGATATTGTCTCTCTGATGGTTTTGATAACTCTAAACTTTCTACTAACCAACACAGACCCTTAACCTCTTAAACTCTCAGCTTATTAGTAAGTTACTAATTTTAAATATATAATTCAAAATGGTAAGTTGTTAGAGATTAGTAAGTGATAACTAAGTGGTAAGTAGTTGAGATAAGATAAGATAAATACAAACATGACAGTAGTAGTAGTGTCACTATGACAAGACAAATGTAGTGTCAAGTAGTAGTGTCACAATGAATAAAAAAAGAATGGCAGCAGCATAATCTGTAGGACAGTTACTAGGCATATTAGAAAAATGTACAAAATGCAAAGACACTGGTGCAGTATATCAGAGGATTGAAAAATAGAAAATGTCTGACAACAGCATGGTATATATTGAAGGACAGTAATATTAGATTAATATCAGATATTAACCATATGTGATACTTTAAATTATTCAGTAATCACAGTGAAAGTACCAGGGAAATGAGAGGGTTGTAAGTCTGGATTTTAAGAGGTTAACTTCTTATCTATTGCCCCCAAAGTACATAGCATTGTACTACCTTAATTGCATATGTATATTAGAAGACAAAATCTACAATGGATCCATAGTAAATATGTGCAATAACCATTACACAGTTGCCTGACAAAATTAAATCTATACACTTCAGTTGTATGGTGTGTTCAAGTGGATAAGTGCTTGATAATTTATGCAGTTTTCAACATAAGAAGCATATAATAACAACAATAATAATAATAATAATAATAATAATAATAATAATAATAATAATAATAATAATCTTTCCAGAACTCAAGGACGCTTTACAATACAATGATACATAAACACTGAAAAATCATGGACAAACACAAAATGTGAAAAACAATGAGCAACCAAACACAGAAAAGAAATACACAGTGTACTGTCACTGAGAAAATGCATTATAACAGATTAGGACAGATAACACTGAGAAAACAGATGCATTTTTAATTGGGATTTGAGCTCAGAGATGGATGTGATGCTGCGAAGGGTGAGAGGGAGAGCATTCCAGATCTGGGGCATTTAACATTGTTTTATTAAACATTTAAACCAAGTGGATTTAGAGTGTTGTACTACATCTACAGAGTTTTGACTTCATTGTCTTGTGGCAAAGACGACAAACAGGAAGTGTGGGCATACATCAGAAATGGTGTAATGTATTCTGGACCAAGCTTTGTAGATAATTGTAGATAACATCATCCTAAGGCATATCAAGAAGTTTTGTCTAAGTGAACCTCTACGTTCCGCTATAATTCACAAATTTGTAAAACTGCTAATAACTTGTGAACCACTCAATATCCCATCAAGATTCATGTTTGTCTGAAAAGAAGAGAAAAGGGGGGGAGGGGCAATGTTCATTTGCTACTTAGGAGGGCTATTAAAAACAGGATGTGAGGCAATATCTCAACAGTTGCTTTATGTTTTACCTTCAAATTTAGAATATCTCCTTGAGAGCAAGCACTGATAGTCCCAATGGCTTCAGGTTTTCCTCTGTTGCTAAGGGTTGGGGACAGAAAGTGCTTGGCCCCATTAATTGCTGCTTGCAGCTATATTTGTATCTGTATCTGTTAGTGCTCAAAATATCTGTTTTTGTATTTCGATTTAAATTGGAACTGGGTGTGATTTGTAGCGCAAGGTTTTGTAATGCTTCCGGTACTTTTGATTTTATTACACCAGTAAATCTTTTTGGGTAAGAGTCTATCAAATCTTCACCTCTGCCACGAACACTTAACTAACCCCTAACTTGCCCCCCCCTACACTACATATTAAAAAAAACAAAAAAATTCTACACTTACAATGGCTCTTACACCTCTACCCTGCACACTTTGCTTTTAAAATCTTATATGCACCACCTGTATTGTTCTATGCTTGATATATTGCTTTGATATAAAATCATTTGAATAAAAGCAATTGCTAAATGAATAAATGTAAATGTAAACAGCTAAAGACCCACATCTTGTCTTAGCAATATTTTCTACTCTTTCTTCCAAAAACAGTCTAGAGCCATCAAATTGCTATCACTGCCTTAGAAGACTATTGTAACAGAAAGCAAATATTTTCAGTCAAACTAAACATACTAAACATGTATGTTTAGTTTTTTGAGCAAAACTAAACATACATACCAAACATTAGTGTCAAAACAGAAAACTACAGGAACACCATTCCCAAAGTACTTATTCTTAAAATAAAAGACATGAACCTTGGAAACAAGTCACTGTAATTCTCATTAAATATCACTGAGTCTTCATTAAAACATCAAAACACATGAGAAACTCAGTTGAAAAACTTACTTTATTGTAGAAACAACCTTCCCAGAACACTTTAACTGATAGCCAGTCAAAGTCCATTAACTTTCTTAGAAGAGTGCAAATTGGCATTCACTGAGTGCTTTTTCTTCTCCACTACATTTCCACTTTTTTGCTGACAAATCTCTTAGTGGATGTCTTTGAGCCAGTGGTCAGATTTCCACAAAACATCTGTAAAATCACACAAGAAATAGACATGAATTATAATATGTATAGTTCCCTATATACTATATAATATACACCTATCAGTCCTAACATTAAAAATGACCGACGGGTGAAGTGAATAACATTGATTATCTTGTTACAATGCCACCTGCCAAGGGGTGGGATATATTAGGCAGGAAGTGAACAATCAGTTATGACAATGGGGAGGATTGTGTCAGGAAAGGCGTTCAGCATAAAACTTGTGCCAGAATCAAAATATGCAGGCAGGTGATCCACTCTGGTCGACCCTGAATGAGAGCAGGGGAGAGCAGGGGCATTACATTACATGTAGCATGTTATCTCCATGAGCTGTGTTAGGTGACTTTGCTCCACCCCTGCTGTGGAACCTGGCAAGAATACAATTCTTTCATTTCCTTTTGCTTTTCTTCTAGACTTGCCTCAATTTCCCCTGGAGGACAATCAGGCTGACATCTGATACTAGCCGATGGCCCTCTCGCACAGTTTTTAGGTGAACAGCTAGAGGTCCCTTTAACTCTCCTGTGTCGTGATAACATGTTGTCTCAGTTAAAGTGTTCAACACAGGTTTTTAGCTGGTTCACAAATGTAACCAAGTGGTAAATGGTCTGATTATTGCCTAAGTTAGAAAAGCTGTTATTGCCTAAGTTGTCCTAGAGGTGTCAGTAAGTAGCTATGTTAGGTACAAGTGAAGAGGCTAGGCACGCGCACACACACACTATGCAATGTTCTGTGAGAAGTGCAGGAGAGAAGTCCGCTCTTGGGTTTGCTTGGTAGATTTCACACCATCCAGTGTGTTCATCTAAAATGTTGGGAGTTTCAACTCCTGGGAATTGAAGGTATTGTGCGGTGCAGGAGCTCATAATTTTCCCCACTGCCGTATTGTCAGATGTAAAACTTGTTAGCAACACTATAGTCAAATCACTTATCAGATCAATTACTGAATAAATGTAAATCTAAAGAACCCTTTGAATGTGTTCCTGGTGGTAATTCTAAATCCACGGTCACACAAAGAAGGCATAACCACTCCAAATTCTGGTACTATCCTTCAGAATGTCTGCAAAGCTTTTAGGATGCTGTGTTACAACCATTTTGGCAACAGTATGGCAGCCTGATCTTGTAGGATTAAGGTCAACAAGTCTTTTTACATCTTTCATTATTTGAACCATCTCCGTATGATCTTTAGTAGTAGGACACCGCTCTATGGCTATAGCCATTTTTTCTCCTTGGGTGAACTTACTCGATGGGACTTGAAAACTGTCAGGTCAAGTATTGAGGTCTACAGTGCTGGGCCTGCTATTTTTGCTGGCAGGACTTTGTGTGTTGGAGGTGGAAGATTAATTTCTAATGCTTGATATATCTGAAGATGATGTACTTCTTCCTGTTGATGGTAAATCTTTATCACATGATATATGTTCTGAAAACATCAAACCAATGCATGAATATTAACAACATGCTGTCTCAAATATAAAATAAATTATGGTAACTATATTTTATGATACCCTGTTAAATACAACTTAAATAAATTGTACAACAAATATCTTTATTGGGGAAACCCTTGGAACAATACAACGATTAGGTACATTACCATCAGTGTTGAAAGCTTGTAGTAGTTTGTGAGACTGTATAGGCTGGAGGTGTTCCTGCAGATCCTCCTCCTTAATCTACTTCAGGTCAGACTTGCATTCCACTCCTATGCTTGAAAGTTTCTCCAGGATGGATGACGGGGTTTGTTCAGGCAATCTTGGTAAAACTATGAAGATCGTCTCTACTATTTGCTCTACAATCAAGGACATGGTTTAACAAAGCAGGAAATGAGTGATGGAGATTTATCACTGATCAAATGTACATCTTATGTATATATTCTGACAATAGGAAATAATCAAAAAGATCTTCTTGCCTAAGGGAAATTAAAGTGCAGTCCTGTGATACTTCTTTCAGTGAATAGACACCCAAATGAATCAGATGAACTGCCTGATTCCTCTGTACAAGAAAATGCACTTGAGAATCACAATGGTTCAAGATCAGCTTGATTTGTCCAACTAGCAATTCATCCTCAACCTTTCCAATGACTACATACATTACTTTTTTCTATTTTGTGCCTTTCACAGTTGCCTTTCATCAGCAGCAGTTGTATTGCTGGATGCAAAATCAAACAGAGAATATGTCATTTGATTTTGTCATTGTAGTCACTGCAATAAAATTCAGTTTCCTTCTCAACCTGAATCAGAGGAAGAAATATGTTACCAGCACCTGAAGAAGCTAATGCCTCTCTTCAACGGTTGTAGATAGGTTATTTATTTATTTATTTATTTTCAGTTTTCAAGCACACTGTTTGAAATATATATGTTTGCTTTCAAATCTTAATGTCCACAAATGTATGAGAGGCCCAAACTTAACGATGAGAGCAGGGTAGTGACACATCTAATGGTGTTTTGTTTTGAGCGAGTGCCCTGGAAAGGTGTGAGCGCTGAATAGTGCTGGACAATGTTCAAGATTAATTTTGTTTGAATGTTTTAATGCAATTTTCAAAATTTTCGAATCGACATTCTACATGTGTATATACAGTATCTCACAAAAGTGAGTACACCCCTCACATTTTTGTAAATATTTGATTATATCTTTTCATGTGA
>JANDJT010000060.1:13927316-13946645 GCA_024331685.1 Stegophilus panzeri | reverse complement strand
ACATCTTAGGCAATACAAGAACGTACAGGTTTCTGAACATATATGGTATGGTTCGCTTAACAGAAAATAGGAAGTTCATATGATGACATGTTTACTGGCACGTGCACATCAGACATGTCTGGAAAGTTCATGAAACAGAAATCAAACTATAACCAAAACATACTTATACATATCTGAGGGAATGGACAATAGAGAGTTTCCAACAAGTTTCAAATAAAACAAAGACGAAGAGATCATATCCACATTAAGCACATGTGAGACCTCATCTAACTTCAGTCTCACTCTCAGTTAAAGGTGTGTCAAGACTGAATAGAAGCCCTATCATTTTCACATTATGAGCACTGCTTCATGCACCTGCTCAAATGAGCTTTTCCTGTGTGCTCTTGATATATGAGAGGCAAATGTAGACTTTACACTAAATGTTTTATCACACCCTCTCAGAGGACAACCTATTTTTCTGCCCTGTTGTAAATAGCCTTTCAAGTGGCAAATTAATTCTTTCAAATGCCCACACTGGAACTCACAACCACCTATGTGGCAACTTAATTTGGAATCTGTTTATTTAAACTGGGATGTTCTGGTAGATCTTTGATAATACTCTGCTACATAATTTTTGTTCCTGGGTATTAAGTGTTATTTTCTATACCTTTGTGGAAATTAGGAAATAACACATACTACCTGTGAACAAAAATAAATAAATAAATAAAAACTGTTTGCATAGTGTAATTGCTGTGATCCCTATACAAATGACACTTATAACCACTGAATTTCATTTCTAAATGAACGTGAACAATCTGGGACACCACAAGTGAACCATTGGTTCAGTGCATTTCTGTATAACTTGGTTTAACTTCGTGGTTATGTCATATCACAGCAAACCAGCAACTCCATTTCCCAGGATGCACCACCAACTACAAACATGGCCGAAGAGGACTACACTTCCCCCACAAACACGGTCACCTTCTCCAGAATTCTAATCACACTCACCTGTTGCCAATCTCATACTCACTCACTCCACGCTATATAAGAGACTGTTCAAACACTTAGTCTTTGTGAAGTATTACGTGTGTCATCTGTATACTAAGCTGTTGATCATTGTGTTTTCTGTCCTAGTTTTCAATTATTGTTTATGCCTGTTTGCCGATCACCTGACCTATTGCCTGTTTATGACCACGTCTATGTTTCACGATTTAGATTTGTCCGTCTGTCTCTCACATAATACAGCTCTTATCTGCATTTGCATCCGTCCTTAACTCCATTACATAATAGGTTACATGTTTTGCAAATGCACATGACTGATTCTAACCCCTAAAATCTTCAAACCCAACACAATACCAGTTTTAGTCTCTGTGTTTTAATGCAGCTATCTAACCACTAGCAATATAAAACTGGCAACAATGTGTTAGCAAATAACCTAGCTAATAACCTCTAGTTTGTAGCCTGTCTTAACTAACAAAAAATAGTTCATTACTCAATGGCTAACTATGTTATGTCATGAAACACATGTTCACAAAAACCAAAGAACCAACAGGGTCTCCACTGCTTTGACTTTTTTTTTCCTTTAAGAATTTGGAAAACTAAATAAATCAGATATCTTAGATAGCTCAGCAGTTAACAATAAGTGCTCTCTACTATAGCTACTGTAGATGTTAGATACACCAGCATTTTCAACAGATATTGATGGAGACGAATCTTGCTACACAGACTGAAGCATGCACAAATGTTACTAAATTTATTGTAACTTTTTTTTTTTACACTGACAAGAGTGTAGCTATGGGTATAACAAAGTGCAAACTACTGAAGTTTGCCTGTTTACTTTAAAGAAATCACAAGAAATTCAGTCTGTTCAGTTTTAACTCAATTAAGCACACAAGCTAGATAACATGCTTTTTGAAAATAAACTATTGTTCCCTTTCAAAGGGAACTCCACGTTGCATTAGCATAACACTACGGGAAGAGCTCTTGCATGCAACCGGCATCTGAAGCTTGTGTAACATCATGCCTATTTATAGGCCTGCCGTGATCAGGTGACGTGGCAATTAAGAGTGTCGCGTGATATATATACGACACCTGTGAACCGCACCATCAGCCTTATTATCTTCAGTGAGACTACATGTCAGCCATTTGTTTAATGCTCGCAAAAAGACACTTCGTTTCCTCTCTATCTTTTAAAAAAAAAAGAAAGTAAAATCTCTTTACTTTCTGTTGCTTTAAAAAAATAGAAGAAAAAAAGAATGAGCGAGAGAGAATTCAGGAAGTGTGTTACGCCTTGCTCCCATTTCATCACGGTGATGGACGGATACACTTTCTGTGTGAAGTGTTTAGGGGTTGAGCACGCCACAGCAGCCCTCGAGGGGTCTGACTGTGAGCGTTGTGAACGCTTTACAATTAGGCAGCTTTGCTTGCGACTCGCTCTCTTCTCAACCTAAGGAGCCTTGCGCAACTGGGCCGGCCGCTGCTGAGGTAGCCAGCTGGCTCAGGTCCTGGGGATCTCATATGGATCTGGAAGAGGAGCCAGATACAAGCGCGGCTCTATCTCTTGCTCTGTCTTCTGGGTCCGGCTCTGACTTTGGAGCTCGCGTTGCGATTCCTCCTTCTGCTATGGAAAGCCAAAACACCCTCTCTGACACTGAGGAGCCAGTAGGGGGTGCCGTCGCACCAAAAACAGGGAGCAGCTCTCAAACATATAAAGAACTGCTTGACCTGATTACTAGGGCAGTTGAAAAACTAAATATACACTGGCCCGGGGGAAGAGGAAGTGGCTCGTAGCAGGCTGGATGAGCACTTCCTCCCCAGTGAAAAAAATCTCCCTCACACTGCAGAAAAGTCCCCTTTTTTCCAGAAGTTCAGGATGAAATATCACACTTCTGGGGGAAACCATACACTAGCTGTGTTTATAACCCCACAATGTCGGATTACTTGGCCATCGATTTAATTATGCCAAAGGTGGAGGAGACGCTTGCGAGCCACATATCTCCATCGATGGCAGGTAATTTAGGGGGGGCGGCTTTGCCTTCCAAGCCATCTTGGTGTTGGTGGGAAAAGCATATGCGGCAGCGGGTCTTGCTTGTGGGTCACTGTATACAGTGGCAGTGTTACAGGCCAATCAAGCAGACCTGCTGAGTGAGTTCGACACTGGGGAAGGAATTGGGCCCGAGGCAGTGGCACAGCTGTGCTGCGCCACAGATTTGTCTCTCTGGGTGACCAAGCAAATGGCTAGTCATATTGGCTGTTCAATAGGTAGCTTGGTTGTGGCGGAGAGGCACCTATGGCTCAACCTCTCAGGGATGGGGGACAAAGATAAGGTCTCCTTGCTGGACGCCCCTGTTAAACCTTCCGGCCAGTTCGGCGGTGTGGTTAATGCCATCGCCGATGGGGTTTCATGAAGCAAAACAGCAAGCCATGAGTGGAACCCGGGCTAGCGCTATTGCGAGGGAGGCACAGAAGGCAAGTGTGGAAGCCCACCTCCCCTCGGTGAGAGCCATGGGGACCGGGCGGCCACAGTCACGGCCTGTTAATCGGTCTGATCTGAGAGTGATCATAAAAGCCAAGTAGGCAAAGAAGGAGTGGTCCTGATGGGCCATGGAGGGACATATCAGGGGACGTGATGGTTGTTACTGCAGATAGCCCCCAGTGCTACTGTAGGGCCTCCCCTAGCCAAAGCCGTTCCAAGTTTTCAGTCTTCTCTGGTCGGCGAGCTGTCACAGGGCAACGAAAATCTGATGCTTTCCCTCCAACAGAATGTGGAAAAGTCAACGTCCCTAAAATACCATCTGGCAATGTGGAAACTACTGCCAAATGTGTCTCCATAGGTTCTGTCCACCATAGAAAAGGGTTACCAAGTCCAGTTCAGAGCTTGACCCCCCGGTTCAGAGGTGTGCTCAGCACAGAGCAAAGCCCGACATTAGTGCAGGAAGTAAGATCCCTCTTGGACAAAGGGGCCAAAGAACATGTACCCCGTTCACTAAGGGAGAGAGGTTTTTACAGCCATTATTTCCTGGTCCGCAAAAAAGATGGGCGTATGCGGCCAATTTTAGATCTGCCTCATCTGAACTGTACTCTTCTGACATACAGGTTCAAGATGCTGACGTTCAAACTTATCCTGCCATAGATTCAGTTTGAGGACTGGATTGTGACGATAGATCTAAAAGACACATATTTCCACATAGTAATATTGCAACTCCAGGGCATCCGTGTTCTAAACTACCTGGATGACTGGTTAATTCTAGCATGATCCAGGGAACTGGCCCTTCAACATTCAAATTGTTTTTGCCCACATTAGGAGCTTAGCGCTCAGGTTGAACCACAAGAAAAGTATGCTTTCTCCAGTGCAGAGGACAACATTTCTAGCAGTTATCTGGGATTCTACTATGATGAGGGCGTTTCTACCCCCAACACGTATAGGGTCAATCCTATCCACATTGAGCAAGATAAAGCTGGATCTTGGCATCCCCTCCAATCTCTACGAGAGACTGTCGGACCTTATGGCAGCAGCAGCCAACATCATACCATTGGGCCTATTGCATATGAGACTGTTTCAGTGGTGGCTGAAAAGTCGGGGGTTTTGTCCGAGGACGAAACCTCTGAGAGTAATCGGTGTCACGCGGCGATGCCTATGTGTTCTAAGAATATGGAGGTGTCCCCAGTTTCTAGCCTCGAGTCACACTCTAGGGGTGTCTCCAAGATGGTAATGACAGAAGCCTCCCTCACGGGCTGGGGTGCTATCTTAGATGGCTGTCCAGCTCGCGGTCTTTGGAGTGGCTCTCATCTGGAGTGGCATACAAATTGCCTAAAGACCCGGGCCGTATTTCTAGTACTGAAGTTCTTTCTTCCTCAATTAAGAGGTCACCATGTGTTAGTTGTGACAGACAATACAGTGGTGGTCTCATATCTCAAATCTCAACCACCATGGGTTACGTTCATGCCCCCTGTTCAGGCAGGCGCAACTAATTCTTCTCTGGGCAGAGGGAAGATTCTTGTCAGTGAGTGCAATGTACATTCTGGGCAGCCAGAATGTGGTGGCAGATATCCTGTCGAGGCAGAGGCTGAGGCCCGGGGGTTGGAGGCTCCATCCACAAGTGACAGAGTCCATATGGCGGAGGTTCGGCCAAGCGGAAGTAGATGTGTTCGCCTCCAAGGAGGCAAGACAGTGCCTGCTGTGGTTCACCCTCACTCCTCCCGCAACATTAGGGCTGGACGCCATGGTGCACATGCGGCCGAGGTCGCATCTATATGCTTTTCCCCCTGATCGCTCTGCTCCCACAAGTTCTAGCAAGAGTTTGCCAAGACTGTCTACATCTGCTGCTAGTAGCACCTTATTGGCCAGCTCAAATATGGTTCTCAGAGATTATATCCCTGCTAGACGGCACTTCTTGGGAGATTCCCATCTGCAGGGATCTACTTTCTCAAGCTGGAGGGCTGATTTATCACCCTTGGCTGGAACTATGGAAACTGTGGGTCTGTCCCCTGAGGGGCACCAGCTCATAGATTCTGGTCTCACGACTGAGGTTGTAGAGACCATCTTGAATACTAGAGCACCATCCACGAGGGAATTGTTTGCGCTCAAGTGGCGACTTTTTGTCTTGTGGTGTGAGGAATGTCAGCTAGACCCAGTAAACTGCGCAATAGGTATAGTCCTGGAGTTCTTACAAGGACGTTTCTCAGTGGGGTTGGCTCCTTTTACAATCAGGGTCTACGTGGCCACCATTTTGGCCAGCTACGCCCCTATTGATGGAGCCTCTGTGGGGCAACAGCCTCTAACTTTACAGTTTATGCATGGGGTCAGGTGGCTGAGGCCCATCTGCAGGCTGCGCATACCTTCCTGGGACCTTTCTGTGGTCCTGGAAGGTCTGTCAGAAGCCCCATTTGAGCCCTCAGAGTCAGTTTCTGAAAAGCTTCTGACTCTAAAGGTAACTCTTCTGCTGGCCCTGACATCTATCAAGCGAGTGAGAGATCTACAAACTCTCTCTGTTACCCCTTCCAGCCTTGACTTTACCTGTGGATTAGCCAAGACCTTCCTGTATCCTAGGCCAGATTATATTCCTAAAGTGCCTACATCTGCTGCCAAGCCTGTAGTGTTGCAGGCTTTCTGTCCTCCTCCGTTCCTCACACCAGAACAAGAGAGAATGTACCTACTGTGTCCAGTAAGGGCTCTCTGTACTTATGTCCACCACTCTGGCCAGTGGCGTAAGTCGGAGCAGCTGTTGGTCTGCTTTGGCGGCGACAGTATAGGTGATGTTGTGTCTAAGCAGCACATCTCTAATTGGATAGTGGAAGCAATCTCTATCGCTTATGAGGCTTGCAGTCTCTAGTGGGATCACCTCCTCGAAGGCTTTATCCAAAGGGGTATCCTTACAGGATGTTTGTGCTGCTGCAGGGTGGTCTATGCCACACACATTCATTCAATATTAGAGCCTGGATATTCATTCCACCCCAGGCTTGAGTTTCTTGCAGTGACCCTTGGCCTTGGGTCTTTTTGAACAGGCCATACCCTCGGTATGATGGCGTGGGTATTCTTGTTTCCATAGCATTGTTCTAACACAATGTGGAGTTCCCTTTGAAAGGGAACATCTGGGTTACGCATGTAAACCTGTTCCCCGAGAAGGGAACGAGACATTGCTTAGCTTTGTCATACTGGGGCAGGTCTGTGAATTGCATCTTCACTTCAGATAATAGAGGCTGATGGCACAGTTCACAGGTGCCGTTTTATATCACGTGACGAGCCTAATTGCCATGTCACCCGATCACGGCAGGCCTATAAATACGCATGATTTTACACAAGCTTCAGATGCCGGTCGCGCTTCCCATAGTCTTGTTCCCTTCTCAGGGAACAGGGTTACATGCGTAACCCAGACATTTTTACTTACAGACTAAATTTCGTCTCCAGTGCTGAAGTTATATTGACGTCTGACAATATAACACTAACACATCTTTGCATGCCCTACTTTCCCACCTAGCCCACCTGTTTTTTCCTCATGCTTTACAGGCAAGTGCACAGTTAACAACTATAGTCACATGCATCTTATGGCCTCATGCTACCACACATTTTTAATTAGCAAAAAACAAAACAAAAAAAACCCCCCACACAGTTCCGTGACAAAATTAGACATTAAACGTATACACTTGTATTTCATGGTATGTTCAAGTGGAAAACTGGTTAGTATTTTGTACAATTTTAAACAGATGAAAGACATTTAAACAGTTACCTGTGTTGTATTAAGCCTTTCAACCTTGTTCTGAAGACTTTGGACAGTTTTGGGTAAAGTTAAAGGTTATGTTGGCTGTGAACTTCTAGAACTTGTGAGGTGAAGCATGAGAAAAACCCAGAATGGTTTAACGACCTCACAGAGATGTGCATACTATACCTGTGTGTTAATGAGAGTGTGTGAGCAGCATGTCAGTCATGCATATAGTTCTGATCAGCTTCTTAGATACCTAATGATGTGTTGGGGAGGAGGCACACTCATCAGCCCTCTTGCCCTCCATTCTCAAACAGAATGACAATCAGGTATAATAATTAATACTGCTTTTCCATGACTGCGGATGGTTATCAGCTTCAAGCACATAATTTTTCAGATGAATGATTTCATCTTTTTTCCCCCCATCCTTGTTTGGTGCTGCGTTAATGACAGCCTTCAAGCAACACAACATTGCTGGAGGAGGATGAGTTGGCCATACAATGATGAAAGAATAGATAATAGATAAATAGGCGCTTAGATGTCTGCTCTAGTGACTTCTCTCCTCCTCACTGTGCCAGGTTATTCACTCTTGTCTGTTTTTTTTTTTTTTTGTTGTTTTTTTTTTTTTTTTTTTTGTAAGGTTTGTGCTTCACTTTACAGGACAATACCATGTCTCTAATAACCTTATATCTAACAAAGAGTGTGTAAGAGTTTGAATTTCTAGATGAAATTATAAGGTCATTTTGCAGTATTTCTGTTGTCTGTATCCTCCAAGAACCAACTAATTCTTAGGTCTGCTTTGTTAATTTTTTGAAACTGGGATTCACTCTAAGGCCTTTTTTATATTGCTTAAAGTTTTAGCTCATACTTTAAGAGCTCCCAGAGAATCAGAGCTAATCATGGACTAAATGATCTGTTTACAATCATTCTGAATAATATCAACAAGGGAAACCATTATGCAAGGATTTATTTTTAGTGCAGTGATGGTATGAAAGGTACTCCTTTTGAAGTCAACCAGGCAGAGATATAGTTTATTTTAAGGAGACAGAAATTAGGCAAATTATCTATAATGTTTTTAACTATTTTGTGCTGTCAAGTCAAACATATGCTCAACTAGTCACTTTAATAGGAACACATGTACACCTGCACATTCGTGCAGTTATCTAATCAGCCAATCATATGGCAGCAGCACAATGCTTTATGCAGCATGCAGGTACAGGTCTAGAGCTTCATTTAATGCTCACATCAAAGATCAGAAAATGAAATATAATGTGTTCTCAGTGACTTCGACTGTGGCATGTTTTTTTTGTGCCAGAGGGATAGTTTGTGTATTCAAGAAACTGCTGATCTTCTGGGAGTTTCACACAACAGTCTCTAGAGTTTACACATAATGGTGCGAAAAACAAACAAACAAAAAAACATCTAATGAGTGTCAGTCCTGCATGTGGAAATGCATGTTGATGAAAAATTTGACTGATTCTAGACTGAAAGGAAGGCTGCAGTAACTGAAATAACCACTCTTTACAGCTCGTTGAACCTTGAGCCAGATAGACTACAACAGCAGAAGATCACATTGAGAACCTAGCCAAGACAATTTAACATTGGAAATAGACCAGGTGATATTTTTTCCCATGCTGATGTTTGATGTGAACATTAACTGAAGACCTGTATCTGCATGATTCTATGCTTTGTGCTGTTAACACATGATTGGCTGATGAGCAGACGTACATATATGTAGAAATAAATCTATACAGGAAACATTATTACTCATAGTCAGAGCATTTTAGCATGTTGGAGATAAATTACAGTAAACCCAGTGAATTTTTTGGGTGAAAATTTAATGTGTTGACTGAATCTATTAATCAAGATGAGAAAATTAATTATTCAGCAGGGAGTCTACAGAAATGTTAAAATCTTCAAGGGCAAGCAGATATTCTGATGCCTGATGCAACCCTAGAAAAATCTTTGCTGATGTTATATGGTGAGACTACATGCATAAAAGCTGGACAGAGGAGTGCTATTGTGCCTGTCTTTCATCCATCATCTGATATACGGGCTAATTGCTTGGTAAATGGTTCATTTTATAGAGGACGTCATTCTGTCCTGTATCACTAAAGCATGATGCCAGACTTGACACATTCAGCCCTACCTCTGTACAGCTGGACTGAATATATGTTTATATTTTGCCATCACAATTTTACACATTCATTTGATGCTCTTGCTATAACAACTGTTGTTCCCTTTCAATGGGAACTCAATGTTACGTGAGCTTCACGCAGTGGAAAGCGTCCTCATGCGTGACCGGTATCTGAAGCTTGTATAACATCATACCTATTTATAGGCGTGCCGTGATCAGGTGACATGGCAATTACATGTGTCGTGTGATGTAATAAGGGCACCTGTGAACCGCGCCATCAGCCTTATTCTCTTCAGCAGGACTCCATGTCGGTTTTTTATGTAACACTCACAAAAAGACTCTTCATTTCCTCTCTATCTTTTTTTTTAAAACAGAAAGTAAAATCTCTTTTTCGCTCCTTAAAAGAGAAAAGTATGAGTGAGAGAGAATTCAGGAAGTGTGTTATGCCTTGCTCCTGTTTCATCATGGGGACAAGCTTTCTGTGTGAAGTGTCTAAAGATGGAGCACACCATGGCAGCCCTCGAGAGGTCTGACTGTGCACACTGTGAACGCCTTACAATTAGGCAGCTTTATTCTTGGCCGAAGGTAGTTGGGTTTCAGAGCCTTGCGGATCTGGGCCGGCCGCTGCCGATGGAGCCAGTCGGCTCAGGTACAGGGGATCTCATATGGATCTGGAAGAGGAGCTGGAGACGAGCACTGCTCTACCTCTTGCTCTGTCTTCCGGGTCCGCCTCTCCACCGGATTTTGGAGCTCACTTCGCAACTCCTCCTTCCACAATGGAAAGCCAAGAAAAAATAAATAAATTCCTCTCTGACACCGAGGAGCCAAAAGGGTGTGCCAAAAACAGAGAGCAGCTCTCAAGCATATAAAAAGCTGCTTGAAGTGGTGAATACTAAGGCTGGATGAGCTTTTTTCTCCCCAGTGAAAATAAATCTCCCTCACACTGCAGAAAACTCCCCTTTCTTTCCAGAAGTGCATGACAAAATATCACACTTCTGGGGAAAACCATACATAAGCCGTATTTATAACTCCGTGATGTTGGATTATTCAGCCATTGTGTGAAATGTATGGCATGGCTATTTAGCTATGCTGAAGGTGGAGGAGGTGCTTATGAGCTACCTCTCTCCATCGATGGCAGGTAATTTATGGGGACAACTTTGCAATCCAAGCCATGTAAGGCCACCTCGGCACTGGTGACTAAGGCCTATGTGGCAGTGGGTTTTGCTGGTGGGACACTGCATACAATGGCAGTATTGCAGACCTACCAAGCAGACCTGCTGAGTGAGCCCGACATATGGTGGCATTCAGCCCCATCGTGTTGAGTTTGCGACGAGTGTTGCCCAGGCCAGCGCTAGTGCGAGGGAGGCACAGAAGGCGAGTGTGGCAGCCCGCCTTCCCTTGTGGAGAGCCAGGGGAACCGGGCAACCACAGTTGCAGCCTGCTAATAGCCCTGATCTGAAAATGGTCATAAAGGCCAAGCAGACAAAGAAGGAGCAGTCCTGAGGGGCCGCGGAGGGATGTATCAGGGGATGTGAGGTTGTTACGGCAGATAGCCCCCAGTGCTACTGTAGGGCCTCCTTATGTTGTTGTAGTACTAGTGTAGGACCTCCCCTAGCCAAGGCTAGTTCCCAAGTTTTCAGTGTTCTCTGGTCAGTGAGCTGTCACAGGGCAACGGAAATCTGATGCTTTCACTCCAATAGAATGTGGAAAAGTTAATGTCACTAAAAGACCATCTGGCAGCGTGGAAACTACTGGCAAATGTGTCTCCATGGGTTCTGTGTACCACAGAAAAGGGTTACCGGGTTCAGTTCAGAGCTTGACCGCCCTAGTTCAGAGGTGTGCTCACCACAGTACTCAGCACAGAGCAGAGCCCGACGTTAACACAGGAAGTAGGATCCCTCTTAGACAAAGGGGCCAAATAACATTTAACACTAAGGGAGGGAGGTTTCTACAGCCATTATTTCCTGGTCCACAAAAAAGATGGGAGTATGCAGTATTCAATTTTAGATCTGCGTCATCTGAACCATACTCTTCGGACATACAGGTTCAAGATGCTGATGCTAAAACTTATCCACAAACTTATCGTTCCACAGTTCAGTTCGAGGACTGGTTAGATAGATCTAAAAGATGCATCTTTCCACATCGAAATATCACCCTTTCACCAGAAGTTCCCAAGGTTCACATTTGGAGGCAAGGCGTACCAATATTAGGTTCTTCCCATCAGGCTAGCTTTATCCCCTCGCACCTTCACAAAGTGCATGGATGCCATTCTGGCTCCTTTGCGACTCCAGCACATTCGTGTACCAAACTGGATCTGGATGACTGGTTAATTCTAGCATGATCCAGGGAGCTGGCAATTCAACATAGAGATGTTGTTCTCACCCACATGAGGAGCTTGGCGCTCAGGTTCAACCTCAAGAAAAGTATGCTTTCTCCAGTGCAGAGGACAACTTTTCTAGGGGTTATATGGGATTCTACTACAATAAGGGCATTTCTATCCCCAACATGCATAGGGTCAATCCTATCAACATTGAGCAAGATAAAGCTGGATCTGGGCATCCCCTCTAGTTTCTATGATAGACTGTTGGGGCTTATAGCAGCAGCAGCCAATGTTATACCATTGGGCCTATTGCACATGATACTGTTCCAGTGGTGAAAAGCACACATATTCACTTGATATTACAACCTGGATATACGTTCCACCCCGGGCTTGAGTGTCGTGCAGTGACCCTCGGGCTCGGACCTTTTGAACAGGCCATGCCCTCAGTATGACGGAGTGGGTATTCTCGTTCCCGCAGCGTGGAGCTCATGCAACGTTGAGACCATCTGGGTTACGCATGTTACCCTGTTCCCTGAGAATGGAACGAGACGTTGCATAGCTTTGTCATATTGGGGCATGCCTGTGAATTGAGTCTTTACTTCAGAAAATAGAGGCTGACGGCGCGATTCAAAGGTGCCGTTTTTATATCGAGCGATGCACTTAATTGCCATGTCACCTGATCATGGCAGGCCAATAAATTGGTATGATGTTACACAAGCTTCAGATACCGGTCGGGCGTGAAGGCACGTCCCACAGCGTGGAGCTCACGCAACGTCTTGTTCCCTTCTCAGAGAACAGGGTTACCTGTGTAACCCAGAAGTTTCCCTGGCAGTCTTTAAGAAGGTCTCATCACAGTTTGCACAGTATTCTGAAGAGGACCTTTATCTAACTTCTGCAACCCCACCAGAAAATGAGAGTACCAACACAATGCAAACAGACACATACAGTTACACATTACTGCGCCCTGCAGTGTGTTTGTTAAATCAGTGCATTTTTAGCTGTTCAGAATCCATTGAAACTCAGGTGAACTGAAAGCCAGGAGTGCTGAAGGTAGTTGCATTGCATACCCTCTGCAACCATGAACATAATTATTTCAGTCATCAATAGTGTGCTTATCCACTGCTGTGTGCCATAGAGACTGAGTGTTTCATTATCCTGTTTTTTATTTTGTTGTTGTTATTCTTTGGGAGAATGGATGGATGCAGTGCTTGCCTGTGTGTGCCTGTGTGCTTGCCTGCCTGAAGGAGTTGTATTATTTTTCAATGTGTAGGTGGGTAGAGGTGTGTATGGAAACATCCTGCTATACATGCCGCAACAGTTACTCTGAACAGCTAATTGACTGTAGAGTATTTTTAAACTTATTGAACTTTAATTGCACCAAAAAGTGAATGCATCTTTGAGGGGATGCCTCATGAGCTTTTAACAAAAGAGCTCATATGTTACTGAGTACAAAGCTGTAATGGGTGCGAGCTTTATAACGAGCTAAGTTTGAGTTATATGCCCAGGGCTCAGCAAGAGCTCTTTCTTTCCTTCGAGAGTATGAACTTTGCACAACTACAAAATGAACCACTTCATATTGTGAAAAACTGTGCATATGGTCCTAAGAGGGCTCGAATGATTCTGGAATATTTGTCTTTAAACTACCTATGTCCCATTATACTACAGCGCTGTTAAATTCTTAAATTTGATTGGTTAGAAGGTGTTCTTTTATTTTCTATAACCACACAGTTTGGTCAATAGTGATGGCTGTTATTCAAATCACATGTTCGTAAGTTATCCTTTCTTCAGCAACTCATTCACAGAGACTTGTATTTAAGAAAACCTATAATTGTTGAAATAGTGCAGATTTCTGAAAGGAAATGTTTATTTAATGGAAGGACTCTTTCCTGGAAGGACTCTTGGGTAATCAGTGCTTTGTAATAGTCAGTATGTTTTCCACCACAAGAGAATATTCAGGACAGAGGATTTTATGAATTCCGGTTTCTTGTTAACATGATGAGCTACGTTTTCTGTTTTATTAGATTTAAGAGAGAGAGAAAAAGAGATGAGTGAGCAAATGACTATTTATAGCTGCTATAACATACATGATAACAGGAACCGACTTTTCCATAGACATACCAGAACATTTAATGTAACTAAAAAAGATAAAAGTATTGTGTTCATTAATAAGTATTGTGTTCATTAATAAATGAAAAAAAGTAATTGTTGGAACACTGATGTGGCAAGAGGAGTAAAACACTTGGGGACCTGCCGTTTATAAGGAAATATTCAAATTCAGGGTGCAAACAGTAGCTAAAGTTCATACTGCGCTGTGTAACACCACCCCAAATGCCTGGTTGTGTTTTATTCCTTACTTATTCATCTTAAAGCATGGCATTCACACTGTAAGCCCACACAAGTTGATTGAACTTAAACAAAAATTGGAAACTCGTTGCCCTAAAAAGGTTAATTTTGTCTTGGTGAACAAACAAGTGCACCAGAAACAAGGCATTTCAAGTTTAATATACTCAATATTAAAATAGGATTGCATTAAAAAGTGTTAGTTCAACTAACATTATCTGTTACAATAACTAAAATTAGAGATGCACCGATACTAAATTTCTACGATTATTCAGTGATATCGGCTGATACCGATAGTTCTGCCTTTTATGCCTTCTTATAAAAATAATAATTAATTCCACAATTCTGAAAGAAATGCAAATAAAAACTTTATTCTCTTCATTTCAACAAGTTGTTTCACAGTAACTGGTCTCATAAACAGAAAGCACATTACTCAAATTAACATTAACACATTAACTAAATTCTGAAAATTAAAGTAAGATTTCTTAACTTACTGAATGTTATTAATTCATGTTAACAGAATTAATTGACTGAATTCTAAAAAAATAAAAAACCCTCCTGTTAGGCTCACATTCACTCACCACAAGCACAAGCATTTCTACTTCATCACTGAACATCAAACTGGTCCAATATAATATAAACTTTATATATATTAACATTAACTGGATATGAAGTATACTACTTTACAAATATATTTTTCTGTGCAATTCTGTATGACCTTTTTTGTCAACTCATCTTCATTCAAATCTTTCAATGGTGTACTGGCCCTTTAATTCAGCACGAGCAGTGCAAAAAAACTGCTCCCGCTTCACTGCTGCAGCGTCCGGTGTAAAATTTTAGCATTGCAGAGCTTACAAACTGCAGCTTTATCGTCATTCCACACAAGAGACATCGTCTTTCCACACAGCACGAATTCGATGTGTTTTTCCACCCTCAATCAATAGATTGACAGGATATAATCGGCCCTGATCATCAGATGTTTTCCTGGATATATGTTCCAGCCACCAAAAATTGCCTTTATCGGCCGATACATCGGTGCATCTCTAACTAAAATTGATCAGTTTAGGTAGCTCAAAATATTAAATTGCATTAACTTGTTTTTCTTGAGTTAAACTAAACTTTATGAGTAGACAAAACCTAAAAATTTCATTGTAAAATAGCTTTTAATTTATTTAATTTGATTATCTTTGCAGAATTGTTTCTCTTTAAGTTACAACTGCATTATAAACAAGGACATATAATACATAGAATCTAAAAAGGATATATTTGAATTCACAATATATTTAAATTCACTTTCCAAATTCAGTTTTATAACTTCAGTTTGAAAAAAGTTGGGATACTGTGTAAATTGTAAATAAATGTAAATAAAAACAAAATGCAATGATTTGCAAATCTCATAAACCCATATGTTATTCACAATGGAACATAGAAAACATCTCAAATGCTTAAACTGAGTAAATGTACCATTTTAAGGGAAAAATAAAGTAATTTTGAATTTGATGGCCACAACACGTCTCATGTTGTGTCACGTCTCACGTCAATGTCAACACGTCTGGAAACAAAAGACTAGAAAAGTAAGTGTTACTAAAAAGAAACAGCTGGAGGAACATTTTGCAACTAATTAGGTTAATTGGCAACAGGTCAGTAACATGATTGGGTATAAAAAGAGTATCTTAGAGAAGCAGAGTCTCTCAGAAGTAAAGATGGGATGGAAACTGGGTGGAAGCATATGTTGCTCTAAAACCTGTATATACCTTTCAGCATTGATGGTGGTGATCCAGATGTGCAAGCTGCCCAATCCATAGGCACTAATACACCTTCACACCATCAGAGATGCAGGCTTTTGAACTGAGTGCTGATAAAAAGCTGGATGGTCCCTCTCCTCTGTAGTCCTCTTTAGTTTAGAGGACACAGCGTCCATGGTTTCCAAAAAGAAATTTAAATTTCCATTCCTCTGACCACAGAACAGTTTTCACTTTGCCTCAGTCCATTTTAAATGTGCTTTGGCCCAGAGAAGACGGCGGCGTTTCTGGATCATGTTTACATATGGCTTCTTCTTTGCATTCATATCACTAACCCCAGCATTTGTGGATGGCATGGCAAACTGTGTTCACAGACATTGAGATCTGGATGTGTTTCTGAGCCCATACAGTATTTTCCAGTATAGAATCATGCCTGTTTTTAATGTAGTGCCGCCTGAGGGCCAGAAGATCATGGGAATACAATATTGATTTTCACCCTTGTCCCTTGCGCACAGAGATTTTTCCAGATTCTCAGAATCTTTTGATGATATTATGTACTGTAGATGATGAGATATTCATAGTCTTCACAATTTTAAGTTGAGGAACATTATTCTAAAATTGTTCCACAAATTTTAGATGCAGTTTTTTGCAGATTGGTGAACCTCTGCCCATCTTTACTTGTGAAAGACTCTCTAAGATACTCTTTTTATACCCAATCATGTTACTGACCTGTTGCCAATTAACCTCCAGCTGTTTCTTTTTAGTAACACTTACTCTTCCATCTTTTTGTTGCACCGTCCCAACTTTTTTGAAATGTGCTATGGTCATCAAATTCAAAATTACCATATTTTTTTCTTAAAATGGTACATTTAATAAACATTTGATATGTTTTCAATGTTCTATTTTGAATAACATATGGGTTTATCAGATTTGCAAATCACTGCATTCTGTTTTTTCACACAGCATCACATTTTTTTTGGAATTTTTGGAAGTATAGCAAAAAAAAACAAAAAAATTTTTAAGAACCAACTGCCAATTTAAAATCTTTAAAACCATTTTTAAAATCTTTGCCAAACATTACACAGACATAGTAAGTATTCTTATACTGTATTAATACGCCTTATTAACAATTGCCAAGCACTAAACAGGCATAGTTTATGAAACAAAATTAAAGCATATTGAATATTTGTCTAACAAAACTGAAAATGAAGCCCAATGTATGTTTTCTTGTCTTACATGGCAAACTGATTTGTCAGTGCTAAAATTTCGCCTTTCAACCCCTTCTGACCCAAACATAACATCACCTGCTGAATGTGGAACGTGTTGGTCATACACTTGGGATTGTCAAGATGCAGGGCATAAATCAACCCAAAAACAAGACACATGGCGAGGGGCAGGTTCTTTATATTGCCCATCACAACATTCCCCTCCAAGATGATTTCCACAGAGGACTGATGGAGGTGGAAGGAAGGGGGATGCTGTGTAACATCTTTACTTTTTAGGTGGAGGATTCCAACTGGCACATGTTGGTATGAGTCCTCATCATCAGAAGTCTGAAAATGAATATAGAGGTTACTTAAACAAATTTTAACTGTCTAATATTCTTTTATATGTCAATTATTTTTTATTGAATATGTTTTTGTTTAGTTATGTGCATGCATAATGATTTGTGAATTATGTACACAAATATATGTAGGAGTTCAGGGATATGTAGGAGTTCAGGGATATGCAGGAAATCAGGGAACTCAGGAATTATTTTTGCAGATTCTTTTCTTGCTTCCATGTGTAAGCCTCCTGTAAAAACATTCAAACTTCTTCAGCACTGACAGAGTCTCATGACAGGGAATTATACTAATTCTGACAAGCTGTTGTAGCTATATTAGCCGTATCAAAGGATAGCATAGAGCAGACTTCAAAGACATCAAAACAGTGCTAAAAACATGGTTCTGTGCCTGTCTGTGTAACCATCTGCCTGTCTGTATATCTGTCTACCTGCTTGTCCATCTGTCTGTTTGTCTATCTACCTGTCTGCCTGTGACTGTATACCTGCCTTTCTGCCCATATATCATTCAGTCTGTTTTCAAGACTAGGGGAGGACTTGCTCTTACTTGTCTATCTGACTGTCTAGTTGTCTTTCTGTCTGTATTTCATTCAGTTTGCTCTTACCCGTGTATCTGTCTGCTTACCTGTTTTACTGAATGTTTTGCATTCGACCTGTCTTCAGGATTAAGGGAGCACTTGTTTTTACCTGTCTGTCTGACTGTCTGCCTCTCTTTTCTTTCCTTCAATTTGTCTTCAGGATTAGAGAAGGACATTCTCTGACCTGCTTATCAGGCTGGCTACCTTTCTTTCTGACTATCTTTCATTCAGTTTGTCTTCAGCACTAGGGAGTACTTGCTCTTACTTGTCTGTCTGACTGTCTACTGGTCTTTTTGCCTGTATTTCATTAAGTTTGTCTGAAGGACTAGGGGAGGACTTGCGCTTACCTCTCTTTCTGAAAGTCTTTCATTCAATCTGTTTTAGGACTAGGGGAGGACTTGCTCTTACTTTTCTGTTTGACAGTCTACCTGTCTGTCATTCAGTTTGTGTTCAGTACTAGGGGAGTACTTGCTCTTTCCTGTCTGTCTGACTCTGTACCTGTCTGTGATTCGATTTGTCTTCAGGACTAGGGGAGTACTTGTTTGTTATTACCTGTCTGTCTGACACGGTATCTTTCTGTGATTCAGGGTCGCAGTCTCTATCTATCTGCCATTCAGTTTGTCTATAGGGGAGGGAAAGCTCTTACCTTTCTCTCTGACTGTCTACTTGTCTTTTTCCTGTCTTACATTCGGTTTGTCTTCTGGAATAAAGGAGGACTTGCACGTCCTGTCTTTTGTAAGCAACTGGAGATTGACTGATTGACACTATATTGTGTGTGTGTGCATGTGTGTGTGCGTGTGTGCATGCGTGCATCAGGAAAGCATCTGCTAACCTATCTGAACCAATAATTCATCCCTTTGATTAACCTACTGCTCTTAATCAGAGTCTAATAAGTAGAACTAGTTAGTAAATCTATTTTAGTCTCACTCATTTCTTTCTCTCTTTCATATAAATACACAGCTCTGTCTATCTCACTCACTCATTCCTGTTCTGATGAGACGTCATCTTGTAAATATCATTTACATCATGTTCTTGGTCTGTTTAGTGTCTGTGAAGACTTTTTATTCTTCTAATGACAACAGCAGCAGTGGAAACAATGACAAGTAAAATCATTACAAGAAAACTGAAGGTTGTTGAACATGACAATACACTGAATAAATTAAACACTCTAAAAACTCAGGGTGTGTTGGCAGGTCTAGACATATTCCTTGTGATTGTAGCTATACAACTTTCCTATTATTTTTTTCTGTAATTACTTAAAAATTCATAGATTAATAATTACATGCTACACTTTGACTTTAAGGGGTTAATGATATGAATGGCTGGTGGGTTTTTATGGAAAAAGGAATAAGCATAGAGTATGTCAATATGATGGATCCATATACAGGATGGATAGGGGATGCTTTGACTCAAGGGTCGTTACAAAGGATGGCATTGAATCCATTGAATGTGTATTGAAATATGTATGAGTGC
>JANDJT010000060.1:13880317-13892219 GCA_024331685.1 Stegophilus panzeri | reverse complement strand
CAAAAATGTGAGGGGTGTACTCACTTTTGTGAGATACTGTATGTATATATATATATATATATATATATATATATATAGTCGTGACGGACCGACAGCCAGCATACAAGGTATTAAAATCGCTCCTTCCCCGACTACCGCGCAGGCACGGGAGGGACAGCCCCGCGTCAAAACCGACGGCAACCAGACAACACATGACAGTAGGGCGGAGCCGGCATTTTTCTAATCGCTCCCTTTCTCTGTCTGTCTGTCTGTCTGTCTGTCTGTTTGTCTGTCTGTCTGTCTGTCTGTCTGTTTGTCTGTCTGTCTGTCTGTTTGTTTGTTTGTTTGTTTGTTCTTACTGACGACTCAGACCCAGATGAGGCCGCAGCTCGCTGAACACACACATGGCGTTGCCTGACGGCACGAGAAAGCCCTGACGCTTCTGGGAATCACTGACATGACCCCGGAATAACTCTGCAATGCCAGCCACACACAAACCCACACACACCCACACCTCCTCACACCTAAAACAAAAAAACATAAAAGCAAACTTCCTTTATCACCTGACAAACGGCCTCCTGTGTGTCTGTGCTCCCTCACGGGCTATTTCCCTACAATATGCTGTGGAAAATGCTAATAAAAACAAAGAGGAGTGATTTGTAAATGTACTTTGACTTGTATTTAAACAAAAAACATATAAAAACAAGGTATTTGATGGTTTACATAATCAACTGCATAGTTTTTTGAAGATAAACGTGGGGATGGGGCAATTTAGGACTAATAGCAATTTAGGACTAATAGCGATGTGACAAGTTGAAATAAGAAGGTGATGTGAAACAGGTGAGGCAATCGTCTAATCATAGTACATAAGAAGCCTCCAAAAAAGCACTAGTCCTTCAAGAGCAAGGATTGGTTGAGGCTCCCCAATCTGCCAACAGATGCATCAGCAAATAATCAAATACTTTGAGAGCAACATTCCCCAAAGACAAATCCGTAGGATTTTGGGCATTTCACTGTCTACAGTGCACAATATAATTAAAAGATTAAAGGAATCTGGTCAATTATTGATGCGTAAAGGGCAAGGTTGAAAACCACTTCTGAGGGATCTCCAATCCCTCAGACGTCACTGTCTTAAAAACCGTCATGAGTCTGTAATGGATATAATGGATATCCTGACAAGGGCTCGGGAATACTTTGATAAACCTTTGTTAGTCAACACCATTTTCCACTGCATCCACAGATGCAAGTTAAGACTTTACTATGCAAAGCAGAAACAATACATCAACACTGTCCAGAAATGCCACTGACTTCTCTGGGCTCGGTCTCATCTGAGATGGACAGAACCACAGTGGAATCGTGTTTTGTGGTCCAAGGAGTCAACATTTCAAATAGTTTTCAGACAAAACAGCTGTTGTGTTCTCTGGACCAAAGAGGAAAAGGACCATCCAAGCTGTTATCAGTGTCAGGTCCAAAAGCCAGCGTCTTTCATCGTATGGGGGTGTGTCAGTGCCCATGGCATGGGATTCTTGCACATCTGTGAGGACACCATTAATGCAGAAAAACATGTACACATTTTGGAGCATATATATATATATGTTTAAACATATACAGTACTGGGTTGCATGTTGGTACAGTGGGTTGTACTGAATGTTCACAGCTTCAAGGTACTGGGTTCGATCCTGAGCTAGGGTTGCTGTCTGGGTGGAGTTTTGCATGTTTTTCCCATGTTCATGTGGGTTTGCTCTGGGTTCTCTGGTTTCTCACTGTCAAAAAAATATGCAGGTAGATGGATTGGCTATTCTAAATCATGAATAAAGTGTGAATGGAGCTCTGAGATGGACTGCCATCCCATCCAGGTTGAATCCTCCTGCCTAGCACCCAATGTAAATGGTATTGAATTCAAATAATTCATACTGTATTTTGGCTTCTTTAATCAACTGTAAGTTTTCCCATTTTGTCAGCATGTTCTATACATTATTAATGAAATGGACAGTGCTATGTTACATGTGTCAGTGGTAACACCACTCAAAAATCCTTTGAAGGTAGAATGGAAAATGTTAAGTAGTTAAAAATACTATCATAAATGGCCATTATGCACATGCAGAGAAGCACATGCAGACCAATCACCCATTTAAATGCTGGTATAATAAAGTATTGAAAGGCAATAAGGGCTGTTAGAAGATAGAAGATGCTGTAGTGTACAAAATGTGGCAGCACTGACATTGAAAAACACCCACTTGGCACAATGTTGTTAAACCATAGTAAGCATAATAACCATGGTTACCATAGTTTTTTGGTGGGTGAGGAAAAAATATGCTTCTATTCTTTAACCAAAACTGCAATTCATCTTTGTGAGTGCAGAAATTAGTGGATCTTTTTTGTCCCAGTGCTTCTCACCGTTTGTTTCACACAATCCTGCCAACAGAATTAGACTGCCAATGCAGTCTCAGAAAGCTATGCTAACCTTTAGTGTAGAGATAAGAGTACAGAACTAAACAGATTTCAGTTTTTTAACATATCAGGAAAAAATATTATTATTTTTACTTACCTGGCAGTCCCCCCCCTCCCCACCCCCCACCCAAACACACACATATCTCCAGCAAAGGTGGATAAATCTAACTTCTTTAATGGACACGGAGAAGCGACACATGAAGGTAAAGAAGTCACGGCTGCATGTATGCTTTTATAGAAAAGGAATACGTTGCAATCTGTTCTCAATGTTTTCATATGTAAAAATTTTTCATTTAATTATTTGCTATTCTTTTGTGTTTACAGAATCTTTATGTACTGTATGCTCCTAATACATTTGCACTGTACTGTATATTAACTAATCTTTGTCCTAATGATTATCTATTACAGTTAACTAGCATTTCTAAGTTCCTTACACATGTCTTTGTAAATTGCACATGATCCTTGAGTGACCTGAACTATTCATGAGAATTAGCACTTCCATCAAAATAAATAATAATAATAATAATAATAATAATAATAATAATAATAATAATAATAATAATAAAAACATGGTAAGTGGAGGTATCGTTTCCGGCTTATTAGTCCACTTATTGTTTGAGAGTTCATAGCCACCTACCTTGTTAATTTAATTGATTTTCCCATCTATTATAATTTCTCATTTGGAGTCTAGCATGCTATGCATCATTGTCTATCACTGCCAAATGAAATTAAGCTAATCCTATTTCCAGCTGTATGTAAACAAATAGATCACACAGACAATATGGCGAATCAGTTCCACAAGATGCCACATCTATTTCCAAACTTTAAAAAATACAGGCCTATAGACTGACTTGGAAAAGTAAAAATGTGTTTTAAACGGTATAGTTGTTTTTTTGTAAAGGGGTTTATTAGGAGATAGAACATTATTTTATGCTCAGTTTATCTTACTGAAATAATAGTTTAGAAATATAACTATAGCTCATGAAGATTTTTTTTATCATCATAAATTTTATGACAAGTATGTGTGAACCATGCCTGCCAAAGTCAGGCCAGCAGATAATAAAAATGTTGCTCTGTGGACAAATGCAGTGTTTTGGTTTTTTTTTTTTTTGTGACAAATGACATGAAATCAATGCTGAAAGCACTGCATGACATGACCATACATCACAAGTATTTGTATTTCAAATGGACAATTAGTAACAATAATTTCTGAACATGTCAGGCAAATATGGAGCATTCGTTCATGTAGTGCTGTGTGGGTGTTATTGAGGGCCTGTGGGAAGCATTTGATAGACACATTCATGCACCATGAGGCTGTTTAGATACTGAGGGGCCGTTTACATGACAACGTTTTCAACTAAAAACGGAAAACTTTCTATGCAGTTTGGCTTTTCGTTTACACGACAACGGCATTTTGGGACCTGAAAACGCAAACTTTTGAAAACGGTTCTCAAAGTGCAAGTTTTTGAAAACGATGCCATTGTCGTCTTGTGTAAACATACAAAAACGAAAATCTGTGAAAACGATGACATCAAACGCACGTGTATTACGTGTTCAGTCTATACGCATGCGCGCAAGTATTTAAAAACTACAGGACTGTGTTTGTGCTGCTCAATATTTTGAGTTTATTCATGCTTCTCCAGCAATGTGTAGATTTACTGTATCACTACTACAACCAGCGGAGACACATTTGATACATACGCCAAATTATTAACCCACATCTACGCAGATGAAGTGTATTCAAAATCTTATAATAATCTTTGTAACTGTCTGTTTTGGAGTATATCGGTATCCTTTTATTGCTAATAAAATATAGTAAGCAGACTGACTGCCAATGTCTCACTATTTGCACTATTTCGATTTTTTTCAGTATTTAAAAATGAATGAGTTTTGTTAACAGAATTCTGACCTGGAGCAAAAAAAAGCTAAAAGATTGGGTTGAAGACAGAAAAATCCATTTCCACAATGAAAAAACTTTATGCACATTTCATTATATTACTTTCCATTCATTAACCAAGAAAAATAAGCCAAATCTATGCTTGACAAGCGTGAGTTTTCACAATTCCTTATGACAATTAATAATTTTCATGTAGTCTAACTATAAAATCTAACTATCTATATTCTAAGTAACTGGAGACAGAACTTTTTTGTACTCCACGTAGATCATAAACTTTTTATCCAGAAAAACCACAGCTCCCCTATTTACTTGTATTTGTTTATAGGGCAGTCTTGCATGGCTCAATATGGCGGACAGGTTGACGTGAATGCTCATGTGCGCAGGCGCATAGTGTTTCTTTACAAAGTGACATCACCAGCTACTGGCCTGTTATGCACAATACAGCGTTTTTAGTTGTTTTCGGGATTGTTTTGACAACGTTGTCGTCTGTACACGAAACTTTTCAAAAACGCAAAGGAAAAACTTTTTACTTTTTAGTACATCATTGTCATGTAAACGTACACTGAGTCTGAAGGAATTCAGGGCTGGGTTTCTTTTATATAGGGTCCCATCTTTTACTAACTCACGCTTATACTTATCTTTCACTCAAGTCTCAACATAATGTAGGAGGCATTTGACACTGTTGAAAGGAGAGCTGTAGCAGTAGGAATGCTGAGGTGCATTCTGAGCAACACCTACTGACAGTAGTGCTTCAGATGGAGGGAAAATGCTCAAAAAAAAAAAAAGTTTTTTGTATCCCTCTCCCTCTCAGGAGTGCAGACACAACTATGGGATAGTAAATGACATTGCTAGCAACAGTCAATTATGATTATTTGCAGTTTTTAAAGGAACTGAAAATTATTCCATATTATCAAAACTACACAATCCAGCTTTTCAGATCTTTGAGAAATGTAGATTAACACATTAAGATGACTAATTAAATTGAAACATTTAGTAAACACTATCTAATTGCTGAGGCTCTTAGCTAGCTTTAATTAGCTAGCAGGTGTATTAGCTAACTTCCTGGCTTAAGCCTTATCTGGATGGTATTAGTTTCTTAGGTTGATGTTTGTAATAAAATATTTGCACATCTCTCCAAAATGATAATACTCTTTCCACCTACAAGCTATAAATCACTGAGCGAGTATCTAGCAGGATGTTTGTTTCATACCTCACACATGATCAAATTATTGGATCTTGACTGTATTTATAGAACACTGAAATGATTGTGTTTTGGCATATAGGAGAAGTGAAGCATAATACCTGTAGCTGCCATTCTAACAGTGTAATTACATTTAATTACATTTTTTTATTGACTTGATCCTTTTCTCCTTCTAATGGGCTTCCAGAGGAAACAGTATACAGATAAAGTGATATGAGCTATAGAAACTAGATCTCTCAAAGCATCCATCTTTAACTGGCAGAATTAATTAAACCTCAGTTTGAGAAGCAAGAGGGTGACCATTAGGACAAAAACATCTGCTGGTAACGTTGACTCCAAAGTTTTTTCTTTCAGTGTCCAGTGTGCTAATGTCTGCTATGTGCTGATGTATTCTTCTTTGCAGTGGCAAGAGAGACAGAAAGGTTATGTTCTATTGGGAGCCAGTGCTTTGTGAAAGGGCAGCACAATGCAAGCTCTTTCCTCAGACTTCAGAGCTTCATGACTCATTTGCTCCAGGCTATATCCTGTTCAAGTGCTTCAGAAATTTTTAGAATGATATAGATTCTATTTATGTCATATTGCTTCTGGCTCTTATCACTGTCCTTGCAGCAATTTGCTTTAGGTGTTATGACAGGCCTATCTGATTCGCCTTTTGTATTTCATAGTAACATAAATAAAATGTCTATTACTGTTAGTGTTGTATGTTTCCATTAAAATAGGTACATTGTTCTGTTTTATTTAACTATAAACCAACACTGTGTTGTTTGACACACACATGCATGAAAAGTTGGGCATCTAGAATAAAATCTTGTGGAGTCTAATTAAGGTATATGACAGAAAATATAGCTTAGTAATTGCAGTCATGTATTATTGACTGGACACCACTGGATATCACTGTCCTTGCAGCAATTTGCTTTAGGTGTTATGACAGGCCTATCTGATTCGCCTTTTGTATTTCATAGTAACATAAATAAAATGTCTATTACTGTTAGTGTTGTATGTTTCCATTAAAATAGGTACATTGTTCTGTTTTATTTAACTATAAACCAACACTGTGTTGTTTGACACACACATGCATGAAAAGTTGGGCATCTAGAATAAAATCTTGTGGAGTCTAATTAAGGTATATGACAGAAAATATAGCTTAGTAATTGCAGTCATGTATTATTGACTGGACACCCTTCAGCTGGATGTGAAAACCTATTCTGCTCATTTTTTTTCCTTTTTTTTTTTTCAGAAGAAAATTAAGAGATTTAGCAGTCAGATAAGCACCAACTCAGCTCAACTGGTTTTCTATAGCTGCATTGTAACTTTAAACTCCATCTTTTACTGTCTTCACTATTTGTATAATGGCTGTCTCATTAATATGATAGTAAATGTTGTTGAAAAAAGGTGAGTGAAAAAAGAAGCTCTTGTTCTTTTGTTTTTAGGAGCTAATAGCAAAACCAAGGGCATTAGCTGGACTGTTACTCAACCAAGGCTGAGCCCAGATTCTTCTCCAAATAAACTATTTCCATGCATTTTTATCTCTTTCATGTGAGGGCTCATTGCTTTAAAAATAGGAAATTGGACAAAAAGTTGGATTTATCATAAAACTTGCCTCAAGTGTTATCATTGTTTGTAGGACTAACATAACATATAAATTTTTTTGGCTATCTACAGTAACATGAGACTCGGCTAGTTTGCTGTTGCTAGCAAAGGAGAGGCAAAATGCCTGGGTTATGCATGTAACCCTGTTCCCTGAGAAGGGAACGAGACATTGCATGAGCTGCATGCTGTGGGAAGTACCCTCGTGTGTAACCAGTATCTGAAGTCTGTGTAAAATCACGCCTATTTATAGGCCTGCCATGGTTAGCTGACGTGGCATTTTGCACGTTGTGTGACTATAATACGGCACCTGTAAACCACGTCATCAGCCTCTATTATCTGAATCGAAGATGCGATTCACAGGCATGCCCCAGTATGACAAAGCTATGCAATGTCTCATTCCCTTCTGAGGGAACAGAGTTACACACATAATCCAGATGTTCCCTTTCAAAGGGAACTCAACATTGTGTGAGCTTCACGCTGTGGGAACGAGTTAACCCACACCATCATACTGAGGGTATGACGTGTCACAGAGGCTCCATCAATAGGAGCATGGCTGAAATGGCGACCACGTAGACCCTAATTATAGAAGGAGCCAACCTTGCTAAGCAACATTCCTGTAAGAACTCAAGGGATTGTAGCCATTGCACAGTTTACTGGGTCTCACCTATGTTCCTAGCTTTTAACTTAGTCTCTACAACCTCAGTTGAGAGGGCTCAAATGCGCCCAGATGGGGTGCCTGACAGACCTCCCCGGACCACATAAGGTCCTAGGAAGGTATGCGTGGTCTGCAGATGGGCCTCAGCCATCTGACACCATGCATACACCCTGATGGAAGAGGATGTTGCCCCACAGAGTCTCTATCAATAGGGCCATCGCTGGCCGTAATGATTGTCACATAGACCCTAATTGTAGAAGGAGCCAACCCTGCTGAGAAACATTCCTGTAAGAACTCCGTGACTGTAGCTATTGCTCAGTTTCTGGGTCTCACTTGAATTTCTTACACCACGATAAAAAAGTTGCCAGTTGAATGCATACAATTTTCTCATGGATGGTGCGCTAGCATTTAACATGGTCTCTACAACCTCGGAATCTATAAGCTGGTGCCCCTCAGTCATCCATGTAGTTTAGCACACAGATGCCCTGTAGTCACAAAGGAGCCAGCGTGGCATCCATGCACTTCGTGAAGGTGCGAGGGGATAAAGCTAGCAAAAGGAAAAACCGATATTGATACGCATTGCCTCCAAACGCGAACCTTCCTGTGACTGGGCAATGGAATATGCATCTTTTTTTAGAGCTATTGTCACAAACCAATCCTCAACCTGAATCTGTGGAATGATACAGACTGGGGGGGTCGAGCTATGGAGGACAGAACCAATGGAGACACATTTGGCAATACTTTTCACATTGCCAGATGGTCTTTAGTAACGCTAACCTTCCACATTTTGTTGGAGGGAAAGCATCAGATTTTTGTTGCCCTGTGACAGCTCGCTGACCACAGAAAACTGAAAACTTGGGACGCTATTGGCTAAAGGAGCCCAACAGTACTACTGTCCCCAATCTCTCATCCCCTGATACATCCCTTCGTGACACCTCAGTACCGCTTTTTTTTGCCTTTTTAGCACTGATTATCATTTTAAATGAGGCTTACTAGCAGGCTGCGACTGTGGCTGCTGGGTCCCCCTGGCTTTCTCTGGGGGGAAGCGGGCCACCACACTCCCTTCTGTGCCTCTCTCACAGCAGGTCTGCCTTTTCTCTTCACATTTCTCTGGCTATATCCACTTTTACATGATAGTTTCATTTAAGAACAGGACATTTTTCATTTCTCTTTTCTTCTGATACACCCAGCTCTCAGATAAGAAGGATGCATGCAACAGGTGCATTTTGCTACCAGTGAAATTACAATGAGTTACTAGAAACATCTCACCTAATCCAAGAGTGTATTATTTCTGTAATGCATTTAGTAATTATTTTCCTATAATGATGACAGTTCTAATGTCATTACATTAGAGAAAACAAAGCTATGAAAGTAAATTCCTTATCTATAATATTATTCAAAAACCTTGAGATTATTTGAACAACCTTAAGGATGAGGCAAGCAAGTACAGCAGCAGTCCTTTCCATACAGTACATACAGTATATTATATCAGGTTTGTAATATTGCCAGTGCATTATCTAAAACTCTTCTGCCATGTCACATTTTGCTCATTTATTATTATTTGTGGGTGTGAAATGACTCCAAACACTGCTTTTTAAAAGGCATTTAAAAAGGAAATGTCAGGATCGAAGTATCAATACTTTAGTATTGATCTGACTGTCTCTACTGCAAAGTGAGAGAAGAGATTGTAACCTAAGTTTTCAGCTGCTGTCGTGATTACAGGGTGTTGGCTAAACGCTTATTGAAATAATAGTGTACATCATATACACAAAGAAGTAAGTATTTAAAATGGAAAGAGACCATTTTAATTTGTAGCAAAGAATTTGTAGCAAATTATGGTCACATATACAGTCCCCTATGAAACTACTGGAACGGCAAGGCCAATTTATTTGTTTTTACTGTAGACTGAAGACATTTGGGTTTGAGATCAAAAGATGAATATAAGAAGAGAGTTTAGAATTTCAGCTTTTATTTCCTGTGTCATGTAAAGCAGAGAAGGGACTTACCACTTACCACTTCACCTCACTGCATCATAATCACATGACCACCTCCACCTGAATCACGTTCTTGTTAAAGACCACTCATGTGTATATAGCCACAGTTTGCACTGCACTCTTTGTCTTGCATGTGTCTTTGTCGCTGTGCTTAGGTCTCTGGTTAATGTTTAGTTTTTACCATAGTGTTTTGGTTCAAGGTCATAGTGTCTTTTTGTGTTTTGTTTTGTATTGTTTTGTTCTTTATTAAACTTTAATATTCTGCACTTGCATCTGTCTTGGTCTCCAAAGCATGACCGAACGAAAGACCTCAACATGGATGTAGCAGAATTTTTCAGGGTCCAAGAAGCCCTGTATGAAAAGTTAAAGCTGAGGTGGGAGAAGGAGGGAAAATTTTTCTTCATTAAAAACAATAGGGAATGGCTCGACGTGATGTACTCCATCATGGGGTATACCAAAGGGGAGGCTTCCAACCAGGCTGGAACAATCTTCCACCACTGTGGATCTAGTCCAGCCTGCCGTGTGGACAGAGAATGTCGTTCAGTCTCCTTGCTCATCTGAAGATGCCGCTCAGCATACCTGTTTAGCTGAGGATGCCACTCCTTCTCCCTCTTCAGCTGAAGATGTTGCTCCGCCTCCTGGTGTAGCCAAGAGCTCCACTTTTCTTCCCAGTTCTGTCTCGGATGTCACTATGCTGGGCTCTGCCTCCCTGCTCGGCTGAATCACCTCCACCTGAATCACGTTCTTGTTAATGAGCACTCATGTGAACATAGCCACAGTTTGCACTGCACTCTTTGTCTTACATTTGTCTTTCTTTGCCATTGGCTTTGTTGCTGTGTTTAGGTCTCTGGTTTATGTTTAGTTTTTGCCATAGTGTTTTGCCTCAAGGTCATAGTGTCTTTGTGTTTTGTTTTGTTCTTTATTAAACTTTAATACTTGATCTCAAACCCAAATGCCTTTGGGTTTACAGTTGTTTTGGAGGGAACTGTATATATTTAATGCAAGGTTTTTTTGGGGTTTCTTTCTTTCTTTTTTTAAGTTGTTACCTGCTTGTTAGTTATCTAACTTCAGGCTTAAGTGAGGTAAAGAAAGGGATATAGATCATATAACACTAACATTATCAACCTACCTTGTAGGTTTCCCCTGTTCTCCAGTTTCCTTTTACCTCCAAATAACAATGCATGTAGGTGAACTGGTTATGCTACAGTGCCTGTAGGTGTAAATGAGTGTGTTAACATGTGTGCATAGTGCCCTGCTATAGATCAGTGTCCCATACCGGGCATATTCACACCCATACACTGTGTTATCAGATTGACAAGTGAAAAATGAGAGACCTTCTGTTCTTCTATTTCTATTCTTATTTCATTTCCTTTGTATTAGGGATGTAACTTGAATTAAATACTTTATTTGGCTTAAACACATTCTAAATTAATAGAAATATGGATTGAAAAGAAGTTATTTTTAAAGAACTTGCAGGAAATGTCAAAATAAATCCTACCAGGACTTATCCTGTGGGAAGCAACAATAAAGAGGCCAGGAGGTTTTTACTTTCCTGCAGTGCAGGCAGCACCATGTCCCAGCTTTGTAGTAGATAGTGACAGCACATCCAACAAACTTTTCTGATCTTTCTGGAATGTACCAAACCCCAAAACTACAGTAAATTGAATCAAATCTTATTAGGTGGCTATTGTTGTCAACTACTGCATAAACAACAGGACCCTGATTTTGGAAACAAATTCTTGTTCCCTAGCTTACTCAGTCCCATTAGAAAGGGAGCTTAATCGAACAGTTAACCAATTTTGAACTCAAGTGAAGAAGCTGAGGTTGAGGAAGTTCAGGAGTTGAAGAAATTCTACAAACAACTATGCCTTCCACTAAAATTGCCACCCTTGCTAAATATGAGCCAAGAAGGCTGTGAAAATGGTATTTATTGTTTAACCTTTTGATCTTTTGTTCAAAAATACTCTGCTCTCATGGATATCAAACAATTGCAAACAGAACACAGGTTTTTCAAAAAATATTTTGTTAAATATAGGTGTGCAACAATTATTGGCACCATTTTAGTCAATACTTTGTGCTACCTCCCTTTGCCAAGATAACAGCTCTGAGTCTTCTCCTATAATGCCTGATGAGTT
>JANDJT010000060.1:13844442-13861935 GCA_024331685.1 Stegophilus panzeri | reverse complement strand
ACATGAAAAGATATAATCAAATATTTACAAAAATGTGAGGGGTGTACTCACTTTTGTGAGATACTGTATATATACACTAATATTAGATATATTAGCTAATATTGGCACCCTTGGTAAATGTGAGCAAAGAAGGCTGTGAAAAATTGTCTTTATTGTTTGACCTATTGATTTTTTGCTCACAAAATTCACAAAATACTGTCAGACAATTGCATACAAAACAGAGGTTTATCCAAAAAAATCTTTGTTAAATATAGGTGTGCAACAATTATTGGCAACCATATAAATTCATATCTATTTGAAGTATATTCCCATTGATATTTTTTGGAAAAGAATGTTTTGTTATGTTGAGATCATGAGAAAACAACTTTTTGTTATGTTGAGATCATGAGAAAATTAAGTCGAGATCACGAGAAAACAACAAAGAAAAAAAATAATAATGCATGCCCGCTTAGGGCTTTTGTAAAGCACAGCAGATAGGCATCAATTTTAACCAGCTTTTCATCCCTGTGAGATGCAAGCCCACACATTCTGTACAGTAGTGCACACAGAATGTGGGCACTGGCTACACCTCAGTCTGGTTTGAATTCTACATATTACTAGTAGTAGGTACTATGGGTCATTTCAGTATTATTTTTTGCAAATCCACACAGGCCAAGTAAAACTAGGCTCCAGGCCTTGAGTTTTATATGTGTTTTATATGTGCTCTAAAGCATATATATGACTGAAAAAAGAGAAAATTTTTCTACATTTATTTAGAACATTTCTCAAGTTCAGTGCTCTTCAGCCCACGAACGAACCTGCAAGAACTGCATGATTTGGGAAAACAATAGCATTTTTTTTTGTCATTTCTAACCATTTTAACCATGCACTACCAATGGTTTGCCTGTTTATTTATTTTTTTTAAATGCATCTGCTTTCCAGCATGGGTCACGACATCATGCTGAATTCCCATAATTGAAATGTTAGCATGGTAAACAGTTCAAAATGAAAAATGACCAATTTGTTCTTTCCCCAATCAGCACACCATAATGTGAATGTATAAAAGGAGTAGAGATTAAATTAATGGGTAGATGAGCACTGAAATGTATTCACTGCTGAGATAGAGAAAATTTTTCTCATTACTTATTGAACTGATTGAAGAGATTTCCACAAATTTGCATCTGTCAAAAGAACTACCCCAGCCTTAAAGCATATCTATTGATCAGCATAAAGAGACTATTTCAAAACCAAAAATATGATTTAGATCAAGTATAATTTGCATAATTCTAAAACAAATCTTCAGGATTATAACTGTATACTTCTGAAGTGTCTTTTTAAAAGGCTTCTTTAAAAATCTAGACCATGCTCTAAGATATGCTCGTCTAGGATGCTATTGTATTGTATATAAGCATTATTGTGCCTGCCTTTTTGTTTACTTCTATTGATTTTCATTTTCTCTGCAATTTCAAGTCACATTTTGTTTGGTACATTTAGACTGCAGCTCTCCAAATCTATATGTATTACAGCAGCTGTGAACTTTTTACAAACTTCCATACAAACTACTCACTGTTTTGGACTTGCTTAAGATATGCATTACCTCCAAAGCTGGAAGAGTAAAAGTGCTTGCTCCAAATATGCAAGCATTCATTTTTACAACCCATACTGTGCTCAGTTATGTAGAAATTAACTTGATTGAATAGTTTTCCACAGTCCTTTCATCTTCTTCCATACCTTTAACTCTCATTAATCTTCATTATACACACTTTTTCAGTTACATGCTTATTTAATATATTGTGAAATGGGTTGCATGCATAAATAGATCCACATTCATACTGATTAATATTATTTGCCCATTATTCATGATCTCTAACCCAATTAAAAAGAGTGTGAACATTATTTCTAGACTCTTAGTTTTAAGAGATTCCAAATTAATTCATCTAATGCAAACATAGCTCCTTCAGTTTTGTTTGGGCCTTTTCACCTTAAAAATGACAAATAACCTCAGCAGGTGTTTATTATGATTATGGCATCATTTTATATCATTTTATGCCATGCGAGAAAACGAGATATTTGCAACTAAAGTATTAAGTGATATTTGCCATGCCAATAAAGTAGTTCTGACAGAGAGAGAAGAAAAGTTCAGGGTTCATTACGATCAGCTACAGCATATTTGGCATGTGTGGATTTAGCTAATTTGGCATGTGTGGATCTGGCAGCGAAACCAGCCAATGTTCTTGTTCACCACACAAATGTGCTACAGTATTATCAGCATGCTAAACAAGCTAGTTGTTCAGTTTTGTTTATGGAAATATGCATGCCCTACATCCTCACTTCACCCTTCAAGTGGCATGAAATAAACAAAAGGTAATCACACACAAAACATAAATACTACGTGTGTGCAGCAATATGTGTGCAAAGCAGTGTGTGCTTCTAATAAAGAATGATAACAGAACTTTGATATGAAGTCATAACCTTCATTATAACTAATTAGTATTTCTCTGTTTTTCTCTAACTCTCCCTCTAGGCTGGTGTGTGTGTGTGTGTGTGTGTGTGTGTGTGTGTGTGCACGTGTATGTAGTATGTTGAAGTTCTTTCTGTTCTCTTCTATAGAGTGGCTTCAGGCTCCCTGCTCATATTGGTGTATTACACAAATTTTAATGTAATCATTTGAAATTGATTATAATAGGAGATGATGACTGCAGGCTACCACACTAGATCCATTTTGCCCCTTTTCTGGATTTTTACACTGAATGCACTTTTAGATGAGAAATGAATGGCAGTTAAGGATAGAAATTAATGTCATATAGTCCAATAGAGTGATGTTCATTTTTTCACATATTTAGCATGTTAGGAAGCTGGGATCAGAGTGTAGGGTGAGCCATGATACTACACAGTAAAATCCCTAGTGTTGAATTAACACCCAGATTGTTTATTTGAGTCCAATGGACTTATATAAACACTGTAGGGTGTAAATTCAACACTGTGGGTGTTAAATCAACACTGGTGATTTTGCTGTGTATGGAGCAGGCAAAGGTTTAAGGTCTTGCTCAAGAGCCCAATGGTGGCAGCTTGGTGGAACTGGGATTTGAACTCACAAGTTTTTCAACATGAACCCACACTGAACCAAACCCAGACTGAGCTACCAGTGAATAAATCGGTAAGGAGGTATGTATGAATGCAAGTCAGATTAAAATTCCAGACAGGTTGATGAAGCTAACGCCTGGCATGAGACAATTCACTACAATTCTGAGAAATCAAATTATGAGGAGACCTTGTGCATAATCAGACACTGATATAGTGTATTACTAAAAAACAGGATGATGTCTTGAGTAACAACAGGAGGAAGAAGAAGAACAAGAGAAATGTGTGGAAATTGGGGCAATTCTGAATTGAAGTTGGTCATTCATTCACGTTCTTCAGATGATTGGCACAGCATGGGACTCAGCAATTTATGAGTGAATCAGCAGCAGACTTTAATAATATGGCAGGGAAAGAGTTTGAACAGTTAGAAATGTAAATCCACCAAAACCACTGGTTTATTAAATGTCACATTCTGTGTAATGGGACGTGGCAAATGTGAGTTCCTGCATCCTGGTAAAACATATACTTTAAATACTGTACATCTGTATGACACATGAATGAACATTACCACTAATAGTATGTATGCTTTTAACACATTTGTTTGAAAAAAAAAAAAATAAATTCCTGGGTTTAGAATGTAAAACACTATAAGACTGGTCTATTTGGTTTCATCAGTTAGAATTAATTTCTCCCAGTGTGTTATGTCAGCACCACTTTCGGCTGTGAACCCCACTACCCGGGAGTTCATCACAACCTCACAATATGGCTGCCTTGGACTTGGACCTCACATTCTACAGCCAGATGGTCCTGTCACAGTCTCTCATGTTGATCATACTTACCTGTTCTGTATTTCCCCCATGATTAGTATCCCTATTTAAGTCCCAATATTCCTTTGTCTAGTTGCTAAGTCTCTGCTGTGTTTCATGTTGTAGTCTCCAAGTTCTTGTTCTGCTTGTATTATGAGTCATATTTTAATTTTGTTTGTTTTGTTTGCCTGTTACACAATAAATAGCCTACACTTGCATCCATCTCCACCACTACCTGACAAGTTGGATACTCAGGAAACTGGGTTTCTTTTGGATCTTTGGGAGTTACTTCTTCAAAATTACAGACTCAGAACTTTTTCAGAAAGGGAAACACCACACAGACAAATCAAAGAACGCCACAGGGTGCTTGTTAAATTTTTTTCTTTCCAATAGTGTAAAACAAGACAAAGCATGCTTTCATGGTGGTTGATACGTTACAACCCGAAGTTGATTCTTTTCCTATAACAGCATGTGCTGAAGTATTTTAGTCCTCTTGTATATTATTTTACTTTATTTCTTTTAATAAAACAATATGCCAGTCCTTTATTGATTAAAAATAGCACATCGTTTTCGTTTACATTTAATGTTGTGAAAGACCTGCAAAACAATGTATATGTTCCTGTCATCAATTACAATGTAGTAGCTATAAACAATTTTTCCCTCACTTTTTCTTTTTGAATTTAATACAACAAGAAAAAATGTAGCGTTTTACCTAGAAACCTCAAAGCACATTTCCTCCATTATTATACTTTGCTGTGTCGGTAAAGGAATAGCATTAATATAAGTCTGTAATAGATTACAGCTGGCACAACTGACACAGCTGTGCTGATAGAGAAAATTAATCAACCCCTTCCAACCAACCAGAATTTATTTTAAAATATATGGGACAAAAATATGGTGTACAACAAAAGTAATCAAATATATTTCAGAAACACAGCACCACACCAAAATATTTTCTCACTCTTCCATCTTCATTCCTGCTTCTGTGAACAAGTATGAGAGTGATTCTGGATAATCAGGGAGAAATACAGTCCTAAATCATTCCACTCCCTGTTCCTCTCCTTTGCTCTATTTGTCTTTCGACATCAGAGGCAAACTCACATGCCAGCTGTGGGCATTGCTGTGGTCTTTCCATTATGTCAGACACTGTGCTTTCAGTGCCAAGCTCCTCTGAGTTAACCAACCCTTCAGTGGCCAGGGATATCAGCATAATCTTTCCAAACTGAGTTCAATCAGAGACTGATTATTCCAGCCAGGAAAAACGCCACCAATCCATATCTTACACACATCCATATACGCTATCAACCGTATCTCACTTTTTTCCATTTCTGACCCTGTACTGCTGATAAAACAAGTTGTGTGTCAGAAAAAATTTGATAGAGTGGAACACGATGTGTACACTATTTGTTAATATGGTTACACAAGCACACTTGCACACTAGACAAAATGATTTTAATTTCTATGAGGCTAATCTACAGACACTGATTGGTCTAACATTTAAAAGTGTTGATTGATAAATTCTGACGTACATTTTTTGCTTCTCTTTTTGGCCATAATGGAAGCACCTCTTATGGTGCATGACGGATGTGCTTAAATATTTATCAGTTCATTAATCAGACAGTACAAAAATTACAGTGAGTCCCCTTGGGTCCCTGCTGTACCTGGCAGAACCATAAATAAGAAAGTACTTTATCATTTCCGTGTCTCAGCAGGGGCCTGAATCTGGGCGGACAGGTCTGTGCCGCTGCTTCTTCCAGCTCATAAATAAAGTACTGGCATGCTGTGCTAGCGTCTGGATTGTACCATATCTGCCATCATTGACAAGCACCACCTGTGTAGCAAGTTATATCATGCAACACTTTGACAGAGCCTGATCATCTTTGTTAAACTGATATTAAAGGTTATCCAGGGCTATTTTAGTGGGTAGAAAGCATTATTTGGACATTAGCAATTTTAAAATGCACTTGGACTTTATAAATTACATAAATGCAATTAAACTACAGGGTAAAAACAGCTGAAAGATATGATTTAAAAGTAGTCATAAGTAATTTAGGGATGAAATAGATTTCTGGAATGTCTCATAAGTCAGAGTGACTTACTGGGGTATTATTATTTTATTATTATTATTATTATTATTATTATTATAAACTTGAATTATAGGAGCTGATTCTAACACAAGAAAAGCCATTTTGATATGCAAATAGATATTCAGAAAATGGTTAGAAACCATCCATCCATCCATTTTCTATACCGCTTTTCCTACACAGGGTGGGGAGGGAGCCTGGAGCCTATCTCAGAGAACTCAGGGCACAAGGCGGGTGACACCCTGGATGGTCACAATCACACACACATTCGCACACTATGGACAATTTGGAAATGCCCATTACAATGCATGTCTTTGTACTGAAGGAGGAAACCGGAGTACCTAGACTAAACCTCCGAAGCATGGGAAGAACGTGCAAGCTCCACACAAAGAGGGCAGGGATAGGATTTCCCAATGCCGGAGGTGCGAGGCAAACATGCTGACCACTAAGTAAAGTTAGATATTAAGGTAAATACATACAATATACAACAACAATGTGAATTAATTGTTTTGTTTGTTTATAAATCTGTTTAATACTAGTTGTACAGCACTTTGGCTTAACTTTGGTTGTTTTCAAATGTGCTTTATAAATCAGTAAACTAAACTAAACTAAATTCTTGATTCTGATTGGTCAAAAGACCATTATTTTTCTAAAGCAGGAGCTCTGACAATAAAGCTGGCTGTAAATCAAATGACAAGTTATATCATTTGACATCATTTCTATAGTAACAGATCATTCACAGGTTTTCAGATGCTCATAGACTGTAAAGTATGGTGAATGCTCCACATAACCAAAGACTAGTGACAAACTGATTTGACTGATTTGTAAGTGTTGTTGTTTAACAAAATGTGTATGGTGAGTCTTTCTAGAAAAATATGTTTATTTAACATATATGGAAGGGGTCTCCAGTCAGTAATTATTCTGCTACAGGAAAGTCTTCAGGACAGACAGCTCTAGCAGACTGTTTTCTGTTTTCCAGTTCTCTGTAACATTCTGCATTTTTTATTAACCTCAAGGAAGAGATTAAAAGAGGTTGGTGATGAAACGAGTGTTTATAGCTGCTCTAAGTGGTTATAGGAATAAAAAAAAAAAAACACAGTGTTGTTCATTAATAAATAACAAATAATGATAATAATAATATTTGCCAAACTGTCGTGGTATAAGAGGAAGACAACAGTTCAGGACTAGATATTATTGGAAAATACAGTATTCAACTTTAGGAGTGTAACAGCACAATGTGAATCCCAATCCCAGTCTGAGGTATCAATGTTTTATTTATTATACAGTTATTGAAAATTCCAGACTAACTTAAAGACATAGACTTATATACTACTGTATAAAAAATTTGGTCAGCTGTAAAAGTTTACACAAATATTCCTTTTTGTTATTTGTACTTGCTGTGGACTCAGAAACAAAGATTAAATCAAACTAACTTATTGATATTCGTTCTGCTCACTAATCCTCAACAAAACATTAAAAGTCATGCAAATTGTTATTTATTTCTTTGGGTTTATGCAGTTATACTGATAATTAAAACAGGCAACAATTACAAGGAAAATATTATGGATTCTGTAAGGCACTTTGCCCAGCTGAACAGTTGTTACCTCTCAAATCCATGTTCATCACTCTGGCTTAATAACTACATAACTTTTATATTAGTTTCACTGTACTTTCTGAATATTTTATAGCAGCTACTAAATAATATGCTTTAATGTGAATAAGTGAATAATAAACTGAGATGTTAACTTGGCTAAGTTGTACTGAAACTTACTGATTTGAAACTAGACTGTAGTTTCTGGTTACCCACTGGCCATTAGGTAGAAACAATATAGCACCACTATACCATCTTACAGTACAAATGTATGACTTACATACACTAAAAACTGAATTTCAATCATTATATGCATTTAAAATGGAATAGACTTGTCTAGACACTGTCTATTATATAATGTGTATTTCTAAGTACAGTAACACACCCCTTGGCCTGGAAAAGAAAATCTGGAGCGATAAGATGATTATTAACCTGTCTGAGTAAATGTAGTAGTAAAGAAGTTGCTCAAAAGACATAGCAAACTGTGGCATGTGTAAGTATGGCATGTGTAAGTATGGCTCTGCATAGAGTAGGCTCACTTTCTCTGTTGATGTTGTGACTGTTGTCAGCAGAAGAAGTATGCATTATACTGAAGCATTATAATTACTTGCATAGAACAACAGTGCAGTTTTTCAGGGCTACAAAGTAGACAGTTTTTGACTGGCCAAATCGGTTAATTGAGCCGAACCCCACTGAGCTGAAGATCAACTGCAAAAACCTTGTATATAGAAAGGAAGTCAGAACGATTACCTTATATTTTGGGTAGATCAGTAAAGACATCCAAGTTTGTAAATGTTGTGAGGGCAATGTAACACACATTTCAAGTGGTCACAGACTGCACAGAATTTATTTATTAAATGTACTACATGTAAGTATCAGATTTGAGTTGTCAAGATTGACAACTCAAGAGGTTCTGGAGAGAACTTCCATAAAGGGCACTAAAATAAACAAAGTCAATATTTGATGTGACAACCCATTTCCTTAAAAATGCATCATTCAGAAAAATATTTCAACTCTGCACCTCTGGATCTTGATATTTGCCCATACAGAAGGGGGATGAATACTTATGCAAGGCACTTTACATTACAACTAATTAGCCCATTTCTGAGTTACCTAACTGCTTCAGGGCTAAACCTGTAACGAACTAGCTAAAAGATAACTAACTGTCATATACCTTAAACTCAACATTCTCCACTTAAATGTCATAGGCATTGCGTCATTTCAGATTCAATGCCTAGGGCTGAACAAAGAAAATGTTAAAAATCAAATAGCAATTTAAAGATACACAGTACATGTACATATTTGTATGCTTTATTTTCCTCTAATTATCTGTATATATTATCTGTAAATCAGATCTCAGTTGTTACAGAGTGCTCATTATATAATTGTTGAGTAGCTTTTTTTATATATTGCAATGTTAAACTGTTTAGAAGAAAGTGATGTTTTCATATTCCAGAATGCAACTAATTTAATAAACAGCTTCCTTGTCATAAAACACATAATGCAATATTTGAAGTAAGAATGAAAGGAAACATCAAATGGCAAAACTAAGGAAACTATCAAAGGACCTCATGTTAAAAGGGGTAACCTCTTTTTTTTTTTTTTTTAAAGAGAGTAATAATCCTTTTTATAAGAAGAGAGTTGCTCCATCCATTTGTTCATGGTCTTATTGAATTACTTTTGCAAGGACTGTGTGGACATGAGACTACAGTCTCTATTCAGAATGTTCTTTCAAGCTAAATTATGTGCAGTTTAGTTTGATGTTCTAATCAGTGCATACACACCGGTAAACCAGGCCTACCAAGACAGATCTTTGAGATGAAAAATACCTAGAAAAACTATTTTAAAAAGAAACACAAATCGGTCAGGCCTGCAGCAACATCAGCATCAGCCGGAAAAAATAAAAAGGATCAGGTACTGAGAGCAACCTGATTTGGGATATAAATATTCACTAGTTCAGTGGAATAATCCTGCTGAAGCAAGGCAGTGCATTACTTTTACAACAAAAGCTGCTTACTGAATAAGACAATCATTGCATTAGGTTGTGAGGTGACAAAAAGAAGAGATATACAGTAGATTTGATTTGAGGGCAACATTTTCCAGCCAAATTATGCATTTTATTCCCAAACAGAATAAAATGCAGGAGTCTGATATTTTTGCTAAACAGATGATTAATGGAAAGTAGCTCTGTGAATTGTAACGATTTGGAAAAACACAGACTGTCTGACATGCATACAGAACTCTCATTACTCTCATGCTTTAAATGCCAGAAATTTGTGTATTGTGTTAGAGTTTTTTATTTCTTTCTCTGTCTCTTTTTCAGTCTCTGCCCCAACACCTCTATTCTTTCCATCTCTCCTGCTCTGGTTTTTTTTTTTTTGTATCTCACTCTATGTCCACCTATTAAGTATTAAGTATGCAATAAGTGTTGTATACTGTGCAGTGTTTACTGATGCCTCAGTGCCAGATTGAGAAGGCCCACATTGCTTCTCTGTAGACATCAAGAGTCAGCTGTGGAGTATAAAGTATTCATGTTAGAATATTGATGAGCATATCTGGTTAAGACCATGTGGCTTTGTGTGCCCATATGTCTGTGCATACTGCTAGCAGGGACCTAGCCTGCAGCATATGGTGTATCTGCCCTGAATTGAGCATTATTTGTATCATTAACATCCGTTGTGCAAGGCCATACAGTAGAGTTCAACAGTCTGAGTCACTGACCAAGAACTATGACTTAAGTTTTCATTTCATTTATCAGTGAGAAAACATAGTGGAAGCAGTTGTTAGTCTGTGCCGATGCATTCATTTGTTTCTTGTGTGTTTTGTGAAGTTTCACATCTTTCAGTTTGAATCATAGCTGTATTTTCTTGTGCATGTTTCCTTGTTTCTTCTTTCTTAGTGTCACTTTAAACTATGGAATTGCCTACATATAAACTGATCCCAGATTATGGGCACTAACATTTTACACCAATTAGGCATAAGATTAAAACCACAGACATGTGAATTGAATAACATTAATTATCTCATTAGAATGGCACCTACAAAAGGGTGATATATATTAGTCAGCAAAGGAACAGTCAGTTCTCGAAGTTGATGTGTTGGAAGCAGAAAAAATGGGCAAGTATAAGGATCTGAGCAGGTCTTGTCAAAGTGCCCATGCTGACTTCTGTTCACCACCAAAAGCACCTACAATGGGCACGTGAACATCAGAATTGGACCATGGAGCAATGGAAGAAGGTGACCTGGTCTGATGAATCACGTTTACCTGTGGAAGAGATGGCACCAGAATGCACAATGGGAAGAAGGCAAGCCAGAAGAGGCAGTGTGATGCTCTGAGAATGTAATGTTCTGCTGGCAAAGTTCTGCTGGGAAACCTTGGGTCCTGACATTCATGTGGATGTTACACGTACCACCTACCTAAACATTGTTGCAGACCAAGTACACCCCATCATTGTAATGGTATTCCCCAGTGGCAGTAGCGGAATGGTTTGAGGAACATGACAAAGAGTTCACTGTCTTAACTTGGCCTCCAAATTCCCCATATCTCAATCTCATTTGTGGTTTTAATGTTATGGGTGATCTCTCTCTCTCTTTCTCTCTCTCTCTCTCTCTCTCTGTGTGTGTGTGTGTGTGTGTGTGTGTGTGTGTGTGTGTGTGTGTAGTTCCCAGTGATGCAGAGAGTTGTGCTAATTGATTCACTCTCACAATGCTCATCATTAACATTGTGATAGTAGTATTAGGTGCTCCCAATTGATTGGTATAGCTTATTTAGTGCATGTTGTGAGGTTTTCAGGGTTTATGGGAGCATGCTATGCTAAGCTTCATGAGGGTTGCTAGAGCTGGAGCAATGGCTTTACTAAGCTTTAGCAAAATGGCTCTATCAACCAATGACAACAATGGCAAGAAAAACTTGCTCAAATTGACCTGAGGAGGGGGAGTCCCTGGGAGGAACAGCTAGTTTATTAGCTAGGCTTGGACTTCTAATTTATAAGGTAGTTTATGAGTTTGGGTGGGATGGTGGTGCAGCAAATAGCCTTACAGCTCCAGGGTCTTGGGTTTGATCCTGAGTTCTAATCAATCAGCTAATCATGTGGCAAGAGAACAATGTATAAAATAATGCAGATTGGCAATATGTTGAAATGTGTTAAATACCAAAACTGCACAGTTGAAGACAGTGGAAACTGTCCAGTTGATGTTTTTCCAATCTTCAACTGACCAGCTTTCGTAAGCCTGTGTATTCTCAGATTCCTGGTTTTGCCTGAAGTCCCAATGTGGTCTTCTGCTGTCGTAGCCCATCCATCTCAAGGTTTGACATGTTCTATTCTGAGATGTGTTCTGAGATGCTTATCTGCTCAGCACTGTGTGGTTATTTGTGTTACCATATTCTTCCTGACAGCTCAAATCAGTCTGACCATTTTCTTCTGACCTCATTCATCAACATGACATTTCCACCTACAGAACTGCCAATTAGTGAAAATCCCAGGAGGTCAGCAGACTTGAAATACTTAGATCAACCCATCTGGCACCAACAACCATATAACAGTCACTGATTCCTCATTCTGATGTTTGATGTGATGCTCTTGACTTGTATCTGCATGATTTTATTCATTGTGCTGGTGCTACATGATTGGCTGATTAGATCATTGCATTAATGCATGGTCTACAGCTATTCTTAATAATGTAGCTGGTAAGTGTATATATTGAGAGCTTCTTGAGAGCTGTTTTGGAGCGTTTTAAATTCTTTTCTTCTTAACTGATCCCCAGAGGATTTAGATCTCTTCATCTTTCAGCTCAGGTCTACTGGTATCATCAAGTATTTTTTTTTCAAGTCAAGTCATTTTCTTGTTATATCACATTCTACACAGTAAATCATTTTTTAAATTGTTTTAAAACTGGAGGCATGCAGACTGGAAGCAAACAGGGCCAGCCCGGTAACATCACAGTGGCTGAACATCACAGTGGCTGATCACAGCGGTTTGTCAGAGCAGCAGCATGAGGTACTGGTCCCTCCTGTCATGAGAACTGACCTCGACCACCAGGTGAAATTTCCACAAGAGATCACCATAACCTCCTTGCGGCCATATAACTCGCTCTGGTCTACCTCCACTAGGACCAACACTTTGGTTGAATTAACTGTTCTATGGGAAGAGGGAATGGAGGCTGTTTTCAAGAGAAATAAGGAAATGTACACAGAGTTGTCATCTGTGTGTTCACAAGCAGGGTGGAGGGTGTTCACCTATCCAGTGGAAGAAGGTTACAGAGGCTACACTGGAACATCCATGCAGCAGTTCCTGAAGTCACTTGGGATCACTGCCACCAAGCCGAGGAAGGCTCTCAAAGACCTGGCAGAGGAGGCAGAAATAGAGAGCTTTTGGCTTTGTCTCCAGGAAAGGAAAGTGTGGGGAAAGCAAATATCCTACGGTTGGTGGTAGGGAGACATCTCTACTGCTGCTCCACCATCTCAAGATTTTCCAGGATTAAAGAAGTGAAACATCAGTGAAGGGTGGCTGGCACAGTGGTACATCAGGCAGAAATGCCTAGCAGGTAGAAGCAGATGTGCTCACAACTAAACTCAGCATGTATTTTTACATTCTTAACATTTATTTTTATTATATACAGAAATTTTGTTGGTATACAGTAATGATCAGTATTCCATATGGCAATAATAATAATAATAATAATAATAATAATAATAATAATAATAATAATTACTTATTGTCTAGCAGATTTTTTTCTTCTCTCTGGAATCTGATAGTTCTATGTCTATTATGTTCCTGCTTTTAATTAACTTGAGATCCTCATGTGCTGTGTGCTGTAGACTATATATATATATATATTAGATTTTTACACTTGTTCTGATGTACTGTGTTTGCAATGGAAATATTAAAGCATTAGTACTCTAGAATAGGCATGTGCAATACATATAAAAACATACTGTAATGGACTGACATTAAGAAAAGTAAAGAATGTTAGTATGATTTTTATTTTTTAAAAGTATGAGTTTATTTCACAATTCAATTAAACAATTAAACAATGTTTACATCTATAACAAATGTTCTAAATATGATTAAAATAGTTCTTCTCTTTTGGTTGGAGCCATGCTGCTATTATATTAGCTGTTGTCAAACACTTTGATGGTTTGACTTGCAGATTTTGACTGTGTATTGTCAGAACACACACTATTTGGGAGTATTGCTCCCATGGAAAATATTTACAGAGCATCTATACAGAACAGTGCCTCTCCTGTCAAATTGACAGACTGAGTAATTGCTTATGTTGCTACTGGCAGAAACCACTACTGAATTAAATCATTATTCTGTAGCTGAAGGAGGCAGGTTGATCAGAGTCAGCAGTTAATCAAGGAAAAGAGAGCAGGGCTTGTGGGCTTTGGGTTAATGATTAAATTAATGAACTTATAACTCTGAAGTTATAAGATTAATATATAACAATAATAATAATAATAATAATAATAATAATAATAATAATATTAATAATAATTATTATTATTATTATTATTATTATTATTATTATTATTATTATACCTTTTATTTATAGGCACCTTAGAAGACAATCAAGGACACCTTACAACATAGAGGCAAATAAATAAAATATTAGCAAACATACAAACAAAAAACACAAACATACAATTATATAAAAAGAGTCAATCAATCAAATGAATAAAATGTATTCTAAACAAATATGTTTTAATCTCAGTTTTAAACTGGGAAAAATAGAATCCAACTGGCGAATATGCAGTGGTAAAGAATTCCATAATTTCGGCACAAAACAACTAAAAACAAAAGAACTTAATTTAAAATTTGGAACAGTCAATAAGTCTGCAAAAGGTGATCTTAAAGAACGTGAAGGAATGAATAGTTGAAGAAGGTCTGATAGATAAAGAGGAGCCAAATTATAAACAGCTTTGTAGGTGAGCAACAAAATGTTGTAATGGACACGATAATGGAGAGAAAGCCAGTGTAGTTGAAAAAGAATAGGTGTAATATATTCAGAAGTACGTGTACAGCTAACAATCCTTGCAGCTGAGTTCTGAATTAACTGCAGTCAGTGAAGTTGTTTTTCAGGAATTGCAGTAATCAATTCCTGATGTTACCAGAGCATGAATAAGGACTTCAGTATTATATTGAGAAAGCAAAGAACAGAGTCTAGCAATATTACATAAATGAAAAAATGCAATACGTGAAATATTATTAATATGAGAGCCAAAAGAAAGCAAACCATCAAATATAACACCAAGGCTTTTCACTTGGATGGAAATACTAACTGTGCAGTTGTCAATATGCAGAGTAAAAGATGGTGTTTTAGATAAGGTAGACCTAGATCCAATAAGAAGAACTTCACTTTTGTTAGTATTAAGCATTAAGAAATTGTTAGTCATTCATATGTTAGCAACCTGCTAACATTTAGTAAGTTCAAAATGGAGAAAGGAAATATTAGGTTTTGTAAATATGTACAACTGTGTATCATTTGCATAAAAAAGGAAATTAATGCCATAAGTGCGAAAAATATTACCAAGAGGTAAAATATGAATGATAAATAAAAGCGGACCCAACACTGACCCCCTGTGGAACACCGTTAGTAACCGATACTGTCTCCGATTGAACATTCTTAAGCTGTTTTCAATCATTTAAATAGGATGAAAACAAAAAAAATTGCATTATCAGTTACCCCAATGCAAGCCAATCAATCTAATAATACTGAATGACTAATGGTATCAAAGGCAGCACTAATAGCTAGAAGAATAAAAATAGACAGGAGGCCAGAGTCTGCTACAAGAAGATCATTTGTGATTATAACAAGAGCTATTTCAGTACTATATTTAGATCTAAAACCCAACTGAAAAGGTTCATAAAGGTCATTACTTTGCAAATGTGATTCAAGTTGAATTTCTACTATTCTTTCAAGAATTTTGGAAATAAAAGGAAGATTGGAAATGGACCGATAATTATTTAGATCACTAGGATCTGCACTGGTATTATTAATAATTGGAGTGATAAAAGCCAATTTTAATGATGAAGGAACAGTAGCAGTAGATAGTAAAGAATTTATTATAGCTGCAATAATAGGAGAAACTGAATGAATACAAGATTTAACCAAAACAGTGGGTAAATGATCGAGTGGACAAGTAGAGGACTTGGGTTGGTAACCAGAAAAAATGAAATTGTCCAGGTTTAGCAGTACTTATTCGGATATTCCGACGAGATCTATGGTGAATATATTTCGAGTGTCATAATAGATCTGGGTGATTAAACAAAGACAATGGCGGTTTGTTTAAGGGCCTGAGTCTGTAGCGCTCTGCTGCCATATACATAAAACGTGGAGCAGCGTTGATCAGAGTAAATGACAGAATAATCCATAACAGCAGCTCGAGGAACCATATGGCGTAATCTCTTAGTGCTAAAACATGATTATTATTATTATTATTATTATTATTATTATTATTATTATTACTATTATTATTACTATTATTATTGTTGTTGTTGTTGTTGTTGTTGTTATTATTATGTTATAAAATTAATATGCAACTGGATATAAGTGTATTTGTTTTACACCAACATTTTACTTAAAAGTCTAAAAAACCTTACTGAGGGTGTCAACCTTAAATTGACATGGCTGATGTCAATTAAATGGCTGAATACCTTAAAATCACAGAACTGTCAGATACAGTAGAAGTGTAAAATTCCAATACAGAGAAAACTAACAGAACAATGGTGGAAGAAGAACAAGAGGCCAAGCTGTCCAACTATTCTGCAACTGAATATACTGTCTCATGTTTTTATGAATGACCAATTTCAAGACTGGACTCAACTGGGAGTCAGGTATGAGTCTGTGTGTGTGTGTGTGTGTGTGTGTGTGAGAGAGAGAGAGAGAGTGTGGGCGGGTGTGTTTGTGTATGTGTGTGTGTCTGTGTGTGTGTGTGTGTGTGTGTGTGTTAGGTCCATTAACTGAATCATCTGTGCAGCTGGTAGGTCAGCTGGTGTAATTGCAGACACATTTTTAACAGGCTGTGCCAGGCCTGTCATGCATTGTCTTAATTAACCAAAACTCACCTCATTCCACTAGGCATATTCACACACACACACACACACACACACACACACACACACACACTATCCTATGTAGACATAATACAGTGTATACTCCAGTGATGTTATTAATGTAGCTAATTAATGCTAAACCTACAACTAAACCTAGCCATAATCTTAACCTCAGTAGCCAAAATGAAACTCTTTGCTCTTTTAACTAAATAAAAGCTGCAGTGTCTATTAATTGTGGAGCTACCCCCCCACACCCACACACACCCACACCCAACTATTTTGCTGTTCAGTGCATTTCTCTCTATCTCTCTGTCCATCTCTCCTTCTTTCAAAACCCTCGAGTCCTCTTTTCATCAGTTCTGAAAAATGAAGAATGACTGAAAAGACAGACAGCAAAAAGGGGACAAATATTTATCTGCAGTGTAGTTACATGAATAGGCTAGGTGTCCAGTCTTGTCATCAGAAAGTGCAGACAGGAAAACACCTAGCTGCCAATGGAGAAAAAATGTCTTTTCACTTCATTGCATGTACTGTATTCAATATAGATTCAGTTGTTTTAGAAACACACTTAAAAATCTGCAAAAAATGTATCAGCATGTCACTTCCTGACAAGCAGTAAGTGTCACCCTCACCACCCCCATAAAAACCACACACTTTTCACAAACACCTCCACACACATCTGAGGAATAGATGGCCAGTCTTTCTGCTCATATCTCCTCATACATAAACACCTATTATTGTTATTATCACTATTATCTCTATTATTGTTGCTGCTGTAATGATCCATTTCCTGTTGTTATTATTATTATTATAGTTAATATACAGTATCTCACAAAAGTGAGTACACCCCTCACATTTTTGTAAATATTTGATTATAACTTTTAATGTGACAACAC
>JANDJT010000060.1:13803503-13839922 GCA_024331685.1 Stegophilus panzeri | reverse complement strand
GAAAATGCCCATTTCCACCATCAGGGCAATAATTAAGAAGTTCCAGTCAACTGTAAATGTTATGAATCAACCTGGAAGAGGATGTGTGTCTATATTGTCTCAACACACTGTGCAGAGGATAGTTGAAGTGGCCAGAGGAGGTTTTGGTGCACACAGAGAGGTAGCCATATGGAAAAGTGCCTCATGCAAACGGTTAAATATGGTGGTGGATTTTTTACTGTTTTGGTGCTGTTTTTCTGCCAGAGGACCTGGACATTTTGTTAGGATACATGGCATTATGGACTCTATCAAATGTCAACAGATATTAAATGAAAACCTTACTGCCTCTGCTGGAAAGCTTTAAGCTTTAAGCTTTCCAGCCAGTGAGCCAAAACATACATCAAAATCAAAACAAAAATGGTGTACTGACAATTAAATCAAGGTCCTGCCATGGCCATCCCAGTCCCCTAACTTAGAAACCCATAGAAAATCTGTGGTGTGATCTGAAGAGGTGCGTGCACCAGCATGGACGTCAACATTTGAAGGATCTGGAGAGATACTGTATGGGGGAATGGTCTCAGATCCCTTGCCATGTATTCTCCAACCTCATCAGGCATTATAGGAGAAGACTCAGAGCTTCAAAGCACAAAGTATTGAATAAAATGGTGCCAATAATTGTTGCACACCTATATTTAACAAAGATTTTTTTATTTTTTTTTGATAAACCTGTGTTGTGTTTGCAATTGTTTGATATCCACGAGAGCAGAGTATTTTTGTGAATGTTTTGAGCAAAAGATCAAAAGGTTAAACAATAAAGATGTTTTCCACAGCCTTCTTTGCTCATATTTACCAAGGGTATTAGTGGAGGGAAATGTGCATTCAGGGTGTGCGGTGGCTTAGTGGTTAGCATGTTTGCCTCACAACCCCCAGGAACTGGGGTTTGAGTCCCACTAGGGCCATGTGTGTGGAGTTCTCCCTGTGCTTTTCTCTGGGTACTCCGGTTTCCTCCCCCAGTCCAAAGACATGCATGGTAGGCTGATTGGTGAATGTGTGTGTGATTGTGTGCCCTGCGATGGATTGGTGTACCCTGCCTTGTGCCTGATGCTTCTGAGGTGACCCTGAAAAGGATAAATCAGTATAGAAGATGGATGGATGGACTATACATTCAGAGCTGTTATAGAAATTAATCCACCTCAAGAATTCAATGGCACAGGGGTACAAAGAAAGATAGCAAAGCAAAGCCAACCTTATTTAGTGAGTTATTTGTTACTTAGAATCTAGTTACAGTTCTTTTTCTTTTTTCTTTACAGAAACAATGAGGGGAGCAAAAGATCTTTATCATGTTCCAGAGACACCAAATGAGTTGTGTTTGAGCAATAAGACACAAAACATTTTTTTTTTTACTTTTTACGGCATATTGAAAACAATGAGGGTATGCTCTCGATATTCTCATTTTGATGAGTTGGAAATTTACAGCCCTGTTAGGTTATTTATATAAACAAATTATAGCTGTGAACTGCATCTTTTCTATCTTCTTCTCTCTGTGGCTATTTGACTCTCTGTTATGCGTGGGGACACACTCTTTCTCTGTTAATATTGGTTTTTTTTTTAAATTATTTATATTTCTATGAACTGAGAATGTGATCACAGTTTTTACACTTTTTTTAAATTATACATCATTGGAAGCTTGTGTGGAAGTTATAAATGGAGGATTACAGGATATACCGATTTAATTAAGTTACACTGGCCAACTGGTGAGAGAAAGATCATTCTAGCAAAGGTAAAATTACCTGTGTAATTTACATTTATCTCTGAATTATTACATTTTCCTCTAGCTTTAGCTCAATACATAGTCATGAAACTAGCAGGTGAATTAACATTGACATTTAATTGTCAGTAAACAAATTTCTATTAGTTCACAAAGCACACAGTAAATATCAAGTTATAAGAAAAATATGAGGTGAGGACATTAGTCCTTCATGAAGGCCCTACCTCTTCATGAAGTACTTAAAAATGTATAATTTTTTTTCTTGTGTTTTTCATACTATGCAGTCAACATAGATAAATGTAAATGATGTCCACTGGTAATTTGTAGTGATTGACATCTTTAATTGGATTGATTTTCTCAAAATGTTGCACTTTTGCATCCTTAGAAGATTTATCCATATAAAGTTCTTTATGTTTGGGGTACTCCCTCAACATGGTATGCAGAGTTTGTGTCAAAACTAAAGCATGTTTACATCTAATGTTTAAATGAAGCAGATAATGTGAACAAGGAAACCACTCCAGAAATATAGCAGATCAATCAGAGCAACGCCACTTGACATTGTTTCCCAGGCCCTACACTGTAAAACCTGTTAAGTTTACTTTACTTAAAAAATTTGAGGAAACACATTGCCTTAAAAAATTAATAAAGGAAATGCTTATTTAAAAAAAAAAAGTTACAGGTATTATGAACTTTAAGTAGGGAAAACCTGGACATTTTAAGTAAACTGAACTAACATACAGGTTACTCTAACTCAGATTTATGCTTCCTGATCAATTAATTTTTAATAGTTGTCAACACTTAGATAAGTAGGAAGGGCCAGAAAGAACAAGTAAAGCAAATACATGTAACTGTGTCAAAGTCTTTGAAGATAAAAGCATTTCTTTGAAGATAAAAGTATTTTATGTCAACTGCACCCAATTAAATTGTGTAATCTCATAAGAACTAAAATTGCCAAAATGTATGAAAAGTATATGACCTGCCAAGCATATCACATTTAATTTACATCACATTTATTGGTAACATGTGTTCAATACATGTGATCTAATGCATACAAGCAAGCAGAACAAAACACTTCACCCAACAGTAAAAAAATATATATATATATATATATATATATATATATGCATTCACCTCCTCTACAAATCCCTGACATCTCTGTATTCCACATAAGTTACACATATTTATTAACAGCTTTGAAATTAGTTTCGTAAAAGAACATTTTACACTATTCAACAGGATCATTTTCAATGTTAGGAAATAAACCTAAGATGTCTTCATCTTTTCAAGGTTCCACTTCATAGTGGAAGGATTAGCCACTCAGTAGTATGATATTGAACATTGCCCAGGGCCACAGTGGGAATCAAACCCCCAATCCTGGGGGTGGGATGCAAACATGCTAACCACTAAACCACCGTGCACCTGACATAACTTGTACCAAAGAACATTCATTTCCAGTGCAAGGAAAAGGATACAATCAATTGTAACATTGAAAATAAAATATGAATTTTCCCTCTCAAGGACCAAACAGCATGTAGCATGTTGTCTACACTGACTGCTGTTTTGTTTTTTTGTTCTTAAAATGTGTTTACTTAAAAAATACTCATTGAATTAAGTTGTATTCTTGTATTCTAGAATGTATTCTTCATACTCTGTGGGTAGTTAAGGTGAAGTGAGTGTATGAGACCAAAGACGAACATTTTGAAGTGTGTCCATCACAACGGCCACCTCAAAGACGAAGGAAATCATAGTGCGGTTCAGATGCAGGGCGTTTGATAGTTGATCAGTGCTTTCTGGCTCAGTAATGAGGAAACCAACTGGCATTTGGTAGAAGAAGCCATCACAGTTGAGCTCCTGCAAACAAAAGGAATCTCAGTCAGAACCATCATACCCCTAACAGGAGAAAAAAACATTACTTTGCAAAATAAGAAACAAATATAACACAAAGGAAAGAATAAATGCTGCAGAGCAGGTACCACCATGCCGAGTAAAGCTGATCCACCTATACCAAAGATGGCATCAGAGCTGTATGCGGAAGTCCAGCCCCTAATCACAACTAGACATGGTGGAGTAGGCAGGGACTTCTTAATGCAAACCTGATGCATACCATGTTTAATAGCTGTACATAAGATAGTTTTGGTGCATCATTTTCTATCATAAGAATATATGTTCTTCATTTTTGTTGCCTAATGTAACACCAATAGATGGGCTATGTAGTTATTTTATCTAGTCTTAGACAAGTAAGCAAATAAATAAATATTAGGCTTTATAATTCTTAGCGCCAAAACAAGTATCTCTGTTACTGCTGATGCTCTTGTTCCTATAATAAGCATATGATTGTTCAAAAACAATACACTTTAGTTGCTTTAACTGACAATTGAGGGTAAAAAGATCTTGTTTGGTGTGATTCACAGCAAGATAAGAGGAAATTAGTTGTCATCACCGACTAATATGGAATGCCTAAGGTTGTCACTGCAGTCACACCTGAAATCTTATCAGGGGTCGATAGGGAGACAAGATGACATGAGTTAGTTCCATGAAGAGCAAAAAAATTTACAGTGTTTTTAAAGCTACAATATTTAAGACCACAGTTTATCTTCTAGAAATAAAGGAATACAGCACAGAAGAAAACATATGATTCCTGCTCATAAACTGCACTTTTCTAGATGTGATGTTAGCTTCATAACACATTTGGATGTACAGTATATGGAATACAATCTTTAAAAACTGTCAAAACAGCACAGGTCAAGGGGCAGTTTGAGAACATACATACTAGCCATATACTATACGCGTTACAACCAGGATCTGAAATTTGAGGTTTTTGCTTATCAACCAAAGGTCTGGTACTGTATATAGCAAAAATCCACAGATTTGCACAAGCAGTGGTGCTTGAAAGGTGTTAACTTCGGATCGTTGTTTACAACCACAACATAATTGGGATAATTGGTTTACAATACATACATTCTAGATGCAACAATATAATAAATATACAGCAGTGTTTGTCTTATAAAATCAGCCAAAAATTGCACTGCATGCCCTTTTGCATTGGAAAAGCTCGGTGAAGCGAGTGTCATGCCTGTCCAGGATCTCATAGCAATGTTTTTTCAAGTCTCTGCCTACTAATTGGTTGAGCAAAAATCTACAACACAAACATATAGCGAGACAAACATTTTAAACACAGAAAAAGCCACAATAAAAAGTAATAACATGCAGGGAATCTAAAAGAAGTACATTCACTACTCAAATACATTCTCTTAGGGTGAGATGATGCATAAAAAAAAGTCTTGCTAAAACATATTTGTTTCAGTGAAGAGTGCAGGCCAAGGATCTACAATTTCAGCCACAGCAGGTTCAGTCTCCAACACTTCTTTCCTTCTTAATGCAGGAAAAAAATCTTTATCCACCTTTTGCTTGAAAATTTGAACATTTCTTCAACTAAATAATTTCTGATGGTCCAAGACTACATTGATCTTCACCTTCATTTAAGAATTTGTGCTATTTTTCACTTCACTACCAAAAGTGCAATATTTACATTTCCACTGCATTTTACCAGCACATTTTATTACCAGCATCATACAAGAGTCAACATACAGTATAAGATGTAAAATCAACAATTACAATTCTATAACATTTACTCTGAATGCTTTAAAAACAAACCGCCAATTAAACCATGAATTGCAAAAGAATATGTAAGGACCAGCTGCTAATTAGGTTAATTCCAGCTTAGAGAATAATGCCTGGTTAATTATAACGTCTAGAATGAATGAAATTTGTCATAATAATGTGAGCGTTGTATTACTCATTGATGTCAATGAGTAAATTGCTTATTTCAAGCAAACCCATGGCATTTTGGTAATTGACCAATGCCTTAATGTCAGTCAGCCAAGTTACATTTCCCTTGCTAATTTGTTAACATTAGGAAGCTAGACAATACTTTGATGGTCAAGTATTTAAAAAAAATACTTATGTTTCTCATGACAAGTGATGTCTGTATACTGTAGATACTAACTTATTAATTATGTACAACATCTAACTTTAAACGTGACCCCAGAGCAGCATTAGAGGGTCAATGTCTCTGTAAATTAGCACAAATACATAGCACTAGCTATGCTAATATTTAATCTACTTAGCTGTCTGACATTAGCATACAATTAAGCAATATTGTATGTATTGAATAATGGTTATACAAGACCCCAGAAGCTTGTTTATACAAGAGTTTTATAAACAAGAAATTAATATCTAGTAAGTGACATTTCAGACACAATATGGCCAAATGGTCTGTCTATTTTTGCTCGCTAGTGGAAATAGATTCCAAAGAAGCCACACACACTTTATAGTGGAATTTTACATGGCGAACACAGTTGAGTGATACACACAGCGAAATGTCTCAGTGTGGTTATTGTAAATGTACAGTAAGTACTCTAGGAATGCCGCTCGACCAATCAAATTAGTGGACCAGAACTAACTGTTGTATAATACAGTTAATGCAACTAAAAGGTCAGTTGATTCTCAAACATTGTGCTGTGAGATGCTGTTAATTTTAAGATGCCACTTATTAATACTAATCTATAATGTTATAGTTTTTTAATGGTCTGAATCAGGCAGAGAAAAATCTTGATGTGCAAGTACAAATTATTATTAGTTATCTAGATTAAAAGAACAAAAAGTGTGCTAGATAAATAATGTCCCTTAAATAAATTAACATTTTGACCAAACATTGAAAGGCTACTGAAATCATACAATTATGATAAAAAACTATTTTAGTCACCCACCTGTTGTTAATGTTCCCAGACCCTGATCGTGTGGCTGTAGCCAGGAGCTCTGTGATTATCAATACTGTGAAATGAGCTGTGTCTGATCATGCCAGGAAAATGTATTCTTATAAAGTAAGGAAAGCCAAATAATGCATAAATAAACACTCGCTGCCATAATGCATTTAATGGTTTAATTAAGTGCACTTACAATACAGAGTAAACAGATTTAAGCACCTCAAAAGTAAATGTGTTACATGAGTAATTTCAACAATTTTCTAAATATTATGTAAAATTCACATAACATTTTAAGGCAAGTAATTGTTAGGGAAGTAATAGTGTACTGTTTTTTTTTTGTTTTTGTTTTTTTTACTTTTAATATTGAGATGCTTTTAGATCATTTTAACTTGAGGAGAAAAAGTTAAAATAAATATTAAAGCATGAATGGCCATTAAATATGACAATGGTTTTATTAGTCCTTGTTGCATCACTAATATGCACACACACCAACAAATTTAGTTATTTTAATATTTGTTGCCATAAATAGTGCTTCATAAATCTTTGCAATAATCTACACATGACAATATGTAATAGCAACTGTATTGCTATAAAATTATAATATAGGGCCTGAAGCAATGTGATCTTCAATGCTAGTAGTCAACAGGTTATGGGGAAAATAAATCTAATTTACTCCTAACTTGGGTTATTAAAAAAATGAACTAAAAAAAAAACATACCCAGTATAAGCATGAGAGAGAATAAGATGTGTGTTTTTTTTAAAATGCCTGAATACAGTCATAGATTAGAAAAAAAAAGAATGCTTTTGAACAAAGCATTTTATTTTGGCATGTGTGCCTGAAGGTATAATGCTTCATTTGTATAAAAAGTCATCTGCCCTGGAGCATTACAATAGGGTAGCTTATTAAGCTTGAGATTCACCATGTAGAAGTCTTTTGCTTCACATAGTATCTCAGCATCATGCAAACTTAAGTGATATGAACAAGACCTTCTAGCTAATATAAAAAAACAATAATATAAATTACCTTTTGATAAAGATTTGACAGTTAAACACTGGAAACCTTTGCCTGGTCTTTATCTTCAACTGCCTAATTTTAGTAAGGCTGTGTCCACTGTAGCCTTAGATTCCTGTTCTTGACTGACAGGAGTTGATGTGGTCTTGCTGTTGTAGCCCATCTTCATCAAGGTTTAATGTGTTGTGCATTCTGAGGTACTCATGGTGGTTATTTGACTTCATGTCAGTTTGAACTTCTTCTGGCTATTCTACTTTGACCTCTCTCATCAACAAGGTGTTTTCATCTGCAGAAATGTTGCTCACAAGATGTTTTTTTGTTTGTTTCACACTCATTAGATGTTTTTTTTGTTTGTTTGTTTTTCGCACCATTCTGTGTAAACTCTAGAGACTGTTGTATGTGAAAATCCCAGGAGATCAACAGTTTCTGAAATAATCAAACCAGCCCATCTGGCACCAACATCCATTCCATGAAAGTGAGGCTTTGAAAGTGAGATTGACTGCCTGGAATTAAATAGAGTTAACAGCCCACGCCATTCAGGCTTTTAGGGAGTACAGGGACTCATATACGCAAAAAGTTCCAGAAAGACTGAGGCAGTTGTTGGCTACTGTGAATACCATACCGATCTGGAGTGGAGCGCGAGCAGGGTTTCTCAAAATTAATCTAATTTGCAGAGTTGGGTATAATGCGTTACTGTAATCTAATTACTTTTCCTGATAACGCAGTAATGTAACGCATTTAAAAAATTACATTTTTTTAAACCAGTAAAAGGGAAACTGAAACACTAACATCCTTTGATGCTGAGCAGGAAAAAAGGTGTGTAAATGTCTATATGAGTTCCAATGTAAGTGAACATGATATGAGCAGAGCATAAGGAAAGATAATGTACTTTCCATGGTACTGTAGCAGCTAAAGCCTAACGACAGCAAACTAGCCTTGTTAGAAAAGTTATGTATTTTATCAGTCTGGTAGTCCTACAAACAGTGACAACACCCAAGGCAAGTTTTAAGATAAATCCAAGTTTTTCTGATCATGTCATACATTGACGCTCGCTAAAATTGCTGAAAGAACTATGAGTTTCACTTTTTAGTGTATTTTTGTAGGTTTGATAGGTTTTTAAAGTAACGTGGATGTAAAGTAATTAATAATCTGATTACTTTTTACATGCAGTAATCAGTAACGTAATCACAATTTTAAAGTAGTAATTATTAATCTGTAGTGGATTACTTTTTTTGACACCAAATATTGCAACATTTGTAGCTCGCAGTGTGTAACCCTTCTCATCCCCACCATCTCGTCTCTGATGTTTTTGAAAATCGTGGGTCCACCGCTTACAAAGTTAATTCCCGAGCCATTTGTGCGTATGGATGCATAAGGGACAAGGGGAAGAGGAGGAGGACACTGACATGACAGCTTTGTGGAATATTTTGTGTTAAGGAAGATGCTTTTTTCCTGATTTTGTTGTGCAGTTAATGTCAGTTTATTGTAAGTAAGCCTACTGTATGAAACATAGCTTTGTTTACGAAGTGCTTTGGTCAAGTGTGTTTTGTAGCTAACTGAGATGACAGCATGTAAATTAATAGAGTGTGCAATCCATAAATGTTTCCCTTTATACTGAGAATACTCACTGCTATAAACTCGTTACGTCACTGTACCAGTGTGATCAATTGTATAGACCTACCTATCAGCATTGAATATCGTTGATTACGTGAGATACTAAAAGCACTTTTAAGTGTTTTTAAGTTCAGGGACCAGGACCTTTCGCGTACCACCTGACCTGCCAGATCACTACCCTCTTATTGTTCCGGGACCTGCAGATTTACAAATTAAGCACAGTGTAAGACTATGTTTTAACAGCAACTCTAGATATAGATGCTTACATACTGATGAGGTTTGGGTAACAAATTAACAAACTTCATTAATTAAAATCCAAGTGTGTCATGTGATACATCTAAATTTAGTAAACATTAACCATGGTCCTCTTTTTATGATGTTCTTTATAAGTCTCAATTATTCTAAAGTTGACCGAAGTCTTTCATGGAGACAAGAGTGGAAGTAGTTAAAGCATCAAATGCACTCAGTGTAAATGTTGCATCCTGAGTACGTGTTATATTTTTGGTTTTTTCATTATACAATTTTTTCATTATACAATATTTATGGTGGCAAATGACTGTCATTTAATTTTTTTCAGCCTTTTATCCGTTATCCTGTCTGAAGCCTTCTCTGCAACCTCATTCTCCATCTGTGTGCTTGGAAAGTCCTTTGGTGTTTGCTACAATTATTCACCTCATTTGTCTGACTTAAATGCCAGCTCACTTAATTAGTTTCTTGATGCCATCTGTTTTGTTTGTTTGTTTGTTTGTTTTTTACTCTCCTGACACGTCTCTTGACGGTCAAGCTACAGAGATGTTTACATGGCCAAGTTTCTGAGATGTTTAAGCACTGTTTGGCCTGTTAACCATTGCTCATCCTAGTGAGTGCCACAACAGAATCATCATTATGGAAAAATAACACTTGTACTTTATATGAGGCCTGTCTGCCAGCACACTATTTCAAACTACTGTACCACTCACCCAGCATCAACATGCTCAGAGTAGAATGCTACTGGTTTGCATCTGTCACAGATACACATAGCAGTTAGTGACAGGGTAGAAAAGACATTACCATCCATACCTTCTCTGCTCCAATACAGAAAAGATTAACTGGGTTTCTTGAGAAAAAGAATTATGGCACAACTATAAGCCTAGCGCCAATGCTTAATCTCTGACTTTAATGAGAAACGTTAAAAAGTCTTTAATCTAGTGTTATTATGAAAATGAAAATCATTACAGTACTTGCAAAAAATGTTTTGTTTCCTGTGACAAAAGCAACAGCTCATTTTCTAATTATTCTGTGTTTATATGCTTTTGCTCCTTTACTAATGAGACTAGCCGCAATGTGTGTGAACTAGCAGCCTCATTAGTGGCCCATACTGTAAACACATCTGATTTCTAAACACAGTTTACACGTTATAGGCTTCAGTTTGACATTTTGAAAGTTATGATGAGGACTAATGATAAGGAAAGTGATCCATCTTATCCTCAGAGGAGCTTGGGTACAAAAAAAGGGAAAGGGTGAAACAAAACAGAGGGGGAGGAGAGTGGATGGAGTTTCTAAATGAGAGTTAGAAAGTGTGCATTAGCATTACAATTTGAGCTCATAATGAGCAAGGCTGGGAGAGAAGGATGTTCTAAGTCCCAGTTGGCTACACTCCACTCAGCCTCGTGACCCAGTGTACACCCCCCCAACACACACACACTCCCACTGTGGAATATATTACCATAGACTGCACACACACACACACACACACACAGCATGGTGGGATATATATTTACACAGTTAATAAAAAAAGAGTAGGGATGAAATGGTTAAACCACGATAAAATTCCCCAATGGTTAGTATTACCGTGTCACATTTAATTATCATTAAAACCATGCGCTTATTATCATGATTTGTAAAACTTGCGGTAAATGCTGTCCACACACACCCAGCATGAGTCTGACGCAGGCACAGCATGCAACATTGTTTTTTGAGAGTGAAAATGGACGCCACAGTTAAAAACTGTAAAAACTCTGAATGAGTCAGAGTCGCAGCACAGATCAACAGGAGTCAGATTTCATTTATCACGTGACGAAAGCAAGGCGAGCTGACTGACAGGAAGCGTGAGGTGAGCTGACTGACAGGAAGAGTGAGGCGAGCTGATTGACAGGAAGAGTGAGGCGAGCTGACTGACAGGAAGAGTGAGGCGTGTTGACTGACAGGAAGAGTGAGGCGTGCTGACTGACAGGAAGAGTGAGGTGAGCTGACTAAGAAGATGATGGCGGAAGATTTGGTTTAATATAAGTGAGTTTGTCATTGTATTGTTTTGTTTTTGTTTTGTATTTTTCATTAAGAATAATAATGAACCGACCATTCAAGCAATTTCTGCTAATTCAGTTAGCAATTTAAGTGCCAGCGAAGTGCCAAAGCCCCCTTTCACAGCAACTTTCTTCTGGCAAGCTCTGCAGACAGGGTTACCATCTTCTATTAAGTTTCCCTGGGCATTTTTATAAAATCCAAAATATGACCATACTTAGGATTTGGTCCTCTTAGAAGGTTGGAAAATCTCCTGAGCGCTGTCACTGCCTTCTGCCATGTTCTCTAACTGAACTAAATGATCAGCAAGTCTAGTGACAACCATCCATCACTTCATATACCGTGATAATATTGATAATCATGATATGAAATTTTCATACCGTTACATCTCTAAAAAAGAGCCATTAGTGCACTTTTCTTTTCAAACAACCCAAGTGAGAAACAGAGTCTTAGGAAATTACAATTGTGCAACTTCCCCTGCACTTTCTCAGTAAGAATACGCAACTTCATTAACCTCTCTTCAACTCAAGTTCTCACGATAAACACAAACGTTAGCCCAGTCAACTTATGATTGAGCTGAACACAATTTAATACCGGCTGATTAACCCCAATTCCAAAAAAGTCGGGACACCATGTAAAATGTAAATCAAAACAGAATGCAATGATCTGCAAACCTCATAAACCCATATGTTATTTACAATAGAACATAGAAAACTTTGCTTGTATTTCCTCATTTGTAAGTTGCTTTGTATAAAAGTGTCTGCTAAATGAATAACTGTAAATATAAATGTAAAAAATGTTTAAACTGAGGAAATGTACCATTTTAAAATGGTATGAAATGCCTATGAAATGGGCAGCTTGCACATCTGTAAAGGCACCATCAATGCTGAAAGGTATATACAGGTGTTAGAGGAACATATTCTTTCATCCAGATTCCATCCCAGCTTTACTTCTGAGAGTCTCTGCCTCTCTAAGATACTCTTTTTATACCCAATCATGTTACTGCCCTGTTGCCAATCAACCTGATTAGTTGTAAAATATTCCTCCAGCTCTTTCTTTTTAGTAACACTTACTTTTCCAGCCTTTTGTTGCCCCCAACTTTTTTGAAATCAGGGTTGCAGCATTATCTTTATTAAAGAGCAGGTTGCAGAGTTAAACACCTTTAATAACCACCATAAAAAGAGGTTACTGGTAGAGTCTGTAATCAACATTACTGTGATTACATAATAATTATATAATCAGTGAGTTTATTGATGAAGTGAAAGCTTGTTATATGCTGAAACATGAAGTTTGAGACTGTGAGTTTTAGTGCTGACAGGGCAACATGCCTAGGCTAGGAATATTTATTTAGTGCAGCTAGAGGCTTATTTCTCAGAATCTGCAAAAAATGTAGAGGTCTGCAAATATTACTAGGTTGTGCTGGTCATGTGACACGCCACAAGTTAGATTTCCGTGCCAAAACGTCTGGGTCAAAACTGTTGTTTTTATGTGCATGCACACACTTTTGTGGACATAGACAAAGGCAGAATTGGTCACAGTGGAGCTCTATGCATTATTAATAAGATTTAAATTGAGTACTTTCCGCCTCTCCGACCCCCCAGCCCCCCCCCGCTCGCTCACTCGCTCTTGCTCTCCCTCCCCACTACACACACACACACACACACACACACAATGAAGCATTAATCCATCATATTAGAGTAGACGCATTAATCACTGACAGAGTGCAGTGTGGCAGAATGATGGAGTTAGGGATTGGGCCAGTCCTGTAGTGTGTGTGTGTGTGAGAGAGAGAGAGAGAGAGAGAGGGTGACACTAACAAGTACATGGTTTCATTGAAAGCTGGGCTCCAAAACACATTAGCCTTTAAGGAAAGCTTGTTGAAACTCTGTGTGTGTGGGGGGGGGTAGCCATTAAATATGTTTGTAGCTATTAAATATGCCAGCTCTACAGGCTGCATCATGATGTTTTGCATATCACGTCATTCAAGCAAGGCAGCACACAGAGAACCCATCTGTCCTGCCTCCATAAGACAGTTAAACATGTGGTTCTGAGTCAACTGCTGGACAGAGGATCTCTCTCTCTCTCTCTCTCTCTCTCTCTCTCTCTTTCAGTTTGTTCTACGGTATATTTATCATTCATTATCACCTTCACAATCAATTACTCTCACACCAGGAAGCTCTTTGCTGAGTTACTATGGAAATAGAAACAGGACCAATCAAAAAGAATCTGTAATGGACTAACAATAGCCACAACATCAGGAAATGAGATGAATTTATGGGGAATGAGAAATTTAGATTGCATCAAATATGTAATTTTATGATCATGTTGTGGTTTTGATTATGAATTAAATTAGATACTGGGCAGATGTTCATTTGACATGGACACCTCAAGTTCAAGTTCAAGTGGCGTTATTGTGATTTCAACCATATACAACTGGTACAGTACACAGTGAACCGAAACAACGTTCCTCCAGGACCATGGTGCTACATTAAACAACACACTAACCACATGAGACGACACAGAACTAGATAAGATCTACACATTTTTACATAAAGTGCACATCCGAATGTGTGCTAACAAAACAGGACAGGACAATACTGCTAAAACAGGATAATAGGCACAGTGACAGTGTAGCGCCGACCAGTACACAGTTTTAGTGTGGAAGTGTCCGATATAACAGGTAGTGCAAATGATAGGCGCTAAAGAGTAACAATATAATTTTAAAATGGTATAAATGTAAACATAACATGCTATGACTTAGTATTCAGCAGATTAGCTTATACCAAATAGCAGTTATTGTGGTAGCAGCCAGGTAAAGTGTATAATAGTGACAAGAAATTAAATACAGTCGTAGTGTGTGTGTGTGTGTGTGTGTGTGTGTGTGTGTGCATGCGTGTGTGTGCTTGCGTGCATGTGAGCGTGTTTATGTGGAACAAGAGACCTCAATGATCTTCTCAGCTGTCCTCACTATCCGCTGCAGTGTCTTGCGATCCGATAAGGTGCATTTTCCGAACCAGTCAGTGATGCAGCTGCTCAGGATGCTCTCAATGGTTCCTCTGCATCAACATCTATTCTTTTCAAGCTGTGAGGCCATTTATTTGTCTTCAGTTTTGTTATAGGTACAAGTTTAGTTTCTATCTCTCTGCTTTTGTTTTGCTCTCTTAATCAGTTCCACTTAATATACTTTGTGTGCTGACCGTCAAGAAGGAATACAAGTCCTATATTAGCAATCAGCAAGACTGTACAAATAGCACACTGTTTAGCCCCACTGTACAACACGGCAGTAAGCATTCCCTTAAAAGTCAAATTGAACTCCACTCTTCGCTCTTCTTAATATGGCCAGCGCATGCTGAGAATTTGGAGCTGCTGGAGTAGTCAGATGCCAGATGAGAAGGAGGGACAGCAGGCAATATACTAATAAAATCATCAAATAGGAGTTTGTCTTTGTGGAAATAATTTTCTTTCACTGCTGTCATTTAGAGATTTCTGCTTCAGAACTGGCACTCATTTGGCATCTTTCAATCTGTTACTTGATAATCAGAATGGAAGTAGCACTGTGCATCACAGCTGAAAAAGAAGTTTAGGGCTGCTGAGATTAAACTGACAGGCTCAGTTTCAGTTCGGCATACATACGTGTATGTGTATGTAGTCATATATGTAACTCCGTCATTTGACGTATACAGCAATGACATCTCAGGAACATAGACCAGATGTCCAGTCTGCCCAACTGAAACTCCAAGCTGTAACTGCCACTGCCAAATTGCTTGAAGTGCTTTGCTTGATCAGCCATCGTTTCTGGCAGCATGTGAGCAGAAAAGCACTAAAACTCCTTCCTGGACTAATGGGCTTTTTGATGATGCAAGATGTGAGTCCAGTGATATTGTGCTGCTGGGGGTTTCTGAAATGTGTTGCTGGAAAACTGAGAGTTTGAAGTGAAATTCTGAGACTCCCAGACAAAACATGGCTGAAGTGCTGGAGTATCTTCTCACTACCATAACATATATTATTAGTGACTAATTAGTGGTAATTAGTGACTACCTCTTCTTTCAAGATCTTAGTATCTAAATAGAGCTAAACTATTTAAAATTAATACAAGGCTCAATAATTGAACATATTCAATAATTAATTCATTCAGGTCCTAAATTAAACCACAAGTCAAGTCAAGTGGGTTTTTATTGTCATTCCACTATATAGCTTGTATACATTGGAATGAAATTACTTTTCTTCAGGACCATGGTGCAAGAAGGAACAGTACACAAGACTACATAAAGTACATATACACAACAGTGTGAGAAAAGTGCAAAATAATAAATACACAGAACAAAATAATAAATACACAGGACAATAGATACACAGAACATGGACTGTAAGCTATTGTGTAATGTAGCAACACACGTATAGCAGCAATACTTGCAGAAAAAACAAGTTCCATACTATAAAGTGACTGATGCAGCTATGTAAAGTGCAGTGTGCAATAGTACTGAGTCTTACTGGGTTAGTGCGTGTGCAGTGGTACTGAGGTGTTAGGTTAGGTGTTCGGCTTGCTCAGGTGAGCATTGGGAGGTAGCAGAGTGTTGAGTGATCTGACTGCCTCAGGGAAGAAACTGTTGCAGAGTCTGCTGGTGGTGGCACAGATGCTCCTGTACCTTCTGCCAGATGGCGGGAGGGTGAATATTGTGAGAGGGATCGTCAGCAATACTGGCGGCTTTGCAGATACAGCGGTTGTTGAAGGAGGTGTCAATGGTGGGTAGATCTTTTCAGCTATCCTCACAATTCGCTGTAGGGTCTTGCAGTCTGTGGCTATGCAGTTCCCATACCACATAGTGAGACAGCTGGTCAGGACGCTCTCTATTGTCCCTCTTACCTCTTACAATTAGCAGTGAAATATTAGAACAATGTCATGTAGTCTGTCAAAATGTCGTTCCGTTAGAGAACTAATTGTTGGTTTATCACTTATGACTTTAATTTAGAGTGCATTAAATTAACTTGGCTGTTAATTTAGAGTGTAGTTATGAGACCATTGGGTGAAGTTGATTGGGGGTTCATGGGTTCATTTCTTGTCACATCCAGTCATTATAGCTTATCTCCTCAAATGGAATACTAGTACTCCCTGCTGCCCCTGCCTGTTATTTCCATGCTATATGTCAGTACTATTGGGGGCCCATAATCAGCAATAGAAATTAATCTCCCATGGCTTTTGACTGTTATAAAAAAGAAATTGACTGGTGTAGAAATTTGACTTAGACTTTGAGTCTTTTGTTTGCATCCATGTGTACTCTCAATAAATCTCATTTCACAATGACAACAGCAAGGGCAATTGTTTTTTTGTTATACGTTTCTGCTATACGTTGAAGATATTTGGGTTTGTGATCAAAAGATGAATACTACATGATAGATTAGAATTTCAGCTTTCATCTGCTGATATTTACGGAGTCCCTAAAGGGACATGGTGGTGGAAAAAAATTGGGATGGGAGAACAATTTTTTTTTTAAAGCTTTTGCGTTCTCTCGCAAAACTTTTGTGTTCCCCCGAGAAAGTTTTGCATTCCTCAGAGAAACCTTTGGGTTCCCCCGAGAAAGTCCATCCCTCCATTTTCTGTAATGCTTATCCTACACAGGGTCGCAGGGAGCCTTAAGCCTATCACAGGGGACTCGGGGTACAAGGCTGGGGACACCCTGGATGGGGTGCCAACCCATTGCAGGGCACAATCACACACACCCATTCACACACTAGGGACAATTTAGAGATGCCAATCAGACTGCAGTACATGTCTTTGGACTGGAGAAGGAAACCGGAGTAGCCAAAGCATGGAAGAGAACATGCAAACATGCGCACATAATGGAGACTGGAATCGTAACACAAACTTTGGAGGTGTGAGGCAAATGTGCTAACCACTAAGATATTGGCTTATGTGCATCTCCTTAATAACTATCTTTGAGAAATACTCATATGATATAAAAATCTGAATTTTCAGTCTACACAATTTTTTAACATCTACTTTAATCTTCTTTATTATTAACTATAATTTTTATCTGGCAAAGCAACTCAGTACTTTGAGTAAATTAATAACAGCCATTTAGGTGGTATTATTTCTTAATATGTGTTGAGAAAGTAGATTAAGAGCATAATTAGAGCATTCATTTAACTAATCATTTATTAACCAGCACATTTCCAGAAATAGAAATATTAAAGAGATAACACTTAAAATATGCGGTAAAAACCTAAAAACTGCGATGGGCTGTCACCCCCTCCAGGGTGTCCCACGGCTTTTGCCAATGCCAAGGTGTCATTGGACAAGACACTGAACCCCATGTTGCTCCCGATGGAAGGCTAGCACCTTGCCATTGGTGTGTGAATGGGTGTAAATGGGTGTGAATGGGTGAATGAGAAACAGTGTAAAGCGCTTTGTATAACCGCTAAGGTTAAAAGGTGTTATATAAGTGCAGACCATTTACCATTTAACATAATAGCTATGAATTCATATGAGACCCTGTATGCTATGTATCATATTTTTTCTTCTTTTTTGATAGACTAATGTATGCAATTTTTTGTGCTATGGAGCATTATACTACTGTAGCGTATTGAGCCTTACATTCACCATCTAAACATACAAACAAAGTCTCTTGCTTCGCATGCTGCAGTATCTTTGCAACATATTAACTGAAGTGATATGAACAAGACATACCATGTTGACAATATAAGATGAACTTTCTGCAATGTTCCAAACTCACAATTGTACTCTGTATAATGGGACTATATCAGCTACACTCTCTAGATACTGAGTTCTGGGAAATGGACATTAGGATTAAGCCATGTTTTATATAGGCATTTCTCTTCATAAACCACTAATCCACAATCCATTATTATCCATTCTCTCACTACACTGCAAAATCACCAACATAATGCAAAAACCTACGCATTCTGAACTCTAAATGTATAATACAGCGTTCCAAAGCTTAGTACCTATCCAAACAGCAATTAATTGATAATATCTTCGACTTTTTTGCATATTGTGAAAAAAAATCCTGTTTTGATAGAGCAGCCGCAGCCCTCCTCAGAAATGATCTCTCACATTCAGCTCTGGAAAAAAAACTTCTACACTGCTTACATTACAGCAAACAGCTCACACACCCAGAGAACAAATAAGTTCATGCATCACACAAACATTAGTTGATTTCTCATATGTTTGGTAATAGCCACATATAAAATAAAAGTGCAGGTTTAAACTTGGCTTCAGGTTCATACCTTTTTCCCTGTTTACTACATTAATGGTTTAATGTGTTCTCCACTTCAGTCATTTGTTTCTTGCATGACAGGACAAAAGATGTTACTGTGCTTAAGCCTTGCACATTCATGCATGTAAATTTATGGTAATGTTTCTCAGGGTGGATTTTTTTTTTCAGACATGCTCCCTTTTACACTCTCATGCACGAGATCTGCAGTATATGTGAAAATGAGTTTGTGATACCAGAATGTTAGCAAATTGTTGGTGCCTTAAAAGAGTGCTATCACTTTCTAAATGTGTTAAAGTTTGTTGTCTTGTGCATTTGACACTGTTTAGTGAACAGAGTTTGTTAGCAGATTATTCCTGAATGTAGAATATATAATAGCACACAGACTAATATAGAAAAGCCTTAGACTGAATAAAGATACACAAGTGATTTCTCATGAAAATAAATGCATACAATGCTGTCCATAAGTATTCACCCTCTTGAACTTTTTTATCTTCCACAATTTGTCGGGGGGGCGTCCAAATAGTTTGCAAAATTATTTACAAATACAAATACAAATGTGATTGCCGCTTTTGCTGTGAAACTCATAAATTAGCTCTGGTGCAATCCGTTGCCATCAGAAGAGAAGTCATTAGCTGAATGGAGTTGCAATTAAACCATTGGTTCCCAAACTTTTTTTAGCAAATGATTTTAAATGGCCATTATGAATTTTCTGTGATGCCAAGCCTTGACCACCCTACATTTTTTTAAATTCCAGACTTACAATTTATGACTAGAGTAACATTCAAACATTTTATTGTGACAGAAATATATAGTAATGTAAGTGAATAAAAACCAAATAAATATACCTTGTTCTGGCTTACCAATCTAGCGGGAAGTGTGAGCATGCATTTATCTGACCTTCAGTGACATTCAAAAGTATTTACTAATCTAGAAGATCGAGAAGAATGGTGCAAATGGACCTTTTGTTACATTTGATGGCTACAAGTTTTATTTTAAAATTCAAACAATACTAACACTTTATGTTAGCACTTGGTCTAGACCAATACATAAGTAAGAAGGCGCAAGATGGCGGTGTGTGCAGAAGCAGCGGCTAAGTGCACCCTGACTAGCAACATTTTCTTTATTCTTTTGTGTTTATTTTATTTGTTAAGTAATTGGTGCACACAGGATATACGTACAGTCTAACTTAATTATTCTTTCTTAACTTCTAAATTTAAATTCCTTTCAGAGTTTTAATGTTTAAATGCTCGTGTTGCTGTCTGAGAGTAGCCAAACTAAATTTCACTGTATTGTATACAATGACAATAAAGTACCTTACATTACCTTACCTTAATTTGAGATAGAATTCTAGGTTGTTTAGCAGGGGTAGATGGATGAGGAAATTTGTCTGTTTCTATTGTTGGATTCCTACACAAAAACAAACAAAACAAAACAAAACAAATGAAAATAGCACATACAATCTTCATTTAAATGTGGCTTGATTTAATGTGATTCCAAGTAACATTTCAAAATCCATTTTCATAGTTAGAGTGATATTCGTGATATTAACAACAAAAAAAAGGAGATTGTGAGTTTCTCTCATGACCCTATTTGTAAATCAAGACCCAGTTTGGTAACCCCTGAAGTAAAACATCATATCTAAGAAAAATAGGACCAAGGAGCCAAGGAAAAGCATTAATCAGGGTTTGGTTATAAAACTATCCCAAACTTTGAGTATCCCATAGAGCACCAATAAATCCAATAAAAGAATAGAAATAATAGTTTGCTCTCTGTCTTACACAACCTAGACCAAACTTTTATTTTTATTAAAATGCACATTCACTTGTCTTTCTGAATCCCATTTCTTTATAAAATAGGTGACCTCAGAGAAATACTTAGCCCACTGCTGGGGCTTTTATTGTTTCACTGCATGCACAACTATTTGTAGTTGCATCCACTTGTGAATTGTGCCTTCAATAGTAAATCTGACACAATACACTGAGGCCTATAGACAGTGATGCTTGTTAAAGCTTAAAGCTTACACACACACACACACACAGTCCAGCAGAGAGCCCTTGTTATCTTGTTATATGACATTGTGTGTCAGCTGACTTGCTTGTATCCCTGTAACAGCCGAGAAAGTCAGTCTGTCAGCAGATCACAGGTCCATGTTGAACGGGGAATAAGTTATACCTACAGGTGTTGCCATTCTGTCTGCTGATTTGGATGAGGATCATCATGTTTTCCTCTTTTTAATTTACAGTGCGACAACAAAGGCGCATTTTGTGTGGGAGATTTCGACAGAAACACGGGCTCTCACTCCAGATTTCACACGTTAGCCCCTAGCTCCTGTCTGACTGAAGCTGATCTTGGAAATTTCCACTTGCAAAGTGAGTGAAAGGAAGAAGGCAATGCCCATGTTGCACCGACTGAAACGACATTCCAACAGACAGTATGACAAAACAGCGGTTAGTAAGTGAGAGCAGTGGAGAGACAGCCTGCTTCATAAGCAGGTATCACATGAAATATGATGTGGACGCATCACGTATATGCTCATCTCCTGTTGGCAGCCTGCCCTGAGTTCTTTCATTAGAGCTGCCACACCATGATCACCTGTTTCCATATATAGAGTAAACATTGGCAGCTTGTAGTATGTGTCCTAAAAGAGAGACAGAGGTGTGAATTTTACCAGTGACAAGATGCCAACACTTCTTCCTTCTTTCTGCCTTGTTCTGGCATTTGTGAATCTGTCCAAGCAGCTCCATATTAATGAGATTCCAACACCTGTTGAATGTGTGTGTGTGTGTGTGTGTGTGTGAGAGAGAGAGAGAGAGAGAGAGAGAGAGATGGAGACAGACATTTCACTCAGGTAGGGTTGAAATCGGACTGTGCCAATTAGCAGCTTGCTTACCCAACCCTAACTAACATTCATCTGAAATGCCAGCAGTGACAGAGGGAGAGAGTTACAAAATTTGAAGCAGCCAAACATGGTGCTATAAGGTGTAGGTGACACAGAGGTGATGTTCATGCTCCAGTCACCATTAAACATGAGGAAAACATTGCAGCCACAAGTGCCAAGCCACAAGACTCATCAGAATTCTGTCCTCACGGTCAGTCAAAAAAAAAAAGAAGAAGAAAAGAAAAAACAACAGCTTTCTCAAGCAGCACTTCAAAGGCTTTCTTTGCAAATCTGGCAGTTATACAGTATGTAATTGTCTCCATATGACATTTATATGTCTCTACCAATTTTATATATATTTATATTATGGACATCAGTTACCAAAAAACACCAATATACTGAGGATGTGCTATATGTGCAGTACAGTGGCTCATTCAAGGTACATTGAAGCTTGGAAAGTAAGCTGCCATTTGAAAAGGGAATAATTATGCTCTTTGATAGGAGACGGCTGAATATAAAGGCCACAGAGCTTGCTAATGATACACTGCTTTATTCACTTACACACTCTTTGTAATAAAAGCATAGAAATGGAAATGGATCTCTTTCTCTGTCACTCACTGTTCTGCTATTCTTTGAGAATACAGGTAGATGATGTGCAATACATGTAATACAGGCAATTATGTTGTGCCTGTCAGTTATACTCGATATCCTGATTACTCCTGATTGGCTAACACTGGCTCTACTTCCATCCTAGCACTCACTACATATTAAAAGCCACACCGTTCCAAGTTCAGGAGTAATAAGAACTGACATATGAGTTGCAAACGTTGTTCTAAATTGAACCTTTAAAAGGTCTGGTCAAAATTGAACCTTTAAGGATTTCCATAGAGAACATTGATGGGTTCTAGATTTTTTAAAATTGTGTAACTACTATTTAGTTATTTATTTATAATTTCATGTAATGCAATTTTCATATTTTTGTTGAGATATTGTGGAAAATACAATAAGCTTATGGCACTCCAATGAAATAAAGAATTGCTCTTAGGAAGCATCTGTGTATCCTCAGGAAGCATCCTCTCTTTTCTCTCCTCTTTCCGTAATTCCTTGTGAGCACATTTAAATAATTGATAGATCTTTAATGATGGCTGCCTTTAATAGATGTCCAGATCACTGGCTAGGATCGAGAAGTCAAAGGTGCTTCAATTAAAATATTAAGAGCCACCCACAGAGTTTACTTTAAGTCCTGGTTATGATGTTTTAGCTCTTTGCCACTGAATGCCATGGAACAATAATTCTTCTCATTATTTCCACTTCCAAGTGAATAGTGCTTATATTTAAATACCCATGCTGAATTTGGTTAGCCATTTTGCCAAGGTACTACTCAAGCAGATCCGGAACTCATGAGTGGAGCTAAAAATAGTGCAGACCGTCAATTGATCACATGCAGTCACACAGACTTGCTGAACTGCTTTTCTACCACCACAAAAATCTTCAGTAGTAGGCTAGTGTCATGTCTGCTCAAGTTTCTCAAGTACTATTTAACATTTGTCTGGAGACCAGAAATTTAACTCATTCTGATTAATTTTTATTTATTTACTCTCAATAACATTTTCATATATTCATCGGTTTGTTTGCGCCTTACATAAGGTATAATATAATGAAACTGAACGCCCTACCTTGTGTTCTCATGAATAGTGTAGAAAGACATTTGAGGTTTGTGTGTGTGTGTGTGTGTGTGTGTGTGTGTGTGTGTGTGCGCGCACTGTGTTTAGGAGTGTGGAAAATCCCTGCTGAAAAAAACAATAGAAACCATTACAGAAATTCTGATGGTTTCCACTTCAAATATCATTACAAACCATCAGCTAAGCATTAAAACCATTACCATTACCATTATTGGTCCTTAATGGTATCCAGTAGACCTAACATGACACCAATAGAAGACAACAAATTACCAGAAGACACCCAGAGTGACCTTTACAGTTTCATTTAAGACAAATACAATTCCCCTTATAACCATTACAAATTTTATTGGGGGTTCTATTTTTTTCCCAGCAGAGATATTCCTCTTCTCTTTTTTATTCTTTAATTTGCATATTGCCATAAAAACAAACTTCTTGTGTTTACTTCTGCTCTAGGAGAGCACCACCACCACTTTTAACCATTAAATGATGTTTCATTTTAAAATTATTCATTTGAATTTCAAGTACTATTTTACTACTCATGCATAACAAGTTATCACCCAATAACCTCCAGGGAAACTCCTACTTTCACAGGTAGAATTATGTGATGGGAAAACGACACATGCCCTTGGCCATGACACGAATAGTCCTGAGTTTGCATTTGCTGTCAAGCTGTGGCATGCACTGTTCTTTGGAGAAGAGCTTTTTGTGTATATTGACCTTGCCAAACTGCTCTTGTGTTTACAAAAATGGATTGTTGGCCTGCGATTACTCTCCTGTTGTTTTCAACATATCTGCTTATGTAGAGTGCAGTTAATGGAAAACTCCCATAACATGTAAATGCTATTCACACAGCCTGCAGCTACAGTGACAGGTTCTTCACTTTACATTTCTCATTACACACTGCTAGTTCCTGAGTGTTGCTGATAGTGGTGACTAACAGAGCACAAAAAACAGGGCTAGAGTTGTCTGGCAAGGTGACACTAAGAGCCAGAGCAGTATATAATGACTTAGTGGTTTGAGTATCCTTAGTGTTCTGAGAAAGACTTGCTGATGGACATTTAAAGCTATAGTGAATGGGATTTTTCGTTAAAATAAAAAAAATAAAAAAAGAAAAAACATGATGATTGAGTCATGGAAAAAAAACCCTTCTATAATCTGTTCCTGAGCTGTGGTGAGTCACCATGATAGTCCTGCAATAGTAATTCATACTAAGCACTGTGTCAGTGGTGTCAGTCAGAATTGGAAAGAAATTTGTATGCAACATCATACATCAGCTCATATACATCAGACATCAGCATGCACCCAGCTGAAAGAAATACAGCTACACAGTGATTGGCAGGAGTCATAGCCAATCGACAGAGAGAGAGAGAGAGAGAGAGAGAGAGAGAGAGAGAGAGTCTGCTATTATACTACAAGATAAAAATTAATTCTGGATGGAGTTTTGGCTTTTGTCTTGCCATTTTGTAATTTAGTGGAAAGCTAGTGAATGATAGTCAGCCAGTTTGCTCTTGTAGGGGCATTTCTATCGTTAGCCAGTTGTTAAGCTGTTTTATCTAGTTGGCTGGTGGCTAACCAGGTGCAGTTGATGAGCTACAGTCCCCTCTGAAACTACTGGAACAGCAAGGCCAATTAATTTGTGTTGGCTGTAGACTGACGATATTTGGGTTTGAGATGAATATGAGAAGAGATATTAGAATTTCAGCTTTTATTTCCTGATATTTATATGTAGATGTGTTAAACAACATAGAACATAACACATTTTGTAAAAGACCTCTCAATTAGTAGGAAAGCTAAAATATTGGAACATGTGTCTGACAGGTGTTTCTTGTTACCCAGGTGTGTCCTGTTAGATTGATTATTTAAACAATAACTTGCTTTGAACATCTACTCATGGTGTTAGCCTTCAGTTTCACATAAGCATTTGTTGTTAAAAAGGAAAAGCTAACATGAAGACCAGAGAACTGTCTATGAGAGAAAAGCAAGCCATTTTGAAGCTGAGAAAATAGGCATTGCAGAAACATTGGGCATAGCCAATACAACAATTTGGAATGTCCTGAAAAAAAAGAAAGAAACCACTGGTATACTGAGCAACAGACATTGAATGGATCGGCCAAGGAAACCAACAACAGCTGATGACAGAAACATTGTGAGAGCTGTGAAGAAAAAACAAAAACCTCCACAGGGTAGAGGTGAAGGTATCACAATTCACTGTTCAAAGAAGACTTCGAGAGCAAAAATATAGAGGCCATACCATAAGATGCAAACCACTCATCAGCAGTAAGAATCAGAAAGCCAGATTGGAATTCACAACGAAATACAGAGATGAGCCACACAAGTTCTGGAAATAAGAGTAACCTCTACCAAAGTGATGGAAAGGCCAAAGTGTAGAGAAAGAAAGGATCTGCTCATGATCCAAAACATACAAACTCATCTGTGAAACATGGTAGTGTAATGGCTTGGGCTTTCATGACTGCTACTTTTGCTCACCTAAAAATTGAGTGGTCTTATATAAAAGGTTCTATGTTTCATGTTGTTTAACACATCTAGATGTAAATACCATAATAAAAGCTGAAATCCTAAAATCTCATCTCATATCCATCTTTTGAACTGAAACCCAAATGTCTTTGGTGTACAGCACAAACAATGCATTGGCTTTGACGTTCCAATAGTTTCCAATAGGAGGGGACTGTATGTCTATTTTTTTCATTTCACACTCAGTCAAATAGGTGAGAGCAAGTTGATAGATACTTCTGTTCACTGATGTTGGACAATTTTGACTGATCTGTGTGTATTTATCTTTTAAACTGTTTTATATAATGTCTGCTATAGGCAATGTAGTGGCAAACAGGAGTTTTTAATGTGCTTGTCTGTGCTTTATGCATTTAAACTCGGTTATATCAGGTGAAAGTGAATTAATTGTGGTTTCTTCTTCCATTATTCTGTGCATTGTGTCTACAGATCTTGTTCTCCATTCACATACTGTAATGATGCTAAAGTGTTTTGAATATATGCGTTCGTTTCTGCTTCTCTATTCTGTTTGAATGTAGTCTTGGTGTCCTGTGAAATAGATGTCAGTAGTTTTCCCTGTATAAATGAGCACATCTTTACTGGGGGGAAAAATGTTGACAAGGGATGACTTTAGCATGGTGTAAATTAAAGAAAAAGTCTGTCTGATAAAGTACTTTACACAATTTTCCCCTTACCTCAGTCAATAAGCCAAGATAGGTTTGCTGTCTGAAATGTGCTTTAGTTTAGTTTTGCATCAGAGCTAAGAGGCAAATATTGCTAAAAAAAAGTAAGGGAATTGCATATTGAATAGCTAAAAACAGTACTAGCAGCTATCTTGAGTCCGGAAACTCTTTACCTGAATCTCAGATTGCATACTTTTACACTTTTTGTGTCAATAATGTGTTTACACTTGTGAGATATAGTGCAATATTAATACTCGGGTGTACTAAAACCTAAAAAAAAAATAACATGGACTGCTAGACCCTTCTTGCACTTTGTGACTGTGGTCTGTTCTACAAAGTGGAAGAAGAAGAGCCAACAGAGGGCACTGTGGGTTATATTTCACTGAAAGTCCATTATATATAAAATATTTAAACCAGAAGTTTTGTATTTAAAATGTTCCCTTGTTGTTCCTTCTGTGTGTGTTGTGTTTCAGTGGCTTGAGGCAACAACTAGTAGCATTAGTGTTTTCTTTAAGAGGTTACACCCTTACAAATGTCTATATACTATATACCATACATGATGTACTACACACTCAAGTACATAGTGTATTGTACAGTATATAGTATAAAGTGCATAGTGAGTTTTTTGAGAAACAGCTCTGCTTTCTCACTAAGTAGCTTGGTGTCAGACTAATCTCCATTAGGAGATGTGGCTTTTATATTTCTGAAGTTTGTAAGTTATATGATGGGGTGGACAAATGGCTAGACGGGGAGCCTGGTAAAGGCAGATTACATAGAGTCATGTGAAAAAATAAGTACACCCCATGCAAATTGTCCATATTTGGACAAGCAAACATTTGATCATCTTTGAAACAGTGCTTATTAATAAAGTTGACATATTTGAACAAAACCACAAGGAAAATTAGCATTTTCAATCATTTATGCAACAGAAATATCAATAGATGTGATATTCTTCTGTGGAAAAAGTAAGTACACCCTTGGCCTCAGAAGCTAGTAGTGCCCCCTTTAGCAGATATAACTTCTTGTAGGCGTTTTTGCATAATTGTCCACCAGTCTCTGACATTGGCTTGGTGGAATTGTTGACCACTGTTCCATGCAATATTCTTTCAGTTGCAAGATGTTTGAGGGTTTTCTTGCATGTACTGCCTGTTTCAAATCCCACCACATTTCAATGGGATTCAAATCCGGGCTTTGACTAGGCCATTCCATAACCCTCCATTTCTTCTTTTGAGCCATTCCTTGGTGGATTTTCTTTCGTGCTTAGGATCATTATTCTGTTGAAAGGTTCACTTTCGGTTCAACTTCAACGTTCAGACAGATGGCCTCACAATTACAGTATCTTCAAGCACTCTTTGATATGATGCAGAATTCATAGTTGAATCAATGAATGCAAGCTGTCCAGTCCCTGAGGTAGCGAAGCAAACTCTTTCTGATTGTAGAAGCATGTACTTTCACACCAACAATTGCAAGACTTATTAGCAGAGCCTGAGAAATTTTGGGGTTCTTGGAGACTTCTTTTTGCACCATATGGTCTGCTCTTGGGCTGAATTTGCTGGGACGGCCAGTCTTGGACAAATTGGCAGTCGTTTGAAATTTGTGCCAGTTGTAGATGATTTTCCTTACAGTGGAATGATGTATTTCAAATAATATGGAGATTTTTAAAAATATCTTACCAGACTCATAGGCATCCACAACCTTTTTTCTGAAGGCCTTAGATCTTGGCATGATGACACAACACACCTCAATAACAAAGGGAACTCCAGACACTAGATGTGAGAGGTTTAAATACTGTTTCTAATCACTGGCACCGAATATTGAACACCTGTTACAAATTTTATGGATTTGAAGGTGTGATAAATGTAGGGGTGTACTTAAATTTTCCATGTGATTAATCTGTTATTTGTTACTTTAAATTGTGAAAATTACTACAAAATGTCAATTTTATGTGTCATTTGATAGATTTCTGCTAAAGGGGGCAATGCTAGCTTCTGAGCTTTTTTTTTTTTAACTTCACTCATTCAACAACTTGAAAAAGAAAAAAAACTCAACACGCTCCAATCGGTTCTTATAATTCTCACTGGAGGACAGAATCTTGATACTGTGGCATAAGATTATGGCTACATAAAGTCACCCTCCCAGGGATTCAAATCCTTGCTTAGTTTCCATAGTCTCTAGTAATGCACAGATTTAGCTAGTCTTTTCACCCTAGTTAATTGGGCCTCTGGGCAAGCATTACATTTAATTGGGGAAGTACCATGAGCTTTCACTTGTCTGCTATATAGCTTTTGAAGTTATGATTTGTCTGCCCCTATAAGAGTTGAAAATATACATATATGAGGCAAGTGTTATGATTTAGTTCTGTAGTGCTAAACTGGAGGCTATAAGCTCCTGCTGCTTGTTAGCAACAATAGCCTTGTGGATCCAGTACAAAATTAAATAAGCAAGCTTTGTATAATATATTCAGTCTAATTTAGTATATGATTTATATTGTGTAAACTGTGTGTGAAAAGTGTAAAATGTCCTCATACATGGATTGATGGTTTGTTCATTTCTGTATAAAGGTTAAGTTTAAGGCATCAAATTGGCTCAATATCACTATCATTCTTCAAACAGTGTGGCCAATAACTTTTGAAATTTAATTTTGAATTATGACAGCAGGCATATGTGGGCGATGGGGAAAATTAGATTCTAATTCTCTTTGAAATATGGCTCTATTAGCATATGTGTTTATGAAGACCTTTTTTCATTTTGGTATGTGCAGTAACAACTACTGTTGGAAATACAATAAATGCCACAAAGCATGAAGATTTATTTGACTCAAAATGTTGCTCATGATTTTGTGGCCACCTGTATGAAAGACGTATGAACAGGAAAACATTTCTGAACCGGCTGTAAGTTTTTTAATATAATAGCTGGTTATGTGAACCGACCAAGGAAACTCATTATCAAGGCTAGGAGATCTCAGACAGCAGATGTACAGGAGAAAGCTATTGATGTTGTTTCCCACAAAAGTAATGAACAGTGCCTGGAAGCAATCTCACATCTGTCCACAGCTAACTTACAGTGAGGGGATTTCACTGAATGGTGCCATTTGTCCTCAATTAATTGGCCAGTTAATTAAATCACTGCAGTAATGAGTGCAGTCTCACTGAAGCAATTACAGACAGGGAACAGAATAAATTTTATTACATCAGACACTTTAATTGGACTTCCCTGCAATTTGGATTATGCAGAATACAATAAATTGTTTTTCATTTTACGATTACATCATCACTGACTGGCATGGATTTGAGCATTCTGTATGTTTGGAAGATGAGCTGTTATCAGTCTGTCTTTCTGCCTGTTATTAGTCTCCATCACTCCTCAGGTAACAGCCATGGGGCACATGTAATTGACAGCTACAAATGAGCCAGCTTAAGATATGACAGCAAACATAATGCTGGCTCCTTTTCTTTGAAAAATCAATAACACTCCCTCGAGACAGACAGAGAAAATGGAACAGAAAATCCATCCAGGAAGGGTTTCTGCTGTCTTCTTGAGCCCACACACTCAGCGTATGCTGGACAGAATTAAAGAAACAACAAGTGTCATTTAACAGTTACATAATACACTGACAGCTTGGACACTTTGTACGGGTGCAGGGCTCAATACTGTAGTGCTCACCCTGCTAATGGTTCATAAACTGTTCTGTGGAAATCAGAGAGTTTGATCAGTTACAAGCACTCCAGACTTCATCACTTCCCAAGTCCCAGTGGGATGATCTAATGCTTCTCTCTATCTCACTTTCTGCTGTTGGTGTCCTCTTATCTCATATGGCACATCCCTCATTTGATCTCTGTAGATCTCCTCAAATTTCTGCTTCCATAACTCAGCCATTATGGATCCTCAACTGGCTTATCTGACAACGTGCACAGTGACACAAATTCTGCTGCTGTTCTGCTTAGGAATATTGGTCTCAGTGAGCTGTGTATGTGTGTGTATGTGTGTGTGTGTGTGTGTGTGTGTGTGTGTGTGTGTGCATCTTTACTTTGTGCGATTACTTGACTGGATTGCTGTGTGCTCTGTCAGGCAGAGAAGTGAAGAAGTCTTATTCATGCATGCAGGTGGCAGCGTTCATTTTCTGCAGCTCCCTTGTGCGCTCTTATTTAGAGGCATGAGACGGTCGCTTAACTGCCGGATCGGTGACAGTCTCAATCCCCAGAGCAGTCCTCCATCATCACTCAGTCAACGAATGGACTGAAGCTTCAGGGTTGCTGTACTAAAAAATGTACCATCAGTCAGTTTAGGTGGAAAATCTTTTTTTATTATTATTTTCCTCTCTTTCTCTCTCTTTCTGTCTATCTCACTCTCACTCACTATCTTTAGTGTATCTGAGAGTAGGATGATAAAAGGAAATTCTATTTATTGGAAATATCCCAGCCTGTCTGTGGCGACTCTGTAATAGCTCTTCTTTTACTGACAGGCTAAACTCAGTTCAAGTGAGAATGGCAGCTAGCTAGGGATTACTAATTGGTGATCATAAGGAGTGTTAGGAGTTGCAAAGAACACATCTCTTGAGAAGAAGATGAATATGTGATTGTGTTTATAATTTAATCTACATGGTGTGATTGAATCACTGGGAGTATATGTGACAGCGGTAGTGCATGTGAATGAGTGATCCATTAACAATGTATTTTCAGTGTGTTATGTGCATTTGTGTGTGTGTGTGTGTGTGTGTGTGTGTGTGTGTGTGTGTGTGTGTGGGGTGAGTCAGAGGTGTGCATGTACTCCCCATGCATTTTATAGAGAGGTCAGGATCCTGTCTGCCTAGAACTGGAGAGGAATCAAGCCTCAGATCTCCATATCTTCCGGCTGTGCTTCTAATGCTAGTTCTTTGCTCATGATAGATCTGGTAGCCACTGACTCTTTATTTCTCATTTCTACTATCATTTTCTGTAACCACATTATCCAGGTCATGGTCACAGTGGATCTGCAGCCTACCTCAGAAACACAGGGCACAAGACAGGAACATCATGTACACCCTGTGATGTACACATGTGAACTTCACAGAGTAAATAGAGTTCAGGAGTTTGGAGCTGTGAGGCATCAACACTACTTGCCGCATCACCCTGTTTCACCTCTAATACAAAGTTTGTACATGTATATTGCTTAAATTGGGCAATAAAATCTTCCCTCTGAATAACAAAATAGCATTGTACAGTATGTTGTATTCTGTTTGTTACCACTAAGTTAATACTTAAATAAATGGAAAAACAAAAACAGCAAGGTTGTACATATTTGCTTTCTAAGTAAATTTTTCAGTAAAAATTCTTGTATTAATATTATTGTGCTGCTTAACTTTCATTAGAATTCAGTGATTTTTGTATTCTGATATTCACTTCCAAAAATACACTACACCACATCACTGTAACAAGCAGCAGTGTAATCACACGCCCCATGCTACCTCACACACAAACACACATCTTAACTTTCTCACTGAAACTGGCACTAAATCAGTATGCTTCACCAAACAACTCAGGTGCTGATAAGATTCCCTAGATGCTCTTCAGTCATGTTTGCACTGTATGTGATCAAAGGCATTAGAGAACCTTGAATACAGAATACTGATGGAATTTCAGCAGAAGGATATATTATAGCTCTTTAGATATGCTTGTCAGCTCCTGACGCTTACCTAAAAGAGCTGACTCAAAGTTGATTCATTTGGGAATGACATCACTAGTGCACAATGCTTTTGACATAGTATTTACAGAACAGAGGAGGTAGAGGTGTGAGTCTCAGTCTGAGCTACTAACATGACTACACAGCTCTGTCTTTCTTTGTCTTTCTCTTTTGCTTGGCTTTCTATCATACCTCTAATGTATCTTTATTCTTCATGCTTCAGACTTACTACAAGAACTGACTCCATTTTTTCACATCAGCACTCATTTTTTTTAAATGCAGTCTCCCAGAGTGCACTAAACACTAGGCACACCCTATTTCACTGTAAAAGGTTTAACTTTCTCTGCCAATCAAAAGTTTTTGAGCAGTTGCAACAAACCAAAGAAAATTACACATAATAACAATTAAATAAGGAAAGCACATATTTGTGGAACATATTAACTGCTCACTTTCAGATCCTAATGGGACACTAAATGAGTGCTTTATTAAAGGCAGGCGCACTTGGAGAGAAATCCTGTAAAGCCTATAGATAAAAGACTCGTAGATGGTGCTAGTATTAATGGTACCTCTATAACTGTATCTCTCAATTCACTAAAACATTTCTCAATTCACTTATACCTATTCCTTGATTAGATTTTCAAATTTCAACCAAAAACAAAAATGCTAGAATATACTGTAAGGTGTTGAAAAAGCAGTGTAAATGCAGTTAGGGTAGAAAGTTTTTTGAAGTTGGCCATGATGAAAAATACACATTAAATTCATAATGTGAAAAACCAGGAAAATGTACCAGTGGCCAGAAGCTGCACTCACTCTAAGAGTTGAAAGTGTTTGTGCTTCCAGAGCTTAAGTGCAAAGGCATCATATCCTATACAGACCACCAGGTACAGACATGTTCATTCAATCTATTGATTACAAATTGCACCTGCTACGAGATCTATGGACTTCCTTGAAGTCCTGGTGCACAGGGAATTTCCACCTTGGAGTTGGTTTCAGGGCTTTCAACTGATGTTGATGCAGCAAGGGGAGACAGTGAATGCATGAAGATGAAGACCAGAGAGCAATTTCCCTCTCAGCCCTGAAAATCTGTGGGTCATGGGTGTGCATCCAGGAGAACCCCAGCACAACTGAAAACTTGGTCAAAGCCATGATGAGCAGTGAAATGCATTCTCAAAGAACAGATGTGAAAAGTGAGAGGTTCAGTACAGTGAGTTATTTACCCACTTCAAATGTTTACAAAATGTCAGAATAAAGTCAAATATTACTGATTTTCTATTAGAAATACTATAAACAAACCTAGGCTTGAAGCTTTTTTCACCACTGCCACACTGACAGTGTTGGGTAAATTACTCAAAAAATGTAATCCACTACAGATTACTAATTACTACTTTAAATTGTAATCTGATTACATTACTGACTACTGCATGTAAAAAGTAATCAGATTACTTTACTTTCACGTTACTTTCAAAACCTATCAAACCTACAAAAATACACTACAAAGTGAAACTCATAGTTCTTTCAGTGACTTTAGCGAGCGTCAAAGTATGACATGATCAGAAAAAGTTGGAATTATCATAAAACTTGTCTCAGATGTTGTTGCTGTTTGTAGGACTACCAGACTGATAAAATATAAAACTTTTCAAACTAGGCTAGTTTGGTGTTGCTAGCCATGGGGAGGCACAGCTAAGCTATCATTGTATTGCCATGCAAAGTACATTATCTTTCCTTATGCTCTGCTTATATCATATCATATATATATATCAGCGTATATCCATTTTTCATCACACTGACTGTGTGAGCAAGCGTTTGGCAGAATTGAGAGCTGTGAGCCAATAAGACACGAGTATTTCCACATATTTTCCTGTAAACCCTGCCTGATTGGTCTCACCTCCGTTCACTGAATATATAAAATTACAGGCAGCCTTCTTTTACTGACATTCAGTTATGCAGTGACAGACTGCTTCAATTGGAGAATTATTCAGGGCTAAAGAAAAAAATCTTCAGGGTAAACATGATTTATTTAAAAAATGCATTTTACATAATATTGTTTTCTTAACAATAAATTTGTAACGCAAGTAACATAATTTTATTGAGATCAGTAACTGTAATCAAGTTCCATGAATTTAAAATGTAATACATTACATTACTTCATTATCAGAAAAAGTAATTAGATTACAGTAATGCGTTACACCAAACTCTGCACACTGCCATGGTTAGTTAGTTTCCTAATGACACAAATTTATTATTACCATTATTCAGCGATCAAGTGATCATGTCCATATGTCCATCATTTTGTCCATATGTCTGGTGGTCTGCGAAAACCAGCTGGATGTTGCTGTGGCTGAATTCTGGAACAGAGCCAAAAATTGTGATCTGGTTTTGACCAAAATGTAGCTTTTGTGAAAATAAAATACATCTTTGCTTTAAGAAACCTAATATATTTTACTAAAGTGATGTGAAAATATTTTTATTTAGGTTACTTTCTAACCTTGCCTTTGCATCTGCCTACAAAGAACACATTGGGTAAAAAGCCACTTTAACAAATTCAGTAGTAAATGCAGTCAGTCTGTCTAAAGATGTCTAAAACCTTGCTAGCTAAGTATGATTTCCACACAGTTTGATTACATTTTTGGATACTTACATTTCGTAGTGAAATGGACATAAGCCTATTAATTTTTAATCAGATACTAGCTGTCAAAATGTCAGTGATGCTCCTGCGCCATCACATCATCTGAACAGAGAAAAGTGCTTACACACAGATGACAGTGTACAAAGAGTTGAGATGTTTAAATGACCTGATAAAAATACATTAATAAAAATAAATGTAGCCAACAGAACAGAATTGTTTTATTACAATAAAACAGACTGGACAATTGAAGATTAGAAAAAAAGTCACCTGGTCTTTTTCCAGTCTTTTTCAACTGTCCAGTTTCTGTGAGCCTGTGCCCATGATAGTCTTAGATTCCCATTTTTGGCTGAGAGGAGTGAAACCAGTTGTGGTCTTCTGCTGTTGTAGCTCATCCACTAGAAGGTTTTATGTGTTGTGTTTTCTGCGGTGCTTTTCTGCTCACCACAGTTGTAAAGAGTGATTATTTGAGTTACTATATCCTTCCTGACAGCTTGAACCAATCTGGACATTTTCCTCTGACCTCTCTCATCAACAAGGCATTTCCACCCACAGAACTGTCAGCAGTTTATGAAATACTCAAACCAGTCCATCTGGCTCCATGCCACAAAACCATGCCATGGTTAAAGTTACTGAAATCACATTTTTTCCCATTCTGATGTTTGATGTAAACATTAACTGAAGCCCTTGACCTGTATCTGCATTATATTATGGATTGTGCTGCTGCCACATGATTGCTGGAGTAGATAACTACATGAATGTGTAGGTGTATAGGTGTTCGTATATACATATAGTAGAAATGCTCATTTTTTTCCAACTGAAGAGTTTTCCCAAACTGGTGGCTGAAGGCTTCAATAATGTTTCATATTTCAGTACCAAATGTAGAGCAGAACCTCCCTACTGTGCATTTTCGATTCCTAAATTAGCCCATATGAAAAAGTTTTGTATGAATTGAGAATGCGTGTTGGTTCATTAACCGCATTTGTGATTAATGGAAAATCCTTTTCATTATTTTTCAACTGATACTGATTCCCAGCATTTTTCTGCAACCTTTAGCCCGGTCGAGCAAGTTAAGCCTTTAAATGTTAAAGAACATCTTTTCAGGGTATATAAATGCTATGTACGCTACAAAATGCTGTTTGATTGATGACTTCAATTTCCCTTAAAGCTAAAAAAAATACACTCTCATTCACTCATTTATCCCTCTTTTCAACTCTCTCTCATTAACAGTAGCTCTCTCCTTATCTCTCTCCCCTTATCTCTCTCCTTATCGTTCACCCAGCTTTTTTACTTCGTAGCAAATGAACAAATCACAGATATGACACAAAACAATTTTTATTTAAATTTAGCTTTGTGAAGCATACCTCAAACAAGTTAAATTAAATTCTTTTAATTAATGGCATATTTTGTTCCAGATCAAGTAGAGGGAAAAAAAATCATGGATTCACTCAATGTTGAGGAAAAAAATATGGAATCAATATGTAATTTGTGTTTCTAAAACAAATACCAGCATAAGTCTAAAAATGCAAATTAGTCTGCAGTTAAAAGAGAGTGCTTACAGACCTTAGCCTATTGAAAGGAAACATGGCCCCAACAAGAGAGTTGTCAATTGAAACCGTGGAAAGGATTATAACTATTTCAAGAAGGAAATCCAACACAGAGTGTGGCAAAAGATGTCGGTTGTTCCCAGTCAGCTGTGTCTAAAATTTGGTGCAAGTATAAACAAAATGGGA
>JANDJT010000060.1:13782270-13803403 GCA_024331685.1 Stegophilus panzeri | reverse complement strand
CAGCAGAAGAGCTACCTTTAGAGTCAGAAGCTTCTCAGAGGCTGACTCTAAGGGCTCAAATGGGGCCTCTGACAGACCTTCCAGGACTACAGGAAGGTATGTGTGGCCTGCAAATGGGCCTCAGCCGCCTTGAGACAGTAGATCCCTGCGGATGGGAATCTCCCAAGGAGTGCCATCTAGCAGGGATATTTTCTTGAAGAACCATATTCAAGCTGGCCAATAAGGTGCTACTAGCAGCAGACGCAGACGGTCTTGGCAAACTCTAACTTCTAACTTCGCTAGAACTTGTGGGAGCAGGCCGATCGGGGGAAAAGCATATAGACATGACCTTGGCCACATGTGCACCATGGCATCCAGCCCCAGTGGTGTGGGAGGAGTGAGGGCGAACCACAGTAGGCAGTGTGTTGTCTCCTTGGAGGCGAACACGTCCATTTCCGCTTGTCCGAACCTCCACCATATGGACTCCACCACTTGTGGTTGGAGCCTCCAACCCACAGGCCTCAGCCCCTGCCTCGACAGGGTGTCTGCTCCCACTTTCCGGCTGCCCGGAATGTACACACTGACAAGAACTTTCCCTCTGCCCAGAGAAGACTTAGTTGCGCCTGCCTGAACAGGGGGTGTGAACGCAACCCTTCCTGGTGGTTGATATATGAGACCACTGCTGTGTTGACTGTCACAACTAACACATGGTGACACTTAATTGAGGAAGAAAGAACTTCAGTGCTAGGAATACGGCCCGCATATCTAGGTGATTTATATGCCACTCCGGATGAGGGCCGCTCCAAAGACCGTGAGCTGGACAGTCATCTAAGACTGCACCCCAGCCCGTGAGGGAGGCGTCATTACTGTCTTGCGATAAGGAGACGCCCCTAGAGTGTGACCCGGGGCTAGAAACTGGGGATACCTCCAAATACTCAGAGCACGTAGGCATCGCCGCATGACACTCATTACTCTCAGAGGTTTCATCCTCGGATGAAACCCCTGACTTTTCAGCCACCACTGAATCGGTCTCATGTGCAATAGGACCAACAGTATGACGTTGGCTGCTGCTGCCATAAGGCCCAACAGTCTCCCGTAGAGACTGGAGGGGATGCCCAGACCCAGCTTTATCTTGCTTAATGTTAATAGCATCAATCCTATGAGTGTTGGGGATAGAAACGCCCTCTTAGTAGTAGAATCCCATATAACCCCTTGAAAAGTTGTCCTCTGCACTGGAGAAAGCATACTTTTCTTGAGGTTCAACCTGAGCCCCAAGCTTCTCCTGTGGGCGAGAACAACATCTCTATGTTGAAGTGCCAGTTCCCTGGATCGTGCTAGAATTAACCCTTTGTCCAGGTAGTTTAGTACACGGAAGCCCTGGAGTCACAAGGGAGCCAGAGCAGCATCCATGCACTTTGTGAAATCTGAACCTGTATCTGAATCTGTGGCACGATAAGTTTTAGCGTCAGCATCTTGAACCTTGAATCTTGAACCTGACGCAGATCTAAAATTGGCCGCATACTCCCATCTTTTTTGTGAACCAGGAAATAATGGCTGTAAAACCTCCCTTCCTTAGGGAACGGGCTACATGTTCTATGGCCCCTTTGTCCAAAAGGGATCTTACTTCCTGCGCTAACGTTGGGCTCTTCCCTGTGCTGACTACTGTGGTGAGCACACCTCTGAACCGGGGGGGTCGAGCTCTGAACTGGACCCGGTAACCCTTTTCTGTGGTATACAGAACCCATGGAGACACATTTGGCAGTAGTTTCCACGCTGCCAGATGGTCTTTTAGTGATGTTAGCTTTTCCACATTCTGTTGGAGGGAAAGCATCAGATTTTCGTTGCCCTGTGACAGCTCGCTGACCAGTGAAGGCTGAAAACTTGGGACAGTCTTGGCTAGGGGAGGCCCTACAGTAGCACTGGGGGCTATCTGCCCTAACAACCTCATGTCCCCTGATATGTCCCTCCATGGCCCATCAGGACCGTTCCTTCCTTGTCTGCTTTGCTTTTACGATCATTAAGACCAGGCCTGTTAGCAGGCTGTAGCTGAGGCTGCCCGGTCCCCCTGGCGGGCCGCCACACCTGCCTTCTGTGCCTTCCTTGCACTAGCGCTGGCCTGGGCTCCACTCATGGATGCCTGGGTGAACTCAACACAACGGGGAAGGAACTGGCTGAACGCCGCCATTTGTTGTTTTGCCTCGTGAAAGCTGTCGGCGATGGCATTAACCGCGCCGCCAAACAGGCCGGAAGGTTTAACAGGGGCGTCCAGCAAGGAGACCTTATCTATGTCCCCCATCCCTGAGAGGTTGAGCCATAGGTGCCTCTCCGCCACAACAGGCTACCCATTGAACGGCCGATATGACGGGCCGTTTGTTTGGTCACCGGGAGAGATAAATCTGTGGCACGGTGCAGCTCTGCCACTGCCTCGGGCCCAATTCCCTCCCCAGTATCGAACGCACTCAGCAGGTCTGCTTGGTAGGCCTGCAACACTGCCATTGTATACAGTGGCCCACAAGCAAGACCCGCTGCCGCATAGGCTTTTCCCACCACTGCCAAGGTGGCCTTACATGGCTTAGAAGGTAAAGTTGGCCTCCCTAAATTACCTGCCGTTGATGGAGAGAGGTGGCTCGCAAGCGCCTCTTTCACCTTCGGCATCGCTAAATAGCCGTGCTGCTCACTCCCCATGACAGCTGAGTAATCAGACATCGCAGGGTTATAAACACAGCTAGTGTAGGGTTTTCTCCAGAAGAGTGATATCTCATCATGCACTTCTGGAAAAAAGGGGAGATTTCTGCAGTGTGAGGGAGATTTATATTTGTTTTCACTGGAGAGGAAGCACTCATCCAGCCTGCTACGAGCCACTTTCTCTTCCCTGGGCCAGTCTATATTCAACTTTTCAACTGCCCTAGTAATCACCCCAAGCAGCTCTTTATATGCTTGAGAGCTGCTGTCGGTTTTTGGTGCAGTGGCACCCTCTACTGACTCCTCGGGGTCAGCGAGGGTGTTTTGGCTTTCCATAGGGGAAGGAGGAGTCGCGACACGAGCTCCAGAGTCAGGCGGAGAGCCGGACCCAGAAGATACCGGTCACGCGCGCAAGGGCGCTCCCATACTGTTATGCTAAACGCAACGTCAAAGTTCCCTTTGAAAGGGAACCAGCACTAGCACCTACAATAAAAAGAAGAAAACAAGGTTATAGTGGGCTAAAGAGAAGCAATCATGGAGTGTGGATGATTGGATGAAAGTGATATTCTGTGATGGATCACAAATCTGCATTGGCCAAGGAGATGATGCTGGATCTTTTGCCTGGTATTCTTCTAATGAAACATATAAAGATAATGAAGGATATTTCGCTTCTCCAACCTACATTGACCCTGCTAGCTCACAGATTCAATCTATATAATTAATTAAATGATCTATCTTATACTTAAAATGAATAAAACAGCTGAACTCACGAAGACTGGATTCAGTTGATGTAGGTTTATTTGCAGTCAAGCAAGACAGCAAACAAACCAGCTGGTACCAGGTGTGCACGCCACATGAGGATGTAACTTGCACCAAGGTCCTCACTGGTTACAATCTCTTCATATACATTTCTTACATGTTCCTTTAACCAATCACGCATGTTTCCCCTTTTGCACATCCAATCACAAGTTTTCACACGTATCCTCATTATGTAAGTTCCCATAATTTCCAAGAGGTTTTAGGTTTTTCTATGAATGCTGCCCTAAATTTTCCCATTATCTTTGCTTGGTCTGTTTCTCATGTCATTATTTGCGTAATTTACACTGAAGAGTCTATATCTTTCCTAGCACTTGCTTCCTTCATCTTTTTAACTATTTCTACCACAGATGAGTGACAGCCTTATCTCTTGTCATGGGTGAGTGAACATTCTAACATTTTGTCTATTCTGTACAGTTGTACCTCTATTTATGCTCCTTGTACTCTTTAGGGTCAGACTCGTGCTTTTAACTGTTCTATGTTTTATGTGTATTTCTGTAGTTAGAAATTTGGTCAAACACCAACCCTGGGCTTTCCAAAATAAACCCTGGGCCTCCCAAGATGAACCTATTCTTATGTTTCCCGTGGGACTCAGACGCCTTTAGGTACAACTTTCGGTTGTACCTAAGTCCACGCAGGATACTCAATGGCCTTGGCATGTAAATAAAAAGACTTTATGTCCTGTGAGGTGTTCTGTAAAACCTTATTCTGTAAAAAAAAATAGAGTAATGTTTCTTTTTAATGTTCTTTTTATGCATTAATTCTGTTAATAAACAAGTCCATCCTAAACTTTATTCCTGTGTGTGTGTTTGTGTGTGTGTTTCTTTCTGTCTGTGCTTGTGCACTCTCTTACTGTATCTTAACATTGCAGCTGTCGTGGGGGCCTCTTTTGGAGCCTATCTATTCTCGCGCTCTCCTACACACATCCTATACATCTTATGTTACATTTAGCTGCCTTCAGGCTTGACATTTCACAAAATTTTAATTTTTATACTTTCATACATCCCAAATTTCCTACAGTGACTTTACAAATTTCCCCACTCATTTACCATATGATATGGGGTTGCATGTCAGGTCAAGGACCAGGGGAGACCTCAACAGTCAATGCACAGGTGCACACTGAAATTTTGGACACTTTTCTCATTCCATCCATAGAAAATAGGTTTGGTGGTGATGAAGTCATTTTTTAGGATGATAATGCATCTTGCCACAGAGCAAAAAGTGTAAAAGCTTTTCTTCAGGAAAGGCATATCAACTCAGTGACAAGGCCAGTAAACAGTCTGATTGAAACTTTATGGTGGAAATTTTAAAAATTGGTCCATGGCAAGGCTCCATCCTGCAAAACTGATCTGTCAACCGTTATTCGAGAAAGTTGGAACCAGCTTAATGGAGAATAATGTTGTTTTTTATTAGTGATTTCCATGCCAGAAAGAATTCAGGTTGTCATAAAAGCCAGAGACAGAGCAACAAAGTACTAAATGTGATTTTTTTTGTTGATGCTTCCATAATTTTTACCTCAATATTGAGTAATTCCATAATTTTCTCCTCTACTTCATCTGGAAAAAAATATGCCATTAATTAAAACAATTTAATTTAATTAGTTTGAGGTATGTTTCCTAAAGCCAGAATGTTCAGCTATTAAACAAAAATTGTTTTGTGTTATATCAGTGATTTGTTTATTTGCTACAAAGTAAACAATCTGGGTGAGCAAGTGTGGTGATTCCATAGTTTTTGCCAGGGGTTGTAGACTGTAGCAGCACTTATATTTAAGAAAATGGGAAATCAGTACAGAAAATTTAAGTGATATCTTAAGTAAGATACAGAGCTTTCATAGTGTAAAACACAAAAGGATCTGGCTAGCTAGTCTAGCTTACGCAGCTAGCTAATGTCTTACATGTTCATGTTTCTGTAGTTTGGACGTTGAGCTGTGAAATGCCAATATCTTTGCTCGTATGATTTGTATCATTATCACACTGTTGACAAGGCTGCTCATCTGCATCCACTGTCTCAGACATTGCTGCTGTTGACTATACATTTGTCATCTATAGTGTAGACTTTCATCAGGAAATTTTGATTGGGTCTTGAAATGTGCACATACTGTCTTCAATGGCTAAATACATAACTATTTTTTTTACTTTTTAACAGTGATTAAAACAAATGTAGAGAAGTTGAATAACAATTTTTTTTTTTTAGAATTACGTAAAAGTAAAACTTTGATTTAATTACACTCAAAAAAGTACCGTTACAGTGAACTACTGCATGTACTCAAGTACTGTAATGAGAGAACTTTAGAGTTTGTTCATTTCCACCCTTGGTCTTCCTTAAATCAACCCTTTTATGAAATTAAATTTGTACCAAAAGTATTGAATGTAACTTTTCAAGAAATGAACATAAATATCCAATGAGAAAGAAGAAAAAAAACACTGTGAAGGTGAAAACAGTAAACTCAGTGGATTAAATTTAACATGGTCTTCAAATAAACAGCATTATTTGTTAACTGTTTTCTAAGCTTCATTTTTGCTAATCATGGGTTATGAATTCGCTGCCAGAGTTTTTGTTTACTCTGTCAAAGTTTACATTTATGCTCAGAAAGTTTATGTTTGCCATTCTGGCACAAATCTCACATGTGGGAAGGCTTAACAGTGATTTTCTCTCATTGTGAGATTTGGATCGAGAAAAATAGTCGTATGGGACTACCCAAACCTCAGATATTAATTACAAACTAATATTCTTACTAAGTAAGTAAGTAATTTCCACTACAAAGCGCAAAAACTATAATTATACAGAGAACCATGTCCAGAGCTCTCTCCAAAAACTTCCTGGTCAGGTAGCTGTCAATCCAAATCTCACTAGCCAATAAGAGTAAGCAGCTGTTAAGCCCACCCACACAAGAGGTTTGTGCCAGAATGGTGAACATAAACTTGTGAATCGTAAATGAAAAGTTTAAAAGTGTAAATGAAAACTCTGGCAGTGCATTCATAAACCATGATTAGCGAAAACGACGTTGTTTGTTTCTTGAAAAGTTACGTTCAATACTTTTGACACAATTTTAATTCCATACCCTTTGAGCATATTACTTAAAACTATGTTAAAAGCTTGTTATGTGTAGTAAATAAAGGACATTTGCTTTTCAACACTACAATTGAGTGATTCTGTAAATCATCTTACAGGTGTGCCAGATGTGTGACACTACATTATACAGTGCAAAATGTCGATTTACATGTGGGTGTATATATGAATTTGTGTGCATGTCTGTGTGTGGGTGATAGCACATCATCCTTATTTGCTTCTGTTTACCATAAAAGTGTTTCTCCTTGACATGTTTTGAAAGGCCAGTTTGAGAACCATCAGGGAACACAGGATTCACGACTGACTTATGAACAGACTGCATTTCCATCATAACACCTTTTACATTTTTACATAACGTTTATACCTGTCTATGGGTGTATTTATGTGTGCACATGTTTGGATATGTTAAAGGAAAAAAAGACATAAATATGCATTACCATATCTCATAAATTTTGCATTTTGCTCCTGTGTTTTATATTCATATTAGTTTTATAATCATATGCATAACACATAAAAATTTAGATGCTTATGTGTTACTAGCTCATGAAATCTTGCCATATATGAGAATAACTTTTTATTCATTTTAATTTTACCTTTCCACAGAAAATAAATGCTTGAAGCTTCATATTGACATATTTTAGACAAAGAGGGCCATCTTAAAACATTGTGATCTGTGCTAGGCATGATTTTGCTTTCAGTGACAGTGATATATATTTGTCTCATTTAGCTCTTGCATCAACAAAATATATATTCTGTCTACTGAAGGGATAAAACCTTTGAATAGTGTGCATAGACTGGTAAATGGTCTGCACTTATACAGCGCCTTTTAACCTTAGCAGTTCTATAAAGCACTTTACATTTTTTCTCATTCACCCATTCACACACACACGCCAATGACAGCAGAGCTATCATGCAAGGCACTAGCCTGTCATTGGGAGGAACACGTGGGCCAGGAACTGAACCGCCAATCCTGCGATTAGTGGACAACCCGCTCTACAGCCACATCTGTGTCTTACTTAAGGCCAAGCAGAAATTTCCATTTTCCAAAATAAGATTTTTCTTCCAGTGGTCAGTTAATTACAAATATTATTAACACTCTCAAAATTATTGTTTAAAATAAACATTACACATCTTTGAAATTTTCCGTCTATGTAGCCTATATGAACTTGTATTGTTCTCCACTTGATATATCACTTTGCTTGTGTTTCCTCATTTGTAAGTCGCTTTGGATAAAAGCGTCTGCTAAATGAATAAATAAATGTGAATGTATTTCAGTCTTGAGGATCTATAGTAAGCTACCTGCTACGTTTATGAGCTTATGGATTCAATTCAATTTTATTTGTATAGTGCTTTTAACAGTAGGTATTATCACAAAGCAGCTTTACAAAAATCCTGATGTAAATTTAGATCCCTAATGACCAAGCGACAGTGACAGTAGCAAGAACAATTCTGAGATGACATGAGTAAAAAACCTTGAAAGGAACCAGACTCAAAAGGGAACCCATCCTCTTGTAACATAAATCATTACAGTGTACAGACATAGAAGAGTAAAGGTAAACAAATGATAAGTGTGTTGAAAAAATGTTTAGTATGAGGATAAGGGTTGGAAGGGTTACTTTAATAATGTATTCTGTTAAAGTTACAAATTACATCATAAAAAATGTAATCAGTAACGTAATACAAATATCACAATATGAAAGTAATGTAATCGGATTACATTTGGATTACTTCAAGGCCACATATGTAAATAAAGTCAAGAGAAAAGCAATATGATCTAAAACACTTTTATTTGGAGCTTATTTTAGAGCTTAAAAACGTTCAATGTTCGGATTTGTTTTAAGAAAATAAGTAAATAAATGAATAAATAAATTATAATTTCCCCTGATGCAGGTAACATTACAAGGGCTCCAGTGGCGTAATTGGTCAGCGCGCGGTACTTATATAGCAGTACAGGTGAAGCAATGCCGAGGTTGTGAGTTCAAGCCTCACCTGGAGCATAGATTTTAAAAACACAGCTTCCAAACTCTCAGTGTGGCCACCTTATGCTGCAATATGCATATAAAAAGAGCACAAATTCTCTATGGCTGTAAGCGAAAGCTGTTTTCAAATTGTGCCTATTTGAATATTGTAAGCAAGCTTTTCATGGGTTGGTTGGTTGATTTGATCGCTTTCAACAATGTATAAAATCTTTATCCCAAAATATGTGGGAAGAGGTAGCTCAGCAGTTAAGACGTTGGACTTCAGAGTTCAAATCCCAGCACTGCCAAGCTGCCACTGTTGGGCTCTTGAGCAAGGCCCTTAACCCTCAACTGTTCTGTTGTATAAATGAGATCAATGTAAGTCACTCTGGATAAGGGCATCTGCCAAATGCTGTAATGTAATGTAATCACAAAAGCTAGGGTGACCATATTCTGGTTTTACAAAAAGAGGACATCTATTTTCTTTTGTGTTTGTATCTTAATAGCATTCAAAACAGTGTTACTTTGAATGCAGATTTTAATACACTGAAAAAGACACACTATTAGTATCACATACTGTAAATATATATAAATTCCTACATTCATTTCAATGTCCATGGAATAAAATAAAATATTAGATGCCAATAGTGTACCTTCTGCCCCTTCTGTCATCATTTACACATTTGAATGGCCATGTAATACATATGTAATCACAATGTGATAACATTAAATTAAAAATTACTTTAAAAGGCCATGGGCATTGTTTCGACTCAGGACAGCTGCCATTTTCTGCTATTGTCAGGCAACTGTTTGATGCCAAACACAATAGCACTTCACCTTCACGCATTTGCTGAGAGTAGGCTAATGGCTGAGAGGCAGGAATTTGGCCAATAGTTGCTGCTAGCCTTTTAGAATCGACCAATTGGTGTGCAAGGAGGCGAGAATTACTGAGAGGGATTAAAGCAATGCAAACATGCGCACACATGTTGCAGTATTAGACCATAAGTCATCATAATGAAACTAAAGTGAATCACGGACATTTTCTCAAATTTAGAAACCCCGGCCAGACGTTTTTTTAAAGTCTGAAAAAGTGGACATCTCAGGGAAAAAGAGGATGTATGGTCACCCAAACAAAAGTATTTCAGAGAACAAGCTGTGTTAATTTCTACAGAATTAATTTTGTGCAAAAAATTTTTTGCACATGCACCAGGAGGTTGCTCAGGTGAGTCACGACTGGCAAGAGAGAACCAGAACTACAGTATAATCAAGCGGCTGTCTATATTCTGTTATGTCAAAAGATTAATTTATTTGGTTTTAAATGAAAAAAAAAATTAATCCTGATAGTAATCCTGATAGTATTTTTACTAAATGTACCTGTAATCTGATTACTTTGTTTTTTGATGTAACTGTAACGGATTACATTTACCAGTTTTTTTTTGCATCCTGACTACATAACGTCATTACATGTATTCCGTTACTCCCCAAGCCTGATGAGGATATTGTGATTTCTGGGATTGGCTGTGTTTATGATTACAGCAGTAGTTCTTAGAAGGTACAAATCGACAGTGTCCAGGTAATCATTCACTAAAGCTATAGGGTAAGTCTAGGCATAAACAATTCCATTGTTGCCCTTCCTATAATCTCAAGATTTTACCAAATATTATTTTATTCAGGAAGTTTGATGGCCAAAGTGTTGCTTTTCTGCTATTATAATTTCATAACCACTGACAGCTAAAATGCACCAATTTCTGAAAGAGCACTTTACATCCCTTTGTCCGAAATGAATCAAAATCTTACATTGAATCACTGAGACTGTCTATTTCCCATCATAATGCCTGTATAATCAATACTGGATAAAGACCCATACCATGTGTATTCTTGCCTGAGATTGCACAGTGTAATTGCTTGCTGTTCTTTAGTTGGATTATTGCATCTGCAAAATTACACTACTGGAGTAAACCTTTTATCCGTGTAATCACCGTTTGTTAAAATAAAAGTACACAGCATCTCCATCTGCTTATGGGCCTTGCTTAAGTGTGCAACAGGTTATTTTATAGTTTGAACCCGCAGATTTGTGGTGTCTAGCACAGAACCACTGAGCTTCACGAGCCAGCCACTAAAATGGAATAAACCAGTCTTCATCTAAGTGGAATAGGCCATCCTTCATCATGTGTCAGCTATTTTTTTCCATAGTTTGTTTTAAGGTTTTTGCTTTGTAGTCACCTGGCAGACAGGTGGGGTATGCTGCTACTATTGAGCTGCAAAATGCTTATACTTATATCACCCTGCAGCTCTCACCTGGTTTCCCATTGATGCTAAGCAGGATAAAGCCTGGACAGTACCTGGATGGGAGACCTTCTGGGGAAAATGTCTGGGTATCATCATGCCTATTTAGAGGCCTATCGTGATCAGGTGATGTGGCAATTTAGCGTGTCACAAGATATGAAAATGGCATCTGTGAACCATGCCATCAGCCTCTATTATCAGAAGCGAAGATGCAATTCACAGGCATGCCCCAGTATGACAAAACTATGCAACATCTCATTCCCTTCTCAGGAAACAGGGTTATGTGTGTTAACCCAGACATTCCCTTTCAAAGGGAACTCAACGTTATGTGAGCTTCACGCTGTGGGAATGAGTATACCCACTCCCTCATACTGAGGGCATGGCCTGTTCAAAAGATCTGAGCCCGAGGGTTACTGAAAGACACTCGAGTCCAGGGTGGAATGTATATCCAGGCTGTAATATTGAATGAATGTGTGCAGCGTAGACCACCCCACCACAGCACACACATCCTGTTAGGGTACCCCTTTGGACAAAGCCTTTGAAGAGGCGACCCCCCTAGTGGAATGAGCCCTTATGCCCAGAGGCATAGCAAGACCGGTCATCTCCTAAACAATAGAGATTGCTTCCACTTTCCAATTAGTGATGCGCTGCTTTGACACAGCACCACCTCTACTGTCACTGCCAAAGCAGACCAGCAGCTGCTCTGAGTTATGCCACTGGCCAGAACAGTGGACATAAGTACAGAGAGCCCTTACTAGACCCAGTAAGTGGGTCACAGATGTAGGCACTTTGGAATATAATCTGGCCTAGGATATAGGAGGGCCTGGGCTAATCCAGGGGCAAAGTCAAGGCAGGAAGGGGCAACAGAGAGAGCTTGTAGATCTCCTACTTGCTTGAGAAATGTCAGGGCCAGCAGAAGAGCTACATTTAGAGTCAGAAGCTCCTCTGAGGCTGACTCTAAGGGCTCAAATGGGGCAGCTGACAGACCTTCCAGGACCACAGAAAGGTCCCAGGAAGGTATGCGTGGTCTGCAGATGGGCCTCAGCTGCCTGACACCACGCATAAACCTCGATGTTAGAGGATGTTGCCCCACAGAGGCTCCATCAATAGAGCCATGGCCGGACAAAATGGTGGCCACGTAGACCCTGATTGTAGATGGAGCCAACCCTTCTGAGACAAGTTCTTGTAAGACCTCCAGGACTGTAGCTATTCCTCAGTTTACTGGGTCTAGCTGACGTTCCTTACAACACGAGACAAAAAGTCGCTACTTGAGTGCATACAATTTCCTTGTGGATGGTGGTCTGGTGTTCAACATAGTCTCTACAACCTCAGTTGCAAGACCAGAATCTATGAGCTGGTGCCCCTCAGGGGCCAGACACACAGTTTCCATAGTTCCAGCCAAGGGTGAAAAATCAGCCCTCTGGCTTGATACAGTAGATCCCTGTGAATGGGACTCTCCCATGGAGTGCCATTTAGCAGGGATATTATTTCTGAGAACCATATTCGAGCTGGCCAATAAGGTGCTACTAGCAGCAGACATAGCCACTCTTAGTGAACTCTCGCTAGAACATGTGGGAGCAGAGCGATCGGGGGAAAAGCATACTGATGTGACCTTGGCCACATGTGGACCACGGCGTACAGCCCCAATGGTGCTGGAGGAGTGATGGCGAACCACAGCAGGCAGTTTGTTGTCTCCTTGGAGGTGAACACATCCACTTATGCTTGGTCGAACCTCTGCTATATGTACTCCACCACTTGTGGATGGAGCCTCCAATCCCCAGGCCTCAGCCCCTGCCCCAACAGGATGTCTGCCTACACATTCTGGTTGCCTGGAATGTGCATTGCACTCACTGACAAAAAACTTTCCCTCTGCTCAGAGAAAAAATTGTTGTGCCTTCCTGAACAGGGGGCATGAACATAACCCTCCCTGGTTGTTGATATATGAGTCCACAGCTGTGTTGTCTGTCACAACTAACACATGGTGATCTCTCAATTGAGGAAGAAAGAATTTCAATGCTAGAAATACCGTCTGTCATTACTGTCTTGCAATAAGGAGACACCCCTAGAGTGTGACCCGAGGCTAGAAACCGGGAGCACCTCCAAAATCTCAGAGCACATAGGCATCGCTGCGTGACACTGATTACTCCCACAGGTTTCATCCTCGGACGAACCCCCCGACTTTTCAGCCACTACTGAAATGGTCTCATGTGCAATAGGCCGAACAGTATGGCATTGGCTGCTGCTGCCATAACCCCCACAGTCTCTCGTAGAGACTGGAGGGGATGCCCAAAACCAGCTTTATCTTACTCAATGTTGATAGGATTGACCCTACGCATGTTGGGGATAGAAATGCTCTCATCGAAGTAGAATCCTTATAACCCCTAGAAAAGTCGTACTCTGCACTGGAGAAAGCATACTTTTCATGAGGTTCAACCTGAGCCCCAAGCTCTTCATGTGGGAGAGAACAACATCTCGATGTTGAATCGCCAGTTCCCTGGTTCATTCTAGAATTAACCAGTCGTCCGGGTAGTTTAGTACATGGATGCCCTGGAGTCACAAGGGAGCCAGAATGGCATCCATGCACTTTGTGTTGGTGCAAGGGGATAAAGCTAGCCTGAAGGGAAGAACCTGATATTGGTATGCGTTGTCTCCAAACACGAACCTCAGGAACTCTGACGTGGAAACATGTGCCTTTTAGATCTATCATCACAAACCAGTCCTCAAACTGAATCTGTGGAACGATAAGTTTAAAAATCTAAAAGATCTAAAACTGGCCACATACTCCCATCTTTTTTGCAGACCAGGAAATAATGGCTGTAAAAACCTCCCTCCCTCAGGGAACAGGGTACATGTTCTATGGCCCCTTTGTCCAAGAGGGATCTTACTTCCTGCACTAATGTCGGGCTTTGCTCTGTGCTGACTACTGTGGTGAGCACACCTCTGAACCGAGGGGTCAAGCTATGAACTGGACCTGGTAACCCTTTTCTGTGGTGGACAGAACCTATGGAGGCACATTTAGCAATAGTTTCCACATCGCCAGATGATCTTTTAGTGATGTTAACTCTTCCACATTCTGTTGGAGGGAAATCATCAGATTTTCGTTGACATGTGACAGCTCGCTGACCAGAGAAGACTGTGAACTTGGGACAGCCTTAGCTAGGGGAGGCCCTAATGGTGACTAACTGCCCTAACAACCTCATGTCCCTTGATACATCCCTATATAGCCACTCAATACCTCTCCTTCTTTGTCTGCTTGGCCTTTATGATGATTCTCAGATCAGGCCTATTAGCAGGCTGCGACTGTGGCCGCCTGGTTCCCCTGGCTCTCCGTGGGGGGAGGCAGACAACCACACTCGTCTTCTGTGCCTCTGTCGCACTAGCACTGGCCCGGGCTCAACTCGTGGATGCTCAGGAGAACTCGACACGATGGGGAAGGAACTGGCTGAATGCTGCCGTATGTCGAGCTCACTCAGTGGGTCTGCTTGGTAGGTCTGCAACACTGCCATTGTATGCAGTGACCCACAAGTAAGCCCCACTGCTGCATAGGCCTTGCCCACCAATGCTGAGTTGGCCTTACATGGCTTGGATGGCAAAGCCAGCCCCCCTAAATTTCCTGCCGTCACTGGAGATTGGAAGCACTTTCTCTACCTTCAACATAGCTAAATAGCCATGTCATTCATTCCCCACGATGTCCAAATAATCCAACATTGCTTGGTTATAAATACAGCTAGTGTGTGGTTTTCCCCAGAAGCGTGATATTTCATCATGCATCTCTGGAGAAAAGGGGAGTTTTCTGCGATGTGAGGGAGATTTATTTTCACTGGGGAGAAAGCCCTAATCCAGCCTGCTATGAGCCACTTCCTCTTCTCCGGGCCAGTCTAGATTTAGTTTTTCAATTGCCTTAGTAATCATTTCAAGCAGCTCTTTATATGCTTGAGATCTGCTTTCCATTTTTGGCACCCCCTTCTGGCCTCTCACAGTCAGAGAGGTTGTTTTTTTTGGCTATCCATAATGGAAGGAGGAGTCGCAACACGACCTCCAAAGTCTGGCAGAGAGCCGGACCCAGAAGACAGAGCAAGAGATAAAGCAGTGCTCATCTCTGGCTCCTCTTCCAGATCCATACGAGATCCTCAGGACCTGAACGGGCTGGCTGCCACGAAAGTGGCTGGCACAGATCTGCGAGGCTCTGAAACCCAACTCCCTTCGGCCAAGAAGAGAGCGAGCCACAAGTGGAACTGCCTAATTGTAAGGCGTTCACAATGCACACAGTCAGACCTCTCGAAGGCTGACCTGGCATGCTCCATCCCCAGATACTTCACACAGAAGGTGTGTCTGTCCCCCCAGTGATGGACCGGGAGCAAGGCATAACACACTTCCTGAATTCTCCCTCACTCATACTTTTCTCCTTTTATTTTTAAAGGGACAGAAAAGTAAAGAGATTTTTTTTTCTTTTTGCAAGCATTACACTAACGACCGACATGCAGTCTTGCTGAAGATAATAAGGCTGGCAGCACAGTTCACAGGTTTTTATATTACACGAAGCGCTTAATTGCCTTGTCACCTGATCATGGCAGGCCTATAAATAGGCATGATGTTACACAAGCTTCAGATATAGGTCACGTGCGAGGGCACTTTCTACAGCGTGAAGCTCATGCAATGCTGATTTCCCTTTAAAAGGGAACTAAGGTTGCTGCTGGAAGTAGTATTAGGGAGGTCAGCAGGGGGTGCTCTCCCTGTGGTCTCTGTTAGTCCTAATTTCCCAGTATAGTGACAGGGACACAATACTGTAAAAACAGCACCGTTTTCTGGATGAGACATTAAATCGAGGTCCTGACTCTCTATGGTCATTAAAAATCCCAGGACACTTCCTGTAAAGAGTAGGGGTATAACCACGGTGAACTGGCGAAATTCTTGCATTGGCCCTTATCTATGATGACCCCCTAATAATCTCCATCCCTGAATTGGCTACATCACTCTCCTCTCCTCTCCAGCAATAGCTGGTGTGTGGTGGGAGTTCTGGCACACTATGACTTGCCGTCATCCAGGTGGATGCTACAAACTGGTGGTGGTTGAGGAGATTTCCCCCATACAATATAAAGTGCTTTGAGTGCCTAGAAAAGTACTATATATGTATATATCTAAGGAATTATTATTATTATTATTATTATTATTATTATTATTATTATTATTATACTTGCTGCGCTACACAGATCGACCGATGCGCAAGCTGGCTGTCAGTAAAATGATTTTAACTAGGTGGATTAATTAGAAACCTTGGATGACATGGATGCTTTTCTGAACCAGATTCACTGACAAACCTGAACAAATTGAAGCTGTCATAAAACTCTTCTGAGAAAATATAGATGTAAACCAGACTCAAATATTTTCATGTAAAACAAGGACAGAACACCACATTTAATAGCTGACACTTTTAGGCCCAATGACTGGGCACAAGTGGAATATTCTACTTTAGAAACTTTTTAAAGAAGAGTACAATGATTAGCTACACAAAGTCCACTGGAATCTATATACCCCTTCATTTCACTTAGTCTTTATTAATGTTCTTAACAAGATTTATGTCACCATATGTTCTTACATTATGTTTACTACCACTTTTTTTTTTAGCCTATTTAGTTAGGTTTCTGGGCAATTAAACATGGGACTGGGCAGCACACTGGAGCTTTTACTTGCTTTATGGGCTAGCAAATGAATTTGTGCTTTGTTTACCCCCATATAAGCATCAACACTCGAGGCACAGACCTACACAAAGAAACTATTCTGGGTTTAGGTTCTGTTGTGGATTCCAATAATTCCTGACTAGCACCAAGCAACTGATGGGAAGGTTGTGAGTTCAAATCATCCCCAAACTGTTGGCTCCTTGAGCAAGTTCACCTGTTCACGTGTATCCTGTCTCAATTGTACATCCCTTTTGATAAAGGCATTGACCACATGGGTTAAATGTAAATTTAAGTCACAAAGATAGTTTTCCCCATTATTTCCTCTGTTAAGTGCTTTGTCAGTTCTAGTGTTGTTATTTTTTCCCCTCATACCTGCACTGCACTGTAATTTCTGTGAATCAAACCCTAGATTTGGTATAATGGAACTCAGCATGTATTTAGACATCAATGCCTAAGCTGAAGTACACATATACTATCCAGATATTAAACCATGCACCTTCATATTTGCATGGCATGAGGAAATTGTATAAAAAATAAATAAATAAATAAAAAACAAACAAACAAACAAACAAACAAATAAATAAATAAGCAATTAGCTTATCATCTTACAGTGATGTATTGTTTTACTTTAGTCAGTTAAGTAAAATATGACCTCTCCTCAATGCCACAATTGGTCCATATACTTTGGATTGAATATGCATGGCTGGAGATAACTATGTGACAATATTTAATTTATTCATCTTCACTAACCGTTCATCCTGGTTGGGGTCATGGTGGATCCGGAGCTTATCCCAGAAACACTAGCTGTGAGGTTGGAATACACACTGGATGGGACACCAGTCCACAACAGGGCACTATGCATACACACATTAAAACCTAGGGGCAATTTTGGATAGCCAATCTAGGAAGAACATCCGCATAGAGTAAACTGATCTTAGGAACAAAGCCATGACCCTGTGCAGCAGTAAAAATTACTTTATTTTTTAAATAATAAAAATAAGAAAGAACCTCATCTGATGAGACACTTCTGCCACTTGACTAATTCATATATGCTTGTTTACAGAGGCAGTGTACCTTTAAATCACTGATGAATTATTTTTTTATTCACTTTTATGGCACAGTTTTGCTTTTTAATTATATTTTCCTTGTCATCCATATTCAGACACTCAGTGGGTGGAATTGATTTGGGATGGCTCCAGATGGAAATGCCATTATGTGTAGAAATTGGATTTACTCAGTGTTGACCACTCATTGCCCATTTGAGTGACTTTCCTTTCACTGCCAAGCCTGAGAGGGAGCATTCAAGATGTGTCTTGGATAAAAACATACCACGTGCGTAATCGGACAGTGAGGGAGACAGAAATGAATAGTGTGTGTGTGTGTGTGTGTGTGTAATTGACTGATTTTTTTTTGGCCTAGCTGCCACTGAAAGGTTTATGGTTTTTTTTCTTTTTAATCTAATGAAGTTAACTTTAGAGCCATATAAAATTGCTGATTTACAGCATGTAATTCACTTACCAGAGCGACACGTGGGACATGTGTGAAACCTTGTGATCCTGATTTACTCAAGGGTTCTTTTTTTGATAATACCTAGAGGAAAATGGGAAGGGGTGTGGCCTTTTGGCTTCTTTTTTGTTAGACGTGTCTTCACGTCTTATTCTCTCAGCATTAATAATTTACCTCTTCTGAATTTCAAATGAGCTTTAGCAGAGGTGACAGTCTGGCCTTTCCACCACTCCTCTGAGTGAGCTTGGATGATATCACCCCTCAATGTCAGCAGCTCTTCAGACAACAAGAACACACTCAGGATTAGATCGTTGGCTGACAAAGTGTTTATATTAGTTCAAGCATTATTCACAAGGAGAACAGGACAAGGGCACCAGGAAAAACAATGTGAGGGAGAGAGCGTAGCATTTTCAGTCAGAGAGAATAAAAGTGTATTCATTTACTGAGGCATCACTTTGGTCGAAGCGTACAATAAAGCTTTGAATGCTGGCTTCATGAGATATAGGTACACACACAGAGAACTTAGCATGTGTATTTTGATTGAAAAAAAAGATCACTGTGCTTTGAAAACGTTTTTTTGTTTGTTCTTTTACATTTCCAGTAGGTTGATAAAAAAAATAAAAAATAAAAATCTATGGAATAAGTATTGTGTCAGACTTGAAAAAAGGAATTAAAACCTTATCCTGAACACTTTACCAACAGACTTTTTGTGCTGTGCATGGCTTCGATCAAGAATCATGGTCATGGTTAATATTAGCCATGAGCAAATGAAGCACATTAAAAAAAACAACTGTGTTATTCTAATTATGGCACAGGCATTTGGAAATTGTGCGGTTAGTACAATAACTCTTTTTATGAGAAGCCAAAAAATTGACTTTTCTGCCTGTTTTGCGGTGCCGGTTTCATGATGTCACAATCCGCAGTAGTGGTTCACATGAAAGTAGATACTGAAGGCTTTAAGAATTTATACCTACTATTTTTTACCTACTAGGTTTAAATGCCATAAGTTTATTGTGGCAGTGGTATACGGTGTTCTACTATCTTTAGTTGGTTTTTTACACTGTCCATTTTATCTCTTTACCAATGTTATTGTGGAAAGGTGTGAATTGTTTGCCCAGCAGGGGGCTCACACCCCTCCCATTTCCCATCACCCTGCTCACCAGCAGCTAAACACAGAGGCATGATACTCTATACACAGAAACCCTAACAGTGTCCTGATTAATCTTGCCGCAATAAAATAACTTATGTTTATACTGATTGAAAATGTTGGATAGGCTGATTTGGAATGGAACACCAGTGTACAGGTTAAAGCATTGACATCTCTATTTCTCTTTTCCACTCTCATTCACTCTAATCCCAGCAGACTGACATCTCCTCTCTTTGTATTAACCTACATAAACACACATGCAGCCTAGGCCCTACCATACAAAATGGATTTTTGTTCTTTAAATGTCAATGCAATTAGTTTTGAGAAAGGAATCAGGTCAGAGGTAAAGAAAACTTTCTACCAATAGTAATATAGAATGCTTTTAACAAAGTCTACATTCACCATATAACATCTAACAACTCAGATTTATTGAACAGATATATTTGTCTCTATGGATAAATGTAGTACAGTAGCATAACACAATGTTGTTGTGGTAGCCTTGTGTTGTTGTACTCGATCCAGTTGGAAGGGATGACATTTGTTAAAATGACTGTGGCAATAAAATTCCCCCAGTACCCTTAGGAGAAATCTTTTCCTTCACTGTCCTCTCAGTTGTGAGCCTACTCCTGTCACTCTCTCCTTCTCGCTTCCATGCCTGAGTACTTGAGCAAATTACCAATTAAAACTGTTATCCTAGACTGCTTATTACACTGCCAGTGGTAAACACAGAAGTATGTGATAGGTAAATGACTTTATGTGGCCCGTTGGCAGAGATTAATGGGATGAGTATAAAGGGCCCAGGGCCTTCCAGCCGAGTTCCTGTGGCTATGACAGCACAGAGAACAGCGAGGGACCACAGTGCACTCCGCACACATTGCACGGCTCCACTGTGTTTATTAAACCTACAGTTATTTACAGGCAATTACCCTTTCACTCCAAATAAGTGCTATCCAGAAGTTTCACTCACTCACTCACACACACACACACACACACACACGCACACACACGCGCACACACACGCACACACGCACACACACACACACACGCGCGCACACAGGCACACGCACATTTGTGTCCTTCCTATACTTGTGAGGACCATCCACTGGCATAATTACTATATGTGCCTAATTAATGCTATGCCTATACCTAACCTTAACCTCAGAAACCAAAAGAACCTTTTGGAAGTCATTTTTTTTTGTGAATTTTTCACTAAAAAAAGGAGATTTCCTTGTGAGGACCAGCCAAATATTCCTATCTTTACGGGAACATTTGGTCCTCACCAAGCTATAAAAAACATGCTCACACAAACACACACACACACACACACACACACATGATTTGTTCAATGATCCGGTGATAATACTTCCTATCATTTACTTTGAATTATATAAGTAAATACTTCAAACAGATTTTCATTTCTTTGGCACTGTTTTCTGAGCAAAACCATTAAAAAATTTTATTTAATGTAATCTTCCAAGGCTAATAGAGCATCAAGTATAGGAGTATTGGTTTACTCACGGGAATGTCATTCAGTATTTGCAGAGCTTATTGTTTTTATTATTATTGCTATGTTATATAGAAGTGTAATAATTTTGAATCTCTGGTGCAGGGAGGTGGAGTTTCCTTTACACACCTCACTACTGTAGCATCTCAGCCGCAGAGCATCTACTGCATTTGATGACGAACTGGGGGTTAACTATTAATGTGCTAACGGTCAGTGTGTTACTGTCAGCTGTACTCTGCTGTAATTTGCCAAAAACAAAAAGGGGGCTTAATCTTCAGAAGGCCATTGCATAAATACAGTTGGAATGTCTTACACTCTTACATGTGGGGTTTGTGTGTTGAGCTTTTGTACTGAAGAGATTATACAGTACTTGAACTTGTACTAATTATGCATCGCCTATTTGCATGTGATTCATCTCTCCTCTCATCTCTCCTCTCTTCTCTCTCTCTCTCTCTCAATTTCTCAGCATCCCACCTTCTTCTGTCATTACATCCCCAGCATTAACACC
>JANDJT010000060.1:13726710-13752889 GCA_024331685.1 Stegophilus panzeri | reverse complement strand
AGGAACCCTAGACATCTTTCTTCTGGTGTTTTTCAGAGTCAGTAGAAAGGTCTCTTTAGTGTCCTAAGTTATTGTAATTGTGACCTAAATTGCCTACCGCCTGTAAACTGCTAGTGTCTTAAGGACTGTTCCACAGGTGCTTGTTCAATAATTGTTTACGGTTCATTGAACAAGCATGAAAAACATTGTTTAAACCCTTTCCAATAAATATCTGTAAAGCCTACTTGGATTTTACAAAATTATCTTTAAAATACAGTTTCCTGAAAAAGGGATGTTTCTTTTTTTTGCTGAGTATATATGATATATGAATATTGTATACATAATACCAGAAGGGAACATAAAAAGCTATTATAAAATAAGATTACATTTAACTGATTAGAAGCATTACAGTACATGTGGTTATGCAGACAGAATGTGCATAAAAAGATGGTGAGGATTTCTTACCACTCCTAGTGATGATGGGTCCAGCAGTTATAACAGCATTCCCAGAAACTGCATGAGACTCCGTACTCTCGGACACATCCCGTTTCTTACGCATTCCACAAATCTGTTTCAAAGCAAGATATTAATTATTCTTGCATGCACTCTTCCAGCTGACATTACACAATATTTTCTTTTGTTTCAATTGATTGCAGTTGTTACTTTTTAAGGTGATTAGCACATATTGTGCCGAACTAAAAAGTGTCACCGGCACAAGCATGGGGCAGTCATCTGCGCGGCACAGCTTGGTCACACAGTGCAGGAAGACAGTAGACATCTTCTGATTCTTGTGCTTGACGAAGCGGAACACCTCAAAGGAGAAACGACCCATCTGACTCTTCCCATTTTCAAATACTGTCGTCTGCGGGTCCTTGTCACACCTTCCCCAGAGGACAAGAAGTGGGATACGAGATGTTCAGATTCAGTTTACATAGACACACTATCATATTCACTAAACCACAAGTACAAATGCTAACAAGCACACTACTGTTCATGAGATGACATAGAACACATAATTACCCAACGAAAAGATCGTATCTGAGCTTGTCATTAGGATTCCCAGATGGAGTGGTGTAACAGTAATCCATCAGCACATTCCACCTGTGCAGGGTAGTAAGCATGGGATACATTCATTAACTCACAAAAATCCATCTTACAGAAGTGAGAAAAAAAAATAAGACTTGGACATGGAAAGTGACATGGACTTTATTTTTAATTAAGAAGCCAATCTTTTCTTTTCTGTGCCAACTTCCAATTTCCAAGAAAAACCAGTAGTAAATCACTTCACATGATTGTGTTCTATTTTTATATGGCTCAGGTATAATAAGCATCAGAACAAAGGCTTAAAGATTAGGCATGTAATATCCAGCTGGCACATATAGTCCTGTGCAAACGTTTTATGGCACCCTATTTTTTTTAGTACAAACTTTGTTATAGATTGTTTATCATATGACTTCTACATTATCAAGTCATTACAAAAACATTTTAGATTCCCAAACATTAGTTTTCTAAGAGAAAATTTGTTACAGAAAAATGTTTCTGTATGTCATTAAAAGAAAGCAGCATATTATGTAAGAGACACTTTTCAGACAAAAAAACAAAATAACCAAGACTGCTGGGTTTTGCTGCAAAAATAAAAAGCAAGTGTGACAGTCAGAGTCTCCAGAGGAACCGTGGCTGGTTCTGCAAGATGCTCAATAAAACTTACAGCTAATTTCCTTATAAAACTCCACTAATTGTACCGAAGACTACTATTTATATTTATATTTTAATTTTTTTGTCACACCAAATATTGACCAAATCTTGTTTCATTTACTACTGTTTACTGCTCTTTACGTTATTTTTTTAAAATGTAGAAACATTTATTTTCATTATTTTGAAGGCATCTTTGCTCTACAGCATTTCTTTGCATGTGCCTAAAATTTTTGCACAGTTCTGTACATTGTTACATTGTTATGCACCTGTGTTGCTGTTATTTTACTTGGCTGAGACAAATGGAAGTTGAAAAGATGAAGGTAGAAAGCAAGGTGAAGTGATGAGCACAAAGAAATGCTAGAAAAGATTAGGAAAAAGGAAAGAACTGAAATACTTTGGGAAAAACAAAGGAGAATGTGAGATGCTATTTTATTGATGGAAAGGTAGAGAAGGAGGATAGAGAATAGGAAAAAGGACCATAGATAAAAAAGTGAGGGGAGAGAGACTTTGACAGTAATACAGTTTTGAAAACTATGGCAATAGAATTGAATTTGTTGAGAATATATGAAAATTGTATTTTATTCTGTATTTTTATGAAATCTGTTTAATTAACCTCCTGTCCAAGTTTGTAGCTTTGACGGCAGCAAACACACGAGTTTTCAGAGTGAGGCCTGCCATTGGGATGGCCAGATGCTGGATGTATGTGGAGTCCTACAGAGCAAGAAAAACATACTAATGATTGAGCATTTATGCACAGGCATGGCTACACACATCCATGACTATTTACAAAGCACAAAATAAAGTGCTCTCATGGGGCTACCACATTTATTTAATTCATTATTCTGAAACGTAGCAACTCACTCTATTGTTTATTGTCTATAATGTTTGAAAACAGCATATCAGAAACAGATATTCTACACCAGGAGTTACCATCTCCACAAAGGACCGGCATGGCTGAAGGTTTTCTTTCTACCCAAGCCGAAACGACACCTGATTCCACTTTTTTCATCAGTTGATCTTCATCTTTAAACAACTATTAGCAACTAACCTGCAGCCACACCGACCATTTATGGATAAGGTTAGTAACCCATGTTCTAAAAAACAAATAAATAAAACACAGTTACATTTTAAAAATTAAATCACAGCATAAGAGAATGAATGGAGCTACTTACATTGTACAGCAGTAAGTTCAGTGTGCTTACAAATGTACCATTGCTGTCCTTTACTGAAATTGCTGCGGCAGACCTTTAAGGGAGAAAATGGCCAGATTTATAATAGCCATAATAGGATTATCCAAAATAGAAATCATTATACTCCTGGTACTCCTAATAAGTATTTTCTCTGACTCCCACTCCTCTGTCTAAAGCCTCTGTTGTAGTTCACACAGTCTCATTTCTGCATGTGTACTACTGTTTGTCTTCTCAAAATATTAACATAATCTTAAGATCTTACAGTTTTATATAATTGGAGGCATCTCAAAAACCACAAAGAAAGACCTGAAACTGGCCAAAAAAGTCAAGCATAGGAAAAGCGTTTTTCTACCCAAGCCGGATAAGCCTTCTTCTCCTTTTTCTCAGTCACTGCATGTGAAACAAGATCACTGTGGTGCATATACATTTCTTATTTGCAGTATCTGCAATACGCTTTTATATCATCACCTGGTATAGCCATCATCCAATCCATAATCCTCCATAAAGGTTCTGCATATTGTAGATTTATGTTGTTTATGTACATTTGTGGAAACTAGTTAGATTTAATTCCAAGTATTTGCTATAAACAAGATCATGGTAGTCACAGATAATTTTTCCCCCATGCTAGCACCAAAAAATAAAATGCCACCAGATGACTTGCTTTTTCAGCTGCAACCTTGTTCCAAAACTAGCCCAATTTGGTATACAAACTATGACCTGAACGGAGATCAATGAAAAATAAATAATTAAGTAAGTAAGTAAGTAAGTAAGTAAGTAAGTAAGTAAATACATACATACAAACATAAATAAATAAATAAAGAAAGAAAGAAAGAAAGAAAGAAAGAGTAAAAGAAATAAAGAACAAAAGAATGAAAGAACGAAAGAAAGAAAGAAAGAAAGAGAGAAATAAAGAACTATAGGGAGTGTTTGCAGTCTTTAGAATTGCCTCTGCACATAATTAGGAGTTGCTAATGTTGATTTGTTCCTTATCATGCTGTGATCAAATCATAGTGATGTCTAGCGGGACATATACACAAAGTTAACCATTAGTCATATTGACTTTTTTTAAGCTGTCTGGATGCTTTAGAAAACTGATTCTCCATGCCATCTTGTGTATTGAGAATGCATACTGTGTGTCATGTAAAAAAATACTGGCACCCATATGAAGGCTTGCCAGGACGTTATGGGTCACAATGCTATTTCAGAGTGTATTACGAGGACTGTAAGAGTGGTTGGTAAAGAGAAGCACTTACGATGCCAACTGCGTGTTGTTCACTAGGTACTCCAGTGGATAGCTGCAACTGAACTTATAGAGCAGTCCAGGCAGGTAGCTGATGACAGTAGGAGGGTCAGGCGTGTCGATGTACCCTGATATATTCCCAATTTGCACCAATGAAAGGTTCCCATATGCATTGGGCCCCTGAGCTGTGGACACCTGCAAACACATACACACACACACACACACACACACACACACACACACACACACACACACACACCAGCACTAATCTCTGAATCACAGCTTTTATCAAACATCAGTGTTAATTATTATTTAATTGAGTGCAAAGCAAATGTTCTATTGTATTGATGTAAACTGAACATTTATATGGTTGCATTTATATGGATGCATTGAACTATGAGACATTTTAGCAATGTTTAGCAATATATCCAAGCATAGTCATGCCTATATCATCTGTATATTTTTCATTTAAACCAAAGAAGTAGATAACCAAAAGCTGCTTGACTCTTGCTGTGTTTCAGAAATGGCAATGATAATAATTTCTGATAAGCACATTATAGCCTGCTGTTTACACCATGAGTAGTTCCATCAATCTTGTCTAAATCTTCAACCAAGCTATCATTTTTGAGAAGCATGTTCGGATCTTACACACCGACTAAACCTGATCAACACTCCCATACTCTTGCTTCAAGAGTGTTAGAAACAGCACAAGGTTGCTGTTTATAAGTAAATAGTCAAAGGCTAGACTAGCAGATTTAGTCAGATTTCCTGCTGCTAGAGCAATGTCCTACCACTAGCAAATTGCTGCAGGCCTCCAATGTGCTAAGGCTGATGCTGAACAACACCACTGTAGGAAAGGTGTTGTTGTTAATGAACCCTCTGCAATGGGCATCACCATGGCGCCCGTTCAGGGCCAGGTCAGTGTCAGTGTAGCCAGAGAAAAGCACCGGGCAGAAGTTAATCTTCAGAGTGATGGTTTGTACTCCACAGTACACGCTGATGTCCCGCTCAGCTATAGAAAAAAAACAGAAAGGAAAAAAAAAAAAAATGTTCAGTGCATTTCAATGCAGTTTCATTTCAAATGAAACTTAATGAACTTAATAGTATTAGATGCAATACATCCTTTCATAATTATATACTTAATATTCACATATTTAATAACAGAGGAATGGTTATGAAAAATGTAATAGGCTGGTGAGCTCATATTTATTTCTTTGACATACTCACCAGGAAAACGGCTGTGAAAGTTGGCATCACAGTTGTATCCATTGAACTGTGCTTTAACTATTAATAATTTATATAACAGCAAAAGAATCAAACATATACGTTCCATGTCAGCACCTAAGAAAAACAACTTGTTAGCAATTCCTTCTGACTCTCTAAAAATAAAAGACAAGTACAACAATTTTTTTTTTTTTCCTCCCAAAAGGCAATTCATTATCTCATATTTGTATCAAATGGCCGTTCTGGATTTTGTGAAAAAATAAACATGCCAAAACTTATTTTGTTGTCTCTTCAGACAATCTATCTTATAATTAATAATGTCCAAGGAATAAGTGAACCAAATAATTTTTACAGCATTCTCAGTCTTGTAATATGCAGGTATTAAAAGCAGCCTCGCTATTGTCTCATTATTACTTTATTCTGTTAATCCAAAGAGCTTGTCTAAAATTATTAGCTTGCCTGTTAAAATTATTAACCAGCTCGGTTTAACCTTCATGGCGGTGCAAGTCCCCCTGCACTCACCCGATTCCCTGGCAGCCGAGGAGTTAGCGGTACTCCATGTGCTCCCACCTGCTGCATGAGACTGACTGACCTCACATTGACCAGCATCACTGCAAAACAAGCTCACCCATAGCTTTTACTTTCTCCAAAAAAAAAAAGATTCAACATAAGAGTAACTTTATTCGAACATGTCCACAAAAAGGGCTGTCCAGGGAAACATGGGAAAATCCATCAAAAAATGAATGTGTTATACAAATCCTTTCACGGACCCAGAAATATGAGCGGGTTTTGAAGTTTCCCACTCATATCCTTTCTGCTTGATCTCTCTCTGTCAAGGTTCGCAAACGGGCCCCAGCATTGCATGAGGTCTGCGCGGGGGGAATTATCTTTTCATCAATTGAGTGGACCGCTGACTGAGACGGCCTTTTTGTGTGCCAGCATGAGCCAACCTAAGTCCAGGATCGTCTGGCCACTTTGGAGGCTTTGTTTCAGGCTGCCTCAGTCAGCACTTCCACAGCCACCTCACATGATGGCTGCTGAGGCCGTTATCCCACCTGTCCATGCCCTCCCACTCTCTCTATTCATCTTTTCCCAGTTCTGCACACCAGCTGAAGGCTTCATGCCAAGCAGACATATGTGCCGTACTCTATTTTAAAGGCTATTGTGAAACTAGACCAGATAAAAGACATATTCATGGTCTCACATCATCCTTATTTTTAACCAACATATTCTCATGCACTGCTTGACCCTCTTTTAAGACAAGGCTGCACTTGTTCCTGGCTTTTCCCCCCCTCCTCTGTGTCTAAAATTACAGTAGATTATTGCTTAGCAGAATCACCTCTGTTTATTTGAACACAAACAAAACATTACTGTTCAATATTTCTTTATTTTTAATTTATTTCACTTAATTATGAGTAATGAAGCTTTCAGAGATTTGAAAATGAATGCCTGAATATGTTTATGATACAAAAGTAGAGGAAAAGTGACTCAGTGAATGAATTAATAAATAAAGAATGAATCATAGAAAGGAAGGAATTAATATCATAATTAACCTGTGAAATCAATTGTAGTATATGTTCTGTGAAGCTAGTTCTTGGGCAGCGCTCAAGACATAATATTTGCTTTCAAAAATTGCAACAATGTGTGAAATATATACAGATAGCCAAAAGTTCACTGCATGTTATAGTTTACTGGCCTCCTTAAATCCTTAATCCATCCCCATTTTAGCTTAGTCACAGAGGACAGATTAGGTTCTATTTCCCTTTGCTTGGACTTAACTGGTCTTTTCTAGGAGATAACCATCTCCATTTATGCAGCTCCAGCAAATGTCATCTTTCATTTTTCACACATTTATCTCACCTAGCATTAGGTCACATGTATCATGCTATATGTTTGATGTGCTTTTTATCAGTGCAATGCAATCATATTCAACCATGCTATACTTAAGGGCCTGGCCTAGACTCTATTCTGGAGGTCCCCTCAATTTGCCAACCACAAAATACCTTGAGCAGAATTTACAACCAATTGAAAAAAAAATTCCCTGCTGTTATTCTGAAATAAATGTACAGATGTAAACAAAAATTGAAAACTAAATAAAGAAAAAAATCACTACATCTACACCTCTATATAAAAAATAGGTGTTTATTATTACAAAAATAAAAAGAACTATCAATATTTATTCCTTTTTATAGACAATCTCACAACAAATACAATACCACTAACCAAGCATAAATGAGATGCTGCAAACACAAGTGTAAATGATTCTTGACTTGTCTCTAATGGGAGATAAGCAAAGTTTATTGTTATAGAAATAACCTGAATAATCAATAATGGATCCATATAAAATATTAATTCTGCTTCCAAACACTCCCTGTTCACAGATAAATTTGCATTTACAGTACAGCATTTTGGCAGAGTGACTTACATAGTGTACATCCCATTTATACAAAAAAGCAGGGTCTTGCTCAAGGGCCTAGGGGTGGCAGCTTGGTGGTGCTGGGATGTAAAATTATAACTCTTTGATTAGTGGTCCAACACCTTAAACATCCATCCATCCATCCATCTTCTATACCGCTTATCCTTTTTCAGGGTCATGGGGAACCTGGAGCCTATCCCAGGAAGCATCGGGCACAAGGCGGGGTACACCCTGGCCAGGGTGCCAATCACACCTTAACCACTGAGCTACCATTACCACTTTAACCTAGAAGAAAGCTGAATAACCGGCACTAATCCTACCTGACTAATAATAATTATTATATTTATTAGGCCAATTTAATACGAATGCCTACAGACCTGCTCATTGGAATCACAAATTGGAAAAAAAAAATTGCCTGGTATTTTTCCAATCTTTAGCTGTCCAGGTTTGGTGTGCTCACTGTAGCCTCAGATTCCCAGAGTGTACCCTGACTAGAGTGGAACCTGATGTAGTAACCTGTTGTAGCCTATCTCCCTCAGTGTTCCATGTGTTTGCTTTGGCTGTCCAAACAACTGAATCAGTGGCTGACTTCACACAAAGACTAAAGATGTCTTTACCAAGCACTTAAATTAGCACTTTGGGGGTGGTGTTTTTGAGGGTTTATATATATATATATATATTGTCTTCTTTTTTGTTTTCAAACTGTACTAACCTCCCTAACAGGGTTTTTAGATTGATGGTATTTTAGTCCCTGACTTAGTGAACTTGCATGATGATGTGTTTTTTTTATATAGGCTATCAAAGCACTTCTGTAAGTAGCTCTGAATCAGGCCATCTGCCAAATGTCATAAATGTAAATGTAAATGTTGTGCATTCTGATGCTTTCTGCTAAGCACAGTTGTAAACAGTGGTTATTTGAGTTACAGTAGCCTTTCTGTAAGCTCGAACTAGCCAGGTCATTCTCCTCCAGGATATAGAGTCCCCTCCGAAACTATTGGAACGGCAAGGCCAGTTCATTTGTTTGTTCTATACACAAAAGACATTTGGGTTTTAGCTCAACAAATGGATCTGAGACTAGCGTTCAGGATTTCAACTTTTATTTCCTAGTATTTATATCTAGATGTGTTAAACAACATAAACCCTTATGTTTCAGACCACCCAATTTTTAGGTGAGCAAAAGTATAGGCACAGATAAGTCTTGAAGTAAATTAAAGTAAATAACACCTAATATTTGTTTGCATATCCCTTGCATCATGCCTGCAATTAATTAGAATCATTAAATTGTTGGTTTCTTCTTTTGTGATGCTTTTTGAGGTTTTTACCACAGATGCTTTCAGTTGCTGTTTCGGGGGGGTTTCTCCCTTCAGTCTCCTGAGGAGGTGAAATGCTGCTCAACTGAGTTAAGGTCTAGTGATTGACTTGGCCAGTCTAAAACCACTTTTTCCCCCTCCTAAAGTCCTTTGTTGAGTTGCTAGTGTGTTTTGGATTATTGTCTTTTGTCTATGTCTATTGCTGCATGATAAAGTTCCTCCCGATTAATTTCTCTGTAAATTGGCAAACAAAATGTTCCTGTAAACTTCTGAATTCATTTTGTTGCTACTGTTATGAGTTACATCATCAATAAAGATTAGTGAGCCTGTTCCAGAAGCAGCCATGGAAGCCCAAGTCATGACAATACCTCCACCATGTTCCACAATTTGGCCTTTCCCTCACTTTGGTAGAGGTTAATCTTGGCTCCAGAACGTTTGTGGCTCATCATTGTATTTTATTTTGTAAATTCCTATCTGGCCTTCTGATTTTTACTGCTGATGAGTAGAGTGCATCTTGTGGTTTGACCTCTATATTTTTGCTCTCAAAGTCTTCTTCAAAAGGTGAATTGTGATACCTTCACCCCTGCCTTGTGGAGGTTGTTGGTGATGCCATTGACTGCTATTTTTGACTTTTTTCTTCACAGTTCTCACAATGTTTCCAATGTTTCTGTCATTAGATATTTGGCTGACCCATTCAAAATGGCTTGCCTTTCTCTGGTCTTCATGTTGGTTTATCCTTTGTAACAGCAAATGCAGTCTTCACATGTGAAACTGAAGGCTAAAACCAAGAGTAGATGTTCAGAGCTTTTTATTGTTTAAACAGTCTATCTAGCAGGACACATCTGGGTAACAAGAAACACTGTCAGTCACATGTTCCAATATTTTTGTTTGCCTACAAATATGCTATGCTCTATTTCGTTTAACACATCTACATATAAATACCAGGGGGAAAAAATGAAATTCTAAACTCTCTTCTCATATTTATCTTTTGATGTCAAACCCAAATGTCTTCAGTCTACAGCAAAAAATAAATAAAAAATTATTGACCCTGCCATTCCAATAGTTTTGGCAAGTTAGCAGGCAAAGCAGGGAAAAGTGTCTTGGACAATAAACACATGGAATATTTGTTCCACATCATATAGTACTCCAAGCAATTTTATTCTAGCAATATTTTAGAATATTATTTCTTACTCAAACCACAGCAGTGTTGCCAGGCATCCTAACTGGTTGGCAACAAATGTAATGCCTGCATTTTAGATAAGAGAGACCTATCACTAATAGGAGAAATGTGTCAGCAAATGGCGAATAGGCTTTTCTAAGAGGTAGGTGTATATGACCAATAATGCAGGCGTTGGATTTCATAATATTCACAGGCTCCAAAATTAAATCCACAGTGCAAGAATCAAATATAGAAAGATGTGAACTAGGCAGCATTAGGAGAGAGAGAGAGTTCTTCCAAGAGAAACACTAACTCTAATAATGCTGTGTTCTCAATTCTGCTCACAAAATAATTAGAAAACATATTGCAGTGTTCAGGTAAAATGGAAAAAAGACGATATGAATGCATTATTACTTGTTCTCAAGCTCAAACTTTTGAAGTCAATACTCAATCTAAAACATATGGTTACTGAGCACTTATTTAACCCCAGAAATGCTGAATAAGATTAATCCAAATATAATATACTAAATAATAATTTAGTAATTGTAGCAGTTAGAGGTTAAGAAAATAGCAGTATAGGTCTTTTGATACAAGGTGAACCTATCCATAAATCATGTGTCTTGTTTTCCCAGTTCTTACTAAATACATAAAATAAGCCATTACTCAGTAATGTGCCCATTAACCATGCTATTTAATGATGGCATTTTAGTCTCCAAGGAAAGGCAAACAGGTTGTAGAAAGACATTTGTGGTGCAATGGACTGTTTTCTAATCCATTTTTCCAAGATATGTTATTTGTACTAAGGTAACAGTGTCTTGTTACCAGGGAAGGGTTGATGGAACCAGAAAAAGAAAGGCAACATGTGCCATAGTTTATTACCTTATCTATTCCTGGATCTGTAGGCAGACTGTAGGATCTGTAGGCAGAACACTGAACACTGGATGATCATAATGTACAATTAGTCATATTTTCACATATTTTGTAATTCTCTAATGATATCACCTGATACAAGATGCAGTAACAGAGAAAGAAGAGAGAAAGAAGCACATTTGCATGATACAGCTTCACTACAAACTGTTTTACTATAATTACAGTCAATTTGTGGGTATGTACATAATACTTGACCATTTAAAACTGTAGCAGCTAAGATGCTACAAAAAAGTATTTAAAGTTAAATTTGTTTTACTACATTTGATACCTGCATAATTTAAGTATTTAACTGTAATAATTTGAACAAATTTGTGTGATATGTCAATTAAACAGAGGTGCCGTAATTGTACTTGTCACTTGAACTGTACTTGAGGCTACTGCCATTTTTTATTGTTGTGTGTAATCATGCAGAAACCTGTGTTTATGAGACCGCCAAAAGATCAAGAGAGCAGGCCAGTAAAGGTTTCTACCATTTTCTTATATTTTTGTGTATAATTTAACAATGATGACATGCACTAATTTTAATCAAGTTATTTGGTTTTTTTAAGTAGTGGAAAGAGGATGTTGGGTTTTAGTAACTTATTAATCATCGAAAACAGGGCTCTAGGGTTACCACAGATGTCTTTAATCATTTCAGAACAGTAACAGGATCTTAGCTTGACAGTATTATCCATTCTAGGGTTGCGCATAGAATTGTGCATGAACAATGTGACTTTTTTTATAATGCCCTTAAGGTCTGCAACTTTTTGGTTTACAAAGACAGAAGTCTTTTGTGGTTAATGGAGATTATTTTGAAAAGATCACATCATGCTGCTCAATAGGGGCAATCTGATCCAAATGGCAAGGTTATATTTCTAGACTATATAGTACATTTGATGGAGAAGCAAGACACAATGCAGCTACAGACCGTTTCTTAACATTTGGGGGCCCTAAGCAACAGCCTACTCAGGGGCCTCCTACCCACACCAATCATATTATTTATATGCAAGAATGAACAGAATCAATACTTAAAAACAGTTTAATAAACATTAAACAGAAATGACGATTACAAATAATCTGCTCATTTTAGAACTAAAATAATTGCTAGCTTTAAAATAATTTTTAATCTTAGCTAGTTTAAACATGACTGGGGGAAATTAATTGGTTATAAAATAACTAATAAAGTTGAATTTGTTTAAAAAAAAACAACAACAACAAAAAAAACTGCATCATTTTCAGTTGGTTCTAATACTGAAGATACCCCCAAATATTCTATTATACAGCCTGAAAAATGACTATTAAACCATTAGGCTACTTAGTACGGTGAAAACCTCAGGAAAATCATTTCTTTATTGCTTGTGATTGTCTAAGTTGTTAAAGTTCTGAAAAGGACTGTAGGTGATTGACATTTAAACCACATGAGCAGTGATTATCTTTATATTTAATAGGCTAATGTTGGCATAGCTAGTAACAAGGAACTAGCAACTTAACGTGTGCCAGCCTAACACTTCTTACTCTATACACTAGCTATTAGGCACTATTGTTTTCCATTTCAAATACATCAACAAGTAGAATCTAGAAAGCAGACAAATTGACTAAATCTTATTAATTAGGATGAATTTCTTACATGTATTTTGGGTTTTGGGGGTTCTCTTCTTCTGCTTTGTTCTTTTAGCATTTTTCCAGACCAGACAGACAGGAACCACTTCTTTGTGAGCTTCTAACATTAGTTATACTAGTTATTTAATTTAGTTGAGTAAATTACAGTTTCTATTCTTTTACACCACAGAGGTTCCTGTGATTACCCAATACTAAAACCTTACCCTCAAATGAGTTGCTTTTATTGCTAATCTATTTTTTTTTTTTTTTTTTTTTTTAATCATGGGGTCCTAAGCTTGAGGCTTATACCACTTACAGCAAGAAACTGCCTTGGTAAAATAGCTTCATTTTGTGTTAAATGATAAATAAATAACTTAAATAAGTATGTAGCAGTTTTAAAATGTGTCCTTTGTTGTTTTTTGGCAAAGGTAACAAGTTAGACAAAACTAAAACTGAACCATCTACAGTACTATGCACAACTCTTAGGCACCCTGTTAAAATAAATAAATAAACAAAATTTTTCTCTTGGATGTATGTTTTATCACTTCTGCATTATTGGGTCAGAATTTTTTTTTTACATTTCCAAACATAATACTGGGAACAGTTAATAATACAGTCTCTGAATAGAACATGACAGGTGGAAGGTAAAGTGAATAATTCTAGCCAGGTGCTAAATACTGATTTAGAATTTGTTTATTATTACATTAATGCAATGTTTTGCTGAGAACAAGGATTTGTTAGCAAGGATATGTTTGATATATTAAGATTAAATGTAGAATGTAGGAAAAAACTGAGAGACTTAAGACGAAGCACTTATTGGTCACATATACATTACAGCATAATGAAATTATTTTCTTTGTATATCCCAGTTAGAGGGTTGGGGTCAGAGCACAGGGTCAGCCATGATATGGCACCCATGGAGCAGGGAGGGTTAAGGGCCTTGTGCAAGGGCCCAACTGTGGCAGCTTGGCAGTCCTACCTGTTGAACCCTACAGTTGAACCCCCAACCTTCTGATCAGTAACCCACAGCCTTTAACTGTTGAGCCACCACTCCCTTGACTAATAACGAGTCTAGAGAGTGATAAAGAGTATAGAGATTGATAGAGAAACGATGCCACATCATTGATGGTCATTGATAGTAGTCAGGACATTTTCCTCATGCCAGAATAAGTATGTGAAGACTTCGTTCTAAATTCACAGTTTAAGTTTACTACACTGGCAGATGTGAATAACAGTATTACATCTCATACATCTTAAGTTCATCCTAAATTTCATAAACTCAAGTTTATGTGCTTCTGTCGTTGCACTGTTAAAAATTCATAGATTGTGCTCTGCTATTTCACTGCTTCTATTTTTCATTTCTTTATATTACAAAGGTAAAAAAAACCTAAAAAGTTAATAAGGAAAGTAATCCATGGACGTTATTATGGGCTATTACAATAGCATGCCAAGAAGCCACAATAGGAGTGAATAGGGTACAGTAATAACAACAGTGTGAGACTTTCATTGATTCTCATATTAGTATAATCCCAGGCAACAATAGCTCAGTCACACACTTTTTGTCAGCCAGTTGCTATCACGTATCCAAGATAAAATCAGTCTCGATATAGAGCTCACAGTACAAACAGACAGTACAAGTCTCCTTCGAGAAGTTTCTTCCACTTTTTCTTCCACTCAGTTGTCCCAGAGAGACTTATATAAATGATGATGGTAATATGAAATTACAGGGGAGTAATTTCCAACTAAGCAGAGTAAGAGACAGAGGGAGAGAGAGAGAGAGAAAGAGAGAGAGAGAGAGAGAGAGAGAGAGAGAGAGAGAGAGACTTAGCGATTTTATTGGTTTTATAAACCAATCGATTTTAATGATTTTATAAACAGCAGGTTTATTTATTTAATGATACAGTATGTACATTATGTAAGGATAAACAGGTTAAAACACAATTTGCCCAGACACAGAGAGAATGGCATTTACAAAATAGAATTTTCTCCTTCCTCTTTATTGAATAAATTGTCACCAAATGTACCACCAAATGTAATAGTTTAATGGTATGATTTTTTTCATCCAAAAAATGTGAATGTGTGGTTAAACATATGTTGAGTTTGTTATTGGATAATATTAATGACTATTAACTTAATAAAAACCAGCCCATTAGGTTTTTATGTCATTTACAGTTTTGCATTACATTATATGTTTAAATATTATTAGCAATGTTGTTAGAAGTAATGAGGCTCAAATACAATGTGAGTGAACCATTGTGGATGGATAGAGCTTGTTGAATGACTCGGTTGTTTTGAGGAGAGTGCTATTGTCTGTGTGTGAGAGAAAGTTTTCAGTCTGGGCCGACAGGGACACTGCACTCATCTCCCAAGTGGCAGAAATCTACAGGATGCCTTATTGTTTATATATGAAACAGAAACCACGTGTATTCAGACCACAGGAATACACCTTCTCTCTCTCTCTCACTCTCTCTCTCTCTCTCTCTATCTCTCTCTCACACACACACACACACACACACACACACACACGACCCAGTGATCTCTATAATACACAGCTTAGCTTGCAGCAAATTTTGTATGCAACAGGGAGCAGTATAAAGTTAGCAGACAGAATTTGAGTGACATATATTAAATACGTATTCATGCTAGTTATTTTTATTTATGAACTTCAGTGTCTGAAAATTAAATATGGACAGAGATTCAATTTATTAGGATTCAGTGGACCTGTGGACCTGGCTTTTATCTGATTCATTAATATTTACCTTCGCCTTTCCTGGACTGCTAAGTGACTCAGCCAAGAATAAATGTCTTTAACTGTCTGACTCACCTCATACTGTTCAAATGTCCATTTTCAACCATTTAAGAAATATATGAAAAAATTGGGTGCATGTGTATGTAAATGTACACACAGACACCCACACAATTAAAGGTTCCACTTTAATAAGAGGACCTGTACAACTGCTCATTTATGCAGTTATCTAATCATCCAAGCATGTGTCAGCAGCACTATGCATAAAACCATGCAGATACAGTTCAAGAGCTTCAGTTAATGTTCACATCAAACATCAGAATGGGGAAGTGTGATCTCTGTGACTATAACCATGGCATGGTTGTTGGTACCAGATGGGCTGGTTTGAGTATTTCAGAAACTGCTGATCACCTGGGATTTTCACACACAACAGTCTCTAGAGTTTACACAGAATGGTGCGAAAAACATTAAACACCCTGTGAGCGGAGGGTATCCAAATTGAAACACCTTGTTGATGAGAGAGATCAGAGGAGAATAACCAGACTGGTCTGAACTGACAAGAAATCTATAGTAACTAAAATATTCTTTCTTTACAACTGTGGTGAGCAGAAAAGCATAAATAATTGAAGACAGGAAAAATACCAGGTGACTGTCCAGTTAGGGTGAGTCTGTGCCCATGATAGCCTCAGATTCCTGTTCTCGGCTGAGAGGAGTGGATCCTGATGTGGTCTTCTACTGTTGTAGCCCATCCACCTCAAAGTTTGATGTTTTGTGCATGCTGAGAGGTTTTTCTGCTCACCACATCTGCAAAGAGTGATTATTTGAGTTACTATAATTTCCATTCAGCTCAGACAAGTCAGATCATTCTCCTCTGATCTCTCTCAACAAGGTGTTTCGACCTACAGAACTGTCACACAGTCAATGTTTTTTGTTTTTTGCACCATTCTGTGTAAACTCTAGAGACTGTTGTGTGTGAAAATCCAAGGAGATCAGCAGTTTCTGAAATACTCAAACCAGCTCATCTGGCACCAACGACCATGCCACGGTTAAAGTCACTGAGATCACATTTTTTTTTATTCATTCTGATGATTGATTGGACATTAACTGACACTTTTGATCTGTATCTGCATGATTTAATGCATTGTGCTGCTGCCATATGACTGGCTGATTAGATAACTGCATAAATGAGCTGGTGTACAGGTGTTCCTATTAAAGTGGATGGTGAGTGTACATATACAATTTGTTTGTGCTTAGGAATACATACATTTTTGTTTATAAGTACAACATTTAAAAAAAAAAACATTATGTCTGTTGAAGTGGATATAGTGTTGGGTCCGAATCCACCTTTGTCGAGTTCGAGTTGAGACCAAGTCCTTAAGCGTCCGCGTCCAGAAGGGGCTGAGTTGGACTCAAGTCTGAGTCCTTAATGGCTGAGTACGAGTCGAGTCTGGCCGAGTCCAGAAAGTAATTAAATTGAAATAAGATTTGAAATTGCAATTGTAAACTCAACACTGTTAAATTAATATTTTAACCTTCACAAACCAATGGCAACATAAATGTAACAAAAAATACCACTATTACATCTTGCCATTGCCATTTAATATTTTTATTCCATTATTTCATGTCATCATCATCTCAACTGGTTTCCTATCAAAAAATGTTTTCAAAGAAAAAACGGGATATAGAGGTATATGTAGAACTTGTATTATATTACAAGTGTATGAAAATACAAATTAACCTGTTTTGTTATTATATCACACTATATTGTGTCCTCCAGTTCAAGTTGACATTTCAATTATTTGATGCGTCTCCCCCACAGTTATATAGGCTGAGAGAGAGAGAGTACAGAGTACAGTTACATTTAGCAGTATGTCATAACAACAAGCTTCATGCTATATTACTGTTTTTTTTTAACGATACGTTTTCTCAGGTAGGTCTATCAATAGTATTCAAGTAAGAAATACTGCGGAGATTGAATAAAGCAATTAAATGTAAAATAAAATAGACTTCACTGTATGACATACAGTGATTCTTAGTAAATTTACTGAAGTTATTCAGACAAATGAGTGAGTGAGTGATTTTCTCTTTTTTCTTTTGTTGTTTGATTAACATTAATGACACAGGCAGCAGCAGGTTTATTAGACTGCTGTCACTTTAAGACCTAATGCACAGATCCAATATAGTGTATTGACACACCTCAATTTTTTCCCCAACTATTTACATCCACTTAAGACATAACCGACTGTGTTTAAACGAATACTCGGCCAGACCTGCATTTTGACATGATGTATGTGTATTTATTTGACCGTCCAATCGTAATAAGCTACTAAAGAGAACTCAATTCGGTACTCCCACGATGAGGCGGCTTTCTGTGCATGCGTTCCAAGTGTATGTGCAAGAAAGCCCCTGGTCAGGCAAGGAGATATGAATTAATTTCTTGTTATCTTAATTTTATGTTGTTATTTATTTTTTATCTTACTTTTCATGTTACACACAGGGGTGTTAGCTGAACTGTTAATCATCCGGGGCTGAGCCCAGATGCTTCTCCATTTAAAAAAAAATATTTGAAAACATATTTCTAAATAGACTGTTTGCATGCATTGTTTTCTTGGATGTAAGGGCTAATTGCTTTTTAAAAATGTGAAAATTGGACAAAAATGTGAATTTATCATAGAACTTACCTCAGGTGTTATTACTGCTTGCAGGACTACCAGACCGATAAAATGTCAAACTTTTTGGCTATCTAACACTAGACTAGGCTAGTTTGGTGTCGCTAGCCAAGGGGAGGCACAACTAAGCTATCATTGTATGGGCTTAGCTGCTACAGTGCCATTAGCTGTCATTACGCTCTGCTCATATCATATTCACGTAACTTATACATATTCACAAACTCATATAGACATTTACATGCCTTGGTTTCCTGCTCAGCATGAGAGGATGTTTCTGTTTCAGTTTCAATCCATTTACTGGTTTTAAAAAACAACATATATATCCATTTTTCCTCACACTGACTGTGTGAGCTAGCATTTGGTAGTGATGTGTTGTTCACGAACGAGTTGGCTCTATGAGCTGGCTCCTTTAAGCGAACAATGGAAGCCGCCTCCCATCTGAGAGCCGATTTATTTTTTTTGTAAATTAATACAATAATCAGAATAATCAGATGACCTTTTCGCCACACTGCTCAGCCACGTGCACTCCATGCACTGATTGAATGTTGTGTTGACGTATATGTGCCTGTGACAAATCATGTGTGATAACTTTCTCCATTTTAAAACGTTTAATACATGCATTTTAATAACATAGATAACATAAAGGCAGAATGCAGAATATGCAAGGTAAAAATATCACATGGAGCATGGTCTACTGATAACCTTCACAGCCATATTAGAATTGTACATCCAACAGTACAGTGAGTGGGATTTGTTTGGAATGGTTTGTGTTTTGGATAGTTCAATATAAACCAAATGTTCAATACGCATATGTAATAATGTTTGATGTTTTTACATTATTTAAGGTTTTTACGCTAAACAGAATTCTAAATTATGTACAATTAAAGGTTTAGTATAATTACATTGAATAATTTAAGTGATACATGTGCACATATACTAATCATAGGTGAAATATTGCTAAATTTGGTTTAATTATAAAAGCCAGAAGTGGTACTAAATGAAGAGCCGTTTGGGAGCCGAAAGAGCCAGCTCTTATTGCTGAGCTGAGCCAAATTATCTGGCTCAATAAAAAGAACTGGAATTCCCATCACTAGTTTGGCAGAATTAAGAGCTGTCAGCCAATAGGACATGAGTATTTCCACGTGTTTTCCAGTAAACCCTGTCTGATTGGTCTCCCCTCCGTTCACTGAAGATACAAAATTACAGGCGGTCTTCTTTTACTGACGTTCAGTTAGTGATAAACCACTCCAAGTGGAGAATTATTCGGGGCTAAAGAAAAGATCTTCAGGGCTACAACCCAGAATGCTCAGGACAGGTTACACCCCTGGTTACACATGACGTGGACTTGACTGTAAAAATTTCCACGTCCAAAATGTCAGAGTCCGTGTCAAGTTCAAGTATAAATTTACCTGAGTGCGTGACAAGTCCGAGTTCATTGATAATTGGACTCGAGTCCAATTATGGGCTCAAGTACCCCAACTCTAAGTGGATGTATGCACATGAACTGTATTAAATAACAAAATGTCCAAATACTGTCCAATAATATTGGCACCCTTGGTAAATATGAGCAAAGAAGGCTGTGAAAAATTGCCTATATTGTTTAATCTTTTGATCTTTTCTTTTAAAACAAATGACAAAAAATACTCTGCTCTCATGGATATCAAACAATTGCAAACAAAACACAAGTTTATAAAAAAAATATATCTTTGTTAAATATATAGCGTGCAACAGTTATTGTCACCCTCTTAATAAATACTTTTTGCTACCTCCCTTTGCAAAGACAGCTCTGAGTTTTCTCCTATAATGCCTGATGACATTGGAGAATACATGGCAAGGGATCTGAGACCATTCCTCCATACAGAATCTCTCCAGATCCTTCAAATTTCAAGGTCGACACTGGTGGATTCTCCTCTTCAGTTAACCCCACAGATTTTCTATGGGTTTCAGTCAGGTGACTGGGATGACCATGGCAGGACCTTGATTTTATGTTCAGTAAACCATGTTTGTGTTGATTTTGATGCATGTTTTGGATCATCGTCCTGCAGGAAGATCTGACCACCGCCCATTTTCAGCTTTCTGGCAGAGGCAGTCAGGTTTTCATTTAATATCAGTTGATATTTGATAGTCCATGATGCCATGTATCCTAACAAAATGTCCAAATCCTCTGGCAGAAAAACAGCCCCAAAACATTAAAGAACCACCACCATATTTAACTGTGGACATGAAGTACTTTTCCATATGGCTAACTCTCTGTGTGTGCGAAAACCACCTCTGGTGTTAATTGGCAAAAAAAAAAAAATTTGGTTTCGTCTGACCATAGAACCCGATCCTATTTGAAGTTCCAGTAGTGTCTGGCAAACTGAAGATGCTTGAGATTGTTTTTGGATGAGAGTAGAGACTTTATTCTTGAAGCCCTTCCAAACAACTTGTGGTGATGTAGGTGACTTTGGATTGTAGTTTTGGAGACTTTCTGACCCCAAAACGCAACTAACTTCTACAATTCTCCAGCTGTTATCCTTGGAGATTTTTTGGCACTCTTCATGGTTATTGTAATTTTTGTAATTTATAATAATAATAATAATAATAATAATAATAATAATAACAACAATAATTAATAATAATCTATCTATGCTCTATGGCCAAAAGTATGTGGACCCCTGACCATCATATATGGGTCTTCCCCAAACTGTTGCTGCAAAGTTGAAATCACACAAATTTATTTGTAATCTGTAGCTTTAAGATTTCCCTCTACTGGAATTAGACTGTGAAATGAACTGTCCTCGCCCAACATGAGTGCCCAACCATCACTAATGCTTTTGTGGCTGAGTGCGCAGAAATTCCTTCAGCCATGCTCCAAAACCTAGTGGAAAGCCTTCCCAAAGGAGTGGAGGCCATGTATCTATGATTTCAGTACATCCCTAGGATGCCTTTAATTTTTACTTCAGCTTTTATTTATTATATCAGATTTTCTGTGGGTCAATGTTTACATGCACTTTGTAACTATCTGATGGCATTGCCTTTTAATTGTTTGACCTTGAATCAAATGCTTGAGGTAGTCTTCCACAAGCTTCTCACTATACTTTTACTGGTGTAGCTCAGTCATGTTTGTGAGCCTCCTTGCTCAGTTCAGTCCTATGGGATTCAGGTCAGGGCTTTTTGATGGCTATTCCAACACTTTCAGTTTGTTGTCTTTAAACCATTTTGTTAAAACTTTGGAAGTATGCATAGGATCACTTTCCTGCTAGGTGAAAGTAAACGCTTGGCCTAAACTTTATCTATCTATCATTTTAATTATATTATTATTGAAATATTACATTAATTATTCAATTACTATAGTAATAATGTAAAAAAAAAAAAGTTATTATTATTATTATTATTATTATTATTATTATTATTATTATTATTATTAATTACTTTTGAGTCTGGCTTATGTGTCTTTTCTGTTCTGTTATTATTGCTATTTTTTATTATTAGTAATTTGTATGTTTATTTTTACTTAAATTGGATTGTATTTTATTTTGTTTGCTTTTAAAATATTTGACCTAGCTTCCTCTGTACAGGCACTTTGATGTAATAGTTGATCGGATTTAAATGTGCTTTATAAATATATTTGAATTGACTATAAATCAATTCTTGCATTTTTAAACTGAGACTGTGGTTTTGGAAATTTCTCAAAATACCTCAGAACTAGATACAGCAAAACCCTCAGCGTCAGCCTGACTAGTCTCATGTTGGCATGGATACAAATGTATGGTCTTCTATAACGCCATCTGTTCGTAAAGAATTAGTCAGATGTGATAGTAGCATATTGCCCCCTAGTGGAGGTGTTCATTGAGGCACTGACTGCCTCTGAAAAGATGCTTCTAATATTTGACCCATTTACTCTAATTCAGCTTTACTCTTTACTGGAAGAAATCACTCTTCATTGTGCTTTAGTCTCTTATCTGTTATACTCTTATCTGTTATACTATGCCATGGTTTTTACTTTCTGTCATTCTCAGTTACAAAACAAGGTGCCATTTTCTGTGTTCTGTCTCAGCTTGGATTCTAGAAAATTATGATTTTTTTAGTTGACTAGTCTATTTCCTTGAAGCTGGCTACATAATGTTACAGAAAAAGCACTGTGCATATTTTGTTGACCTCAGTTCAGTCTAATCAAATTACACATGATATGCTGAAATTATCATATATCAGTACGTGGCCTACCACATTGCTAACAGTATAGTAGATTCAGTGAAAATGTACTAGGCAGATTTGAATATTTAGCTTCTATATACAGTGGATATAAAAAGTCTACACACCCCTGTTAAAAAGGCAGTTTTTTGAGGAAAAAATTATCATGTCAGAACCCTCGGTGTGAAATTACAATGTATAAAAAATTAAGTGAAAAACAATCAGAACCATTTTAGGGAAAATGGGATCTCACTTGTCAAACCGTATCAATCAGGAGAGGGGTACAACTGAATTTCCAAAGCATTCGATATACCATGGAACACCATAAAGGCCATCATCAACAAGTGAAGAAAATGGGGTACCACAGTAACATCGCCAAGAACAGGATGTCCCTCCAAAATTGGCAAAAGGGCAAGACAAAAACTTAACAGGCTGACTGCCAAGAGCCCTATGGTAACATTAAAGGAACTGCAGGAATATCTGACAAGTACTGATTACTCTCTGAATGTGACAACAATCTCTCATATTCTTCACATGTCTGGGCTGTGGGGTAGGGTGGCTAGATGGAAGCCTTTTCTCACAAAAAAAAACACCCAAGCTCAACTAAATCTCCTAAACCATGTATCAAAATGTGTTATGGTCTAATTAGATAAATCCCAAAAGGTATCATAATTCCATAATTCCAAAAGGTATGTTTGCTGCAGAAAAAAGCACATCACTAAAAGGACACCACACCCACAGTGAAGCATGCTGGTGGCAGCATCCTTGCAAAACCTTCAGGTATCTGCTAGTAAGCAGAAGATCATAAGGAATTTCACCTTTGAGCAGGACAATGACCCAAAGCATACATCAACAAAGGAATGGCTTCACCAAACGAGATCAATGTTTTCATTGACCTAGCCAGAGCCCAGACCTGAATCCAACTATACATCTGTGGGCTCACCTGTAGCAGGCTGTGCATAGGAGATGGCCTTACAATTTGATGGATCTGAATTTTAAGTTTCTGATTAAAAAAAACAAAACAAAAAACATTTATTTGTATACTTGCAATTTCACATTAAAGGTGGGCAAAGATCTGACAATTTATCTTAGTGTGATTCTTTTACTTCACAAAAACCCGATGTTTTAACATGTGTGTAGACTTTTTATGTCCACTGTACAAAATACTAAGACATGTATGCATCAATAATTACATTATTTTAATTATTATCATTATCATTAGAGTGACATCAGAAACGTTTCTGAGAAATTAATAACGAATGACAATAAATTTTACAGATAAAGCAGGGTGTAGGTCTGTCATGAGTAAATAAATAATGATTGGTGATTTAAGTTGCACTTTAAAGGTAGTGTTTATAGTGTACCCTCACACAAGAAATTTCAGGTTTCATCATTGCTTTACAAACAACAGCTACTCAGCTAGTGTTTATGTATAACAGTATATGTCAGTGTGTGCAGTTGTCTTTGTCAAGAAATAAGGGTTATGAAAATAAATATTAAGGATTTACATTTTAGGGATGTATGTTTCTTCCTGCGGGGGCTTAGTGGTTAGCACGTTTGCCTTGCATATCTGGGGTTGGGGGTTTGAGTCCCACCGCCACCCTGAATGCACAGAGCTTGCATGCACTCCCCGTGCTTCAGGGGTTTTCTCCGGGTAATCCAATTTCCTAGGCTGATTGGCATCTCTAAAATTACCCCTATTATGTGAGTGTGTGTGCAATTGTACCCTGAGGTGGGTAGGCACCTCATCCAGGGTGTCCCCTGCCCTGTGCCTTGAGTCCCCTGGTATAGACTCTAGGCTCCCCGGAACACAGTGTAAGATACGTAGTGCAGAAAATGGATGGATGGATGCTTCTTCATATCTCCATTCCTCAGGCTGTGAGTCATGTTTGTTTGTTTGCTTGCACATTATCAACATTCAAATAATTTCAATGCTAGTGTAATTGTAGTTGTATAATTGTGTATCCTGGACTGCAGCTTTCTTGTATGGCTATTGAAGTTACTTCATGCAATTTCCCCAGTGCAGCGATTCTAAAATTGAGGACCGCAAGGGGGCGCCATGGGACTGCAAGCTGACTCAGCTTAGCTGATTTTAATTTTGTCAATTTATTAAATCTGTTTGTCCAAATCTAAAAGGATGGTAAGTTTTTAAAAAATATGGACATTATTAAACATTATTAAAATTATACGTAGTTACCTGTAACGTAATAAGAACAGCATTAGCTGTACAAAGTTGACCTCAAACTAAAAAAGATTAATAACCGCTGCTGTGACACTTTGCCAGTGATACGTCATGTGAGGTTTTGTAGAAAATGTACCATTAGACACACAAAGCATGTTTAGTACAAAATGAAATTCAACAGGTAAAAGCTAAATTTTCATGTGCATATATATATTATAGCTCATGGAAATCAAAAATCCAGTATCTCAAAATATTAGAATAAAGAACGAATTCTCTCCCATAGCTGTTAAAGCTATCTGTTTCTTCCCAAGTGGCACGCTGTGGTGAGTTTAGGTTGTCTCTTACATTATGCCGACTGCTAGTTCTGCAGGTGGTGGAGCGAAGATGAAAGACACCTCACGTCTGTGCACATGTGGCTTTATAATTCCGGGCAATCGTATGCCTGGGGGTGAAACATGCTCAGGTGGCATTCGTCAACCCCGAGTGTTGTCCTCGGTATACTCTCTTCCGATCAAGGGTGTTGGAGAGAAGAGTGCGAGTCATGGCCGCTAATAAAGGAGACCCTTGCCTTTCTCCGTCACCCATGGAGAAGGAGACAAAACAGCCCCCTGTGTCATGCAGTTGGGGCGAATTAATGGACAAAGTCTCCCCTGAGCTGCCTCCCCTCTTCGGACTGAACACCTTAGCTGGTGTAGGTGAGGAGGAGGATAAAGCTGATGAGGCTATAGCTTGTCTGTTATAGGAGGATGGAGAGGAGGACGAAGACGATGCGATCCTCCCATGGAATATCTCTTGGCCAGGCAGCCGAAATGGCGGTCACTTAGACCCTGATTGTAGGAGGAGACAACCCTGCTGAGAAACGTCCTTGTAAGAACTCCAGGACTGTAGCTATTGCACAGTTCACTGCGTCTAGCTGACATTCCTCACACCACAAAAAGTTCCGACTTGAGCGCATACAATTTCACTGTGGATGGCATTCTAGCATTCTACATGGTCTTTACAACCTCAGTTGTGAGACCAGAATCTATGAGCTGGTGACCCACAGTTTCCATAGTTCCGGCCGAGGGTGATAAATCAGCCCTCCGGCTTGAGACAGTAGATCCCTGCGGATGGGAATCTCTGAAGGAGTGCTGTCTAGCAGGGATATTGTCTCTGAGAACCATATTCGAGCTGGCCAATAAAGTGCTACTAGCAGCAGACGTAGACCATCTTGGCGAACTCTTGCTAGAACTTGTGGGAGCAGAGAGATCGGGGAAAAGCATACAGATGTGACCTCGGCCACATGTGCACCATGGCGTCCAGCCCTTATGGTGCGGGAGGAGTGAGGGCGAACCACAGCGGGCAGTGTGTTGTCTCCTCGGAGGCAAACACATCCACTCCCGCTTGGCCAAACCTACGCCATATGGACTCCACCACTTGTGGATGGAGCAATCAATCCCTGGGCCTCAGCCCCTGCCTCAATAGGATGTCTGCCCCCACATTCCAGTTGCCCAGAATATACACTGCACTCACTGACAAAACTTTCCCTATGCCCAGAGAAGAATTAGTTGCGAACATAATCCTCCCTGGTGGTCAATATACGAGAGTTGCTGTGTTGTCTGTAAACAAATTGTGACCTCTCAATTGAGGAAGAAAGAATTTCAGTGCTAGAAATATGGCCCGCATTTCTAGGCAATTTATATGCCACT
>JANDJT010000060.1:13712753-13724416 GCA_024331685.1 Stegophilus panzeri | reverse complement strand
ACTGGACCCGGTAACCCTTTTCTATGGTAGACAGAACCCATGGAGACACATTTGGCAGTAGTTTCCACACTGCCAGACAGTCTTTTAGTGACGATAATTTTTCCACATTCTACTGGAGGGAAAGCATCAGATTTTCGTTGCCCTGTGCTCTCATTGAGCAGAGAACACTGAAAACTTGGGACAGCCTTGGCTAGGGGAGGCCCTTCAGTAGCACTGGGGGCTAACTGCCCTTACAACCTCATGTCCCCTGATACATCCCTCCATGGCCCCTCAGGACCGCTCCTCTTTTATCTGCTTGGACTTTATGACCATTCTCAGATCAGGCCTAGTAACTGTGGCCGCTCGGTTCCTCTGGCTGTCTGCGGGGGTTGGCGGGCTGCCATACTCGCCTTCTGTGCTTCCCTCACACTAGTGCTGGCCCGGGCTCCACTTGTGGAGATAACCTCCATCATCGTGGGGTTATAAATACAGATTATGCCTGGTTTTCCCCCAGAAGCATGATATTTTGTCATGCACCTCTGGGAGTTTTCTGCAGTGTGAGGGATTTGTTTTCAAAAAACTCATCCAGCCTTAGTAATCACTTCAAGCAACTCTCTATATGTTGTTCTCAGTTTTTAGCACACCCTTCTGGCTAATTCAGAGAGGAATTATTTTTATTATTTTTTTTTGTGTGTTTTTTTTCCCATAGCAGAAGGAGGAAACGGGATGCGAGTTCCAAAATCCAGCTGATAGCTGGACCCAGAAGACAGAGCAAGAGATAGAGCAGCACTTGTCTCCGGCTCCTCTTCCAGATCCATACAAGATCCCCCAGACCCGAGACGGCTAGCTGCCTCGGCACCGAACGGCCCAGATCATCGAGGCTCTGAAAACCAACTTGCTTCGGCTTCCGAGAAGAAAGCGAGTCCCGAGCAGAGATGCCTAATGTAAGGCGTTCACAATGCACACAGTCAGACCTCTCGAGGGCTGTCGTGGCATGCTCCATCCCTAGACCTTCACACAGAAAGTGTGCACTCCTCCCTGTGATGAAATGGGAGCAAGGCGTAACACACTTCCTGAATTCTCTCACTCATACTCTTCTCTGTCGCTCATTCTTTTTTTTTTCTTCTTTTTTTTTACAGGGATAGAAAAGTCCAGAGATTTTGAGAAAAGATAGGGAGGAAAGAAGCATCTTTTTGTTTTCGTTACACGAACGACTGACCTGCAGTCTCGCTGAAGATAATAAGGTTGACGGCGCGGTTCACAGGTGTCATTTATATATCACACGACGCGCTTAATTGCCACGTCACCTGATCATGGTTGGACTAAATAGACATGACGTTACAAAAGCTGCAGAAACTGGTCACGTGCGAGGGCGCTCCCACAGTGTTAAGCTAATGCAACGTGAACTTCCCTTTGAAAGGGAACCACTGGTTTTCAACTGTGTGTTAATGTAGGGGAGTCAGCTCAAACTATAGAGGAAGAAAAAAATAGAGCAATTCGGATAGTGCCACCAGACGACAGCAGTCAGGGCTTTTACTCCTGGTACTTTGTCATACCCAAAATCCCATTCTGGATTTGTGGAACCTCAACAAACACCTCAGACAGTACAAGTTAAAAATGCTCACATTCAAAGTCCTATCTCACTTTATTTGTCCCAAACACTGGTTTACACCAGTCAATCTGAAGGACGCATATTTACACATAGGCATTTACCCAGCACACAGAAAATTCCACAGGTTTGCCTATCAAAGCACAGCCTGCAAATTTTTTACCGTTCCTTTTGGGCTCTCAATAGCCCCGAGAGTGTTCAGCAAATGTGTCAAAGTGGCTCTAACACTGCTGAGAATAGCAGGTCTCAGAGTGTCAACTTATTTGGATGATCTTCTCCTCTGTGCTCCATCATGGCAACAGGTGGAGATAGATACAAAGGTTATGTTGTCTCAGTTAGTGAGCTTAGGCTTAAAAATAAATGAGACAAAAAGATGTTTGGTACCCACACAGGACATAATTTACCTAGGTCTCAGACTGAATTCAGATCTAGACCAAGCGTTTTTATTGAAGAAGCGCATCAGGTCAATTCGCAGCTGTTTATCCCTTTTTCAGGAAGGTCCCATTCAGACTATGCTTATGTCTTCTGGGGCTGATGGCCTCGACAGTCTTGGTAATTCCATTGGACTGTTGAGAATGAGAGAGTTTCATCGCTGGACAGCAGCACAGCGCTTGTGTCCAAAACGCCACCTCAATAGAAAAGTGAGGTGGAGATCACTCTACATGCAGCCGCTCTCTGTTACTGGAGAGATTGCTCGTTTCTCAAATTGGGGACTCTGCTGGGGCAGTTTCTCTGAAAAAGGTGGTGACAACGGATGCGTCGGTCACAGGATGGCGCGCAGTGTGTGAGGGCAGAATAGTGAAAGGGAAATGGCTCGTCTCTCTACAGAATGCACACATAAACTTCCTATAACTGTTAACAGTGTTCTTAGCATGAAACATTTTGTGCAGTTTCTGCGGAACCACCATGTTTTGATCAGATCGGACAACACAACAGTGGTGGCTTGCGTAAATTGTCACACGCTCTCCTCAGCTCCACAACCTGGCATGGAAACTGATTGTGTGGAGCATAAGGCATTTTCGTTCATTGCGGACGCATGTCCAGGGCATGATAAATATGGGAGCAGACTTTCTGTCCAGGGGAAATTCTCTGTAAGGATAATGGACTCTCCACCCTCAGGTAGTGAGCCAGTTGTGGGAGAGGTTCTGCCAAGCTGCCGTAGATCTCTTTGAATCACACAAAAACACTCATTGCTCTCTATTCTTCTCTCTGGCGAGAGACAGTGCGCCTATGAGTGTGGATGCTCTGGCACACCTGTGGCCAAAAGCACTGCTTTACGAATTTCCTCCGCTGAGTCTGATTGTAGTAATCTAAGAAGAGTAAGGGAAAGCAGTCTGACTGCAAGAAATTGGCCAGAGAGGTTATGGCTATGGGACATAATTCAGCTCTTGTATGACTAGCCCTGACCTCTCCCGTTGCTCAGGGATCTCCTATCACAAGTGCAAGGGGAGATTTTTCACCTGCTCCAGACAAATTAGCTCTCTGGGGCTGGCCCATGAGATGCTATTTCGGGCTTGCCACCGAGGGTGATTGAAATTATCCAGAGTGCGAGAGCAGCTTCAACGCGCTCTGCATATGATCGGAAATGGAGTATATTTGAACAATGGTGTGCGGAAAGACGCATTGTTGCTTTCCTTTGTTCTGTCTTATGAAGGGTGCGTGCCATTTAAACAGAGTTTCTAAACAATTGATTCCACCATGGGATCTGTCTGTGAACCTGAGCACACTTTCCCAGTTCCCCTTTGAGCCTTTAGAAAGTATTGATTTAAAGCTCCTATTGCTGAAGGCTGCTTTGTTACTCACTCTTATGACTGTGAAGCAACTTAGCAAACTTCATGCTTTGTTTGTACATGACTCGTGCATGCGCTTCGTGCTGGAGTTCTCAAGAGTAACTCTCAAGACCAATAAAGCATTAGTGCCTAAGGTGAGCGAGTCAGCTCTCGCATGCCAACCAGTGGATTTACTAGCTTTTCATCCGCTGCCTTTTTCCTCATCGGAGGAAGAGCAGCTTCATTGCTTGTGCCTGGGTTCATGCTTTACATCATTATATGAGCAAAATGACAGCACTGAGGAGTAGTAAACAACTTTTCATCTCATGGGCTAATTCACATAGGGGTAAACCTATTTCACGCCAGTGCCTGTCTCACTGGGTGATCATATTATGTTATAATAGTATGGCACTTGAACTTCCAGAAAGTCTGAGGGTCCATTCTACCAGAGGCATGGCCACTTCTTGGGCACTGTTCAAAGCTATTTCAGTCCAGGACAGTGAGGCAGATTGGGCATGGCCTCACACTTTTGTCCGATTTTATAGGCTGGATGTTATGGAGCCGTCATTGGCTCATTCAGTCCTAAGTGTGAGGTTTAAAAAAACAAACAAAAAATCCAACACCCTCACACAATGTTTTCCCCCTCATATATCTCTTTATTTATTCTTGGTGAAATAGATTGGGATTTGTCTGTGTACATACACTTATACACATCACTGAGTCAGTTGGCTGGTCTGCTTCAGACAGCATATCTACAATACAGGAGTTGTCTGAAAGAGACCTTTAGGTTACTTATGAAACCCTGATTCTCTAATAACAGGAGTGAGGTATCTAACCACACTTCCCTCCTTGCAGATGCACAGAGAAGAGATATGCTGAGAATAAGGAAGGGACCTTCAGCAGCGTTTTATATATTAGGGAGGCGGGACTGCCTTATCACGGCCGTGATTGGTCTGTCAACTGACAGACATGGTGTTATTGGTGCTTGCAGTTTCGGTCACACCCGAGGCGGTTCCCATAGTAAGATACCTCACTCCTGGTATCAGCCAACCGGGGTTCTATAAGTAACCTAAAGTGTGCGGTAAATACCCTTAGGATGGCTGCACTAAAGATCTGCTGTGAATTTTGGATAGTGTGAAAATGTGTTCAACAGCACATAATTTCCAATTTTTCTTTTCAGATGAAATGTATGAGTATTATCATGAGATTTGGTGGACGCTCACTTAGATGGAAGCTGTGATATCTTGTTAGGGTGTCTGGAGGGACACTGCTTTGAGTGAGCTGTTTATCACGAAAGGCCATTTCAGTAAGCAAACTGTCATGTGTGGAAGCAGAGTGCATATTTAGCCGCACTCTGGTTACTTTGTTTGTGGGTGACAAGCTGTTCTCTTTTCTCTCAGGCAGATGGTCAAACACCTATTGGAATTGATGTTAGAAGCCCTTGTAGGACGCAAGTCGTCATCCCTTTTGGTTCCATACAGTAGTTGCCCATTCAAGCACCTTATTCTAGGGCCATAACTCCCTGAAGTTCTCCTCTGGTTTCCTATTGCAGCTAAGCAGGATTGAGCCTAGCCAGTACCTGGATGGGAGACCTCCTATGGGAAAACTAAGGTTGGAAGTGGTATTAGTGAGGCCAGCAGGAGGTACTCACCCTGTGGGGTGTATGGGGCCTAATGCCCCAGTATAGTGATGGGGACACTATACTGTAGAAACAGCACTGTCTTTCAGGTGAGAGGTTAAACTGGACTCTCTGTGGTCATTAAAAAATCCCAGGACAATTATTGTAAAAGAGTAGGGGTATACCCTGGTTCCCTCTTCTAATAATCCCTATCTCTGAATTGGCTACATCACTTTCTCTCCTCTCCACTAATAGCTGGTGTGTGGTGTGTGGTGGGCATTCTGGCACACTATGGCTGCCATTGCATCATCCAGGTGGATGCAACACACACTAGTGGTGGTTGAGGAGATTTCCGGCACATACTTTGTAAAGCTCTTTGAGTGTCTAGAAAAGCACTATATAAATGTAACTGTAAACCTATCTGTCAGCAGGGGGATGAACTGAGTGACCCTGATGCTATCGGGAATCCCCTCTGGTCCTGCAAAGTAGAGCGAGTACTGCAGCAAAAATCCCCTACAGCTGGCAGGATCAGTGGTGAACTTCTCCAGACGGTTGATGAATGGTGAAACAGGCAGGGGAACAGCGGGCACTAGAGCTGGGGTGGCTTGTTCTCTGGCTTGGAGCCGTGTGAATTGCTCCCTTAACATGGTGATTTGTCGCTGTTGCTCTGCTAAGAAGCAGCCCTGTGCTGGTCTTCACCTGCTGTGTCCATGGTAAGCAAAGTATTCTTTGAGACCTCAGTAGAGGAAGCAAGTACAGGTACAGACTGATTTATTAAAGATAGCAAAAAGAACAAAGACGTGACCCAAAATTGTGGTCGGTAAACAGACAAGGGTCAGGAGATGAGCAAACAACATAAACTAGGGCAAGCAAGATCGAAAAGACTTAACTGGCAGCAAAGGTCAAATCCAAAATATCATACAATAACGACTTTGTATAGACTGAATAAGAGACATAGGGTATACTTCGCAATGAGTTAGTAAACTGAATGTCTTTATATATTTTGAGGTTGCAGTGAAGGTGATTGAGTCCAGGTGTGTGTAATCAGTAATCAGGTGAGCGTGAACGCGAGAAAGTCTGGTTGTCGTAGTTCTCGTCGGCCATGTTCTTTTCTGGAATGTGTAGTTATACTGATTCTGGCATTGTTATGACAATATATAATTTGTGAAGCACTCCTCTTTTTTTCTTGGGCCCCTCCCCAATGTTTACTATAAATCTGGTGTAGTAGGATTTATATACATATATTTAAGTGTTCAAATGTACCCTCTCCCACATAAACTCCCTTAGGGTTTGGAGACCAAATATCATTTTACCATTATTTTATAACATTATATAAAAACTAGTCATTAAGACATTAACTAGACATGTGCAAATTATTTTGTTACTAACACTTATAAATGAATACATTTACAAAGAAATTGAAATTAAATAATTAAATAATACATTTTAGATAATTACTTTAAATGTATTATTATTTTTTAAATAACGTTACAAAATCATGTCAACCCTCAAAGACCCAAATTTAGAAGAAAAAGAAAATGTGAATTTTTTTTTTCCCACCTTTTACATGTTGTTGTAGGAGGCCTCTAATGCAGAAATAAATGGGTTTTTTTTTATATTTTTGACATTTCAGTAAGTTTTTAGAGAAATGTTGTAATATTGCAATTTTGGGCCTGTTGTCAAGCAGAATTTCAGTGATCTTACTCACTGTTTGAACATCTTAGGGTTAATTTGCAGGGTGTACTTCTTATGTAGCCCAATAACATTAGCCTATATATCTGTACACTAATAATCACACAGTACTGATAATCAGACAAGTCATATTTTTATGAAAAATCATTTATTATAAAAATATGTTCAGACTGTATTTACAAAACCTGATGAACTGAATGAACTTTTATTTTACTATGTTAATATGTTCAATTATGATAGTCCCGGCATCAATGACATCATACACCTTGTAGATAAGACGGTCTTTCCTGGCTGGTGAGATTCTGAAATGGGAAAAAAATTATTTCAATGCAAATCAATCCCAATCATACTTATACATTTTAAAGAATTCACCCATTCCACAGAATTCACACAATACTGTTTGGCTAGCTTATTGTGCCCTCTACTTATCATGCTAATAGCTCATATACTCCCCACATTCCAGAACATTATCACCTGTCCCTCATGCAGCAAGCAGATATTTGGCAAACAAGCAAAGCCCAGAAAATAGGACCAGTTAAGTGTATTTTATAAATGATAAGATATAGTTTCAAATATTGCTACACAAATACTTTCAAATTCTCAAAGAAGTAATTTATTCCTTAATTCAACTTGAATTTATCATTTAATAAGCATTGAATTTTGATTGAAACTTCAAATGGTATCAAAGAAGACATTTAAAACTTGTGAATGATCAAAAACAGTATGTTTCTATTGGTATCCCCCCCATGATCTAGACATATTACTAATCATATTTTACTTGAATGTTGAATTATCCAATCAGTAAAACAAGATGATGTGCTTCCAGGCAAGTTCACAGGTTGTGTGAGTTTGTGATGAATCAAGTCTTGGGGCAGATGCACATGCAGTTTTATTAAGATTAGGTAATCCAAAGGGCAAGGCAAAAAGCATAAACACGGACAGGCAGTGGTCAGGCGATCGGCAAATGGGCATAAGACAGACAAGGCAAAGTACACGACAAGAAACTAGAATACAGGATCAAAATACCGAAACTGAGAACACCGGACAAAAGCTTGCTAAGGTAAAAAGCACTTAATAATGCGTGTCTGAATAATGACAAACAAGGGGCTTAAATAATGAACATAATCACGATGTAACATAAAACAGCTGTGATTAATAAGGACACGTGAGGGAGACATCCAATCATATAACAGGGGTGGAGACAGGACATAAACCATAACAGATACACGTGCAGCAAGTAAACAATGTCAACGTAAACTGTAAACCCGGCAGTGTGACTTAGCACTTCGGGCTTCAGAGCGCACTGCGTGCTCCAGCGCTTTGCACGAGGGGAAATCGTAACAAAGTTCATGGCCAAGTGAACAGACATATTTACAAAATCTGCTATCCAATATCATTGCAAGGCTGAACAATAGGACCTATTAGCTGTGTAAATGTGGTCTCAGAGAGAAAAAAAACATGTGCAGGTTTATTTTAGTAGAGCTAAAATTGATGTTGTAATATTACAACAGTGGGCCTCAGGGTTAATAGGGTGAATTCAGATATATTGGGACACATTTTGAATTTCCAAATTGTCTAAGCTTGCTTGCCATTCACAAAAGAAAATACTCAACACATGATACGTTTCTGAAATATGAAGGGTGCTGACTATCTAGATGTGAATGAAAAACTGTTTTTATCATATTCTAGAGAAACATTGCCTACCATTTTATGAAAACTGACTGAAAGCCATTTTAATAGCATTTGGTAATTTAGGATGCATGGTTTTGTTCATTTATGCTTTTACAGTGCCTCCACTCCCCAGTGGCTATTTCTCATTTTGATGTATTGCAACATCACATTTAAGCATATTAAAATGTTGTTTTTTGCTGGCTCTCTACACACATAAAACTAAATGAATTATTTAGACATCCTCAATTATTTGAAAAATAAAAAAAAAAAGTCTAAAGCTGCTTAATTAATTAAGTATTCACCCCTTAGAGTTAATTGTCCTTTTTTTCAGCAATTACAGATCATGATGCTACCACCACTGTGCTTGAGTGTAGGAATGGGGTTACCTGTGTTGGACTGTATTTGGTTTGCACCAAACATTATGCTTTGTCTTTAGAGCAAATGGCTCAACCTTAGTCTCATCAGACTAAAAAGTGGCTTCCTTCTGGCCACTCTCTCACAAAAGCTGGATCTGTGAAGAGCCAATGATGTTGTTGAGGGCTTGACAAGTTCTCCTATTTCAGCCAGTGAGATCTGTAATCCCTTCAGTGTTGTACCTGGATTCCTGGACACTTATCTGACAATTGCCCTTCTTGCCCAAGCCCTCAGTCTTGGTTGTGTCAGGGTTGTGGCATATTTTTCACTTTTGTTATAATGGATTTCACAGTGCACTGGGAAGGTTCAAAGCTTTGTCGACCTTTTTATAATTTTCAGCTTAACAACCTCATCTTGAAGTTTCACAGCCAGTTCCTTGGTCTTCATGACAACAGGACTGATCTGATATACCATTTTCATTGTGAGACCTCCCAAATGCAGAGATATTTATTATGCAAGCATACAACTGGACACAGGTGGATTTAAAATTAACACAGGCGTACCCTGTATAACATTTAATATAAGCTCTTGAAAATGAAATGCTAGTCCTTATTTATACTGCTAAAATAAAGTGTCTTTGCAGTTTTGTTGCTTGTGTCATTACTCTCTAAGGCATTTCTTTGTGATGTTCTGATTTGCTCCTCATTAGATTTTGATAATTTAATTCTCAAGGAAACAACTAAGCTCACAGTGAATTGTGCCATGGGTAATTCTGATAACCAGAGTGCCTTTCACCGATGGAAAATCATTAGGAATTAGAGAAGTGGCTGTGGCTCAGGTGGTTGAGCAGGTTGTCCACTAATCGTAGGGGTGGCGGTTCGATTCCCGGCCCGCGTGATTCCACGTGCCAAAATGTCCTTGGGCAAGACACTGAACCACAAGTTTCTCCTGATGGCAAGTTAGCGCCTTGCATGGCAGCTCTGCTACCAGTGGTGTGTGAATGGGTAAATGAGACACAGTGTAAAGTGCTTTGGATAAAGAAGATACTTGCTGAATCTCCTTGTCCTCTACATAGACCTGATTAATTTTTCTCAGGGACAGAAGTGTTTCAAAGAGGATTTTAGCACTGGGGAGGTCAATGCCCTTAGCCACCAAAGAATCGGCTGATCTCTTGATAGTTGCTCTGACCCCATCACCAGGACCCTTCCCATGCCCTGCCTCCAGAACACTCCAGTTAACAGTGAAACCAATCTGAAATGGAAGTGTTGACAAAAGGTAAAAGTTTTTCTTTCCTCGATACACTTCAATGCTGCTCTTTGAGACATTGGAGAACAGGTTTTAGCTCTGCCCAAATAGCATGCTTCATTGAGGGAGAGATGGAACAGAATGATTTTGTACCCTTTGTAGTATATACAACACAATTGTGCAGTGTTGTCTGTCTGTGGGATGCTCCAAAGTGTATTTGATGCACCTATGAAGCATACTTACATTGCTAGTTTTCAACATATTCAACGTGTAGAATGGCTTCATCTCAGGGAATGTTTTAATGCTTACAGGTTCGTATACTGATGTTGAATATTAAAGAGATGTTTGCAAACATTTGATTTCATGTCTTTTCCACATATTTTCAAAAGCTTTTCAGTTGTGTCCTCAATTCTTTGCTTGATTGTTTTTGACACTGTGATCTTTTCTTTCTGTCCATCCTTCTCATTTTCATAGTCTTCTCCTTTTGTGACCCATTTGTTCTACCAAGCAGCTTCTCCCAATGTGCTTGGCAAGAAAGGGAGGGGCCAGTTTTTACATGACACATACTCTTGGTACATGCAGGTTTTTCTGCTTTTATCACAACACAAGCTTTCTGCCACATTCAACAAGTTATTAGTGCTGATGATGCCAAGCTGCTTTAGCCTGTCTGCCTTAAATTGAGCATTTTCATGCACTTTGCATAAGCAGGTGTCCCTATTGTTGATGTTTGGATACACAATACAAAATGGTCTCAAGCTACATAAATAGGAGTATGAAATCTTAAATTGGAGCATCTCCAAAATCAACTTTTGTTGGAGATTTTGCATAGTATCAGAGAGATATCTTTTCCGCTTTTTTTTTTTTCCTTAAACGCATGATATTTTCTTTTTTCCCTGAAGACAGCCAGCTATTGTCATCTCGACTCAGAAAGATCCTCACTGTGCTCATCATTACTTTTGTACTGAGATTCAATCCTCTCCTTGATACAAATGTAGGGTTTGTGGTTTTTTGAGTTTCTCTTATAGTGGTGATGTGAAATCCTTGTTCTCTGACAGCAGATATGTACCTGTACTTCTTCAGCATCTTAGTTGAGAAGACTCTACCATGCACATGTTTGATTTTAAAGCTTTTAGAGATATACTTGTGTTTCAAATGGTCAATGAGTGTATTGTGCAACAGGACAGACTTTCTCACATGATGGGGAACTTTGATATTTTTCAGTTGTCATCATGTTTTGGTTTTTGGGAATTGACTAACTGACTGCTCTGGCTTTATTCTTTGTAATCACTTCTTGTATCTGAAAACTGTTCTTTTCATGGACTATAACTCCCTCTCTAACAGCTTAATTTTCCTTGCATTCTGACTCCTTCTTCTTCTGGCCCTTCTCTGTTCTGGTATGTTGTGGTCTGGTATATGCTCACCCTCACTTGAAGTATCAGGTGGAATTGTTTCCCTACAGAATGTCTCTAGATCCTTCTGTACCTTCATCTGTGACCTATCCTGTTTTTGACTTGCTTTCCATTTCACACGAGTGTATCTCTTTTCCCTTTCAGCCAAGTCCTTTATATACAGTGCATCCGGAAAGTATTCACAGCGCTTCCACTTTTTCCACATTTTGTTATGTTACAGCCTTATTCCAAAATGGATTCAATTAATTATTTTCCTCAAAATTCTACAAACAATACCCCATAATGACAACGTGAAAGAAGTTTGTTTGAAATCTTTG
>JANDJT010000060.1:13668395-13695728 GCA_024331685.1 Stegophilus panzeri | reverse complement strand
ATAAACATTAACTGGATATGAAATACACTACAAATATATTTTTCTGTGCAATATATATATATATATATATATATATATATATACTTTTTGTCAACTCCTCTTCCTTTAAATCTTTCAACCGTGTACTGGTGCTTTAATTCAGCTCGAGCTGCGCGTCAAAAAAGAAAAATTGATTCGACGCTGAAACTGCCGTTTCACTGCTGCAGCGTCCGGTGTAAAATTTTAGCAGTACAGAGCTTACAAACTGCACTTTTGTCATCATTCCACACAAGAGACATCTTTACACACAGCACGAAATCGAGGTTTTCCCGACCTCTTTTGATTGACGGGATATAATCGGCCCTGAACATCGGATGTTGGCCGATGTTGGACAGTGGTGTGAAAAATAGCCTTATTTTATTGGTGCATCTCTATGGAAAAACTTTTACAAGTATAAAAGAGAATTTATTATCGAACAGGAGTACAATTGAAGCAAGATTTAATATTTTAAAAATAAACATTTTAGTATTAAACAAGGGGGAAAAATTGTCTTGTCTGACCCCTGTTATAATTAAGCTCCTCCAGGATGTCACGATTTTGCGATGGCAGAAATTAAAGTGAAGTCAAACAAACTTCGCAATATTCGGAGGAACTTGCGATTTTTCAAAATTACAGGTTTTCTACAGATTTGGGCCTAGACACATAATGTGACATCATCACGACGCGCATTCAGTCAAAGCCCTCTTAAATTCATGTGTCTCAAACATGAGTAGAGCAACAGTCTCATTTACCAACAAACATTGCTGCGAAAGACCGTGCAAAACACTTTCGTGCAATTGCAGTTTCACCAATTCAAGTAGGTTTTGTTTTTGTTTTTTTGCAAATTCGCAAATTTTGAAAAACGCCACATCAAAAATCAAGCATTTTTGGCCGCAATGATCACAAAAAAAACTCAACGAAATCCAGTGTTCAGCTGAAATACATTTCTAACACTTGCTGTTGTCCAACTGCAGAGTTTTCCTTACCATAGAAAGGCTTAGGCGCAGCACCCAAGTGTTTTTGCTGTGTGCCTTAAGCCAAATGACAGTAAAAAGGCATTTAGGTGAGACACATTAGAATGAATGTAAAAACAACAGTGACTTCTATGCGCTTACAAAACATAATTCAAAAGTGGCTTGATCCCAAACGGAAAGGTAAACTGGCAACAGGAATGAGCAATCAGTGTTTGGACGTGCTTTTGCATGATTAGATAGAAAAGAATTGTTTGTTTACCAAGCTAATCAAACTGCTGATGAGAGATTTCTCTATACTGGCACGTTTGGATGTTGGTTACAACCATCGACTCGGATAAACAAGTTGCAAACCTTCCATAAGGTAAGCCTCAACAAAGAATTTTGTTTTGTTGGGTAGTAATTATTGTGGATGCGATAGCAATATCGCACTAGCGATAGCAGAGATAGCATGGCAAAAGATATAAATAATGTTATAATACAGCTAAAGAAATCCCTAACCTAGCTAACTTGCATAGATATTTATGTACTGATTTAAAGGGTCATGAAACCTCCCTCTTTCAGCTCAAGTCTACCTCTCAATGTTTTTGAAAAATGCAGCTTAAATGGGCGTGGATGGCTGTGCGAAGAAGCGGGGGAGGGGGCGTAGCAGGGAAAGACAGGGAAGAAGAGGAGGCGAGCCTTCAGAATACTAAAGAAAAAAAAAAAGATGTGTAGTGACAAAGTTTGGAGATCGGAAGTGGGGACGTGGAGAGATCAACAGGGGGGCTTAAATTGTTTTCAAGAAGGAAAAAAAAAAACGGAGAGGGCTTCAATTGGGTATTCTGTGTATTCTATTGCTTTTCAAAAAGAATGTGCATAAATGAAAAACCCCGCATTCCCTCTCCCTCTGCATTTTCTTTTTGCTGGGGAGAGGCGGAGCTTCGCCTGCCTTTTCTCTAGCTGTCAGTGCAGACCAGTGTTCCCAACTTAGTGACTTTTTAGACCCCTTTAGTGACTTTTTTTTTTTTTGCAAAAAAAAAAGCATCTAATGACAAATCTAGCGACTTTCCAAATGTCGCCAGTAATGTCCTGCAAACGCGAGGTCTTTCTTTCCCGCTGCACTCACACCTCTCTGTGTCTGCTCTGTTCAGTGAGAGGCTGAGAGCCGGAAATTTAACAATGTCATGGATAACGAGACGCGCCCTTCTTCCAAATTTATATAATTCGTGTGTGAATATTTTTAGAACGTAAGACGAATGTAATGCAACATGTTTTACATGTAAAATAGTCCACGTTATTACAGCTTAGTTCTCTGTTCAAAGTAGTTATAGTGTTCAGAAACATTTTTGATCATTCATGTTCCACACCTGTCTGTTATATAGTTTTATAAAAGTGATTAAAAAAAAATCATGTTATTATAGGTAATTTAATAAAGTACAAAAACATAAAAGCAAAAGAAAAAAAAAATCAATCAAAAACAGATTATAGATGAGGTTTTTAAATATATATATTCTGGTGGGGGGATCTGGTGCTTTGGTTACAAAAGGTTGAGAACCTCTGGGTTAGATCATTGCATGTGCAGGTGTACAGATGTTCCTGATAAAGTAGCCGGTGAGTGTATACAGTTTGTCTGTTTCAGATCTGTTTTATATCCACTACTGTATAAATCAAAGAGTTGGAGAAGTAATATTGTTTATCTCTGCAAATACATACTGGCGGTAGATTTAGCCACCTGTAGAGCAGTATAGACCCACTTCGTGAGCTTCTCTGTGCTCGGGTGCCTTCGCTGCATCTCACGATCGTACTACATCGTGATTCTTAGTGGGTTCGAGCTCCCGATGGTGGCATGTTACACAGCACAGCTGTTAGTGAGATTTCTGTCTTGTGTCCTAGACAGAGTGAGAAAGAGTGATCCCTAGGCAACTGTGCCAATCACGCAGAGAGAAGGGTATGCTGTCCTACTTAACTGTCTCTGCCCAGTGATAACGCTGAGAAATAGGCCATAAATGTGAAACTATTGACTCATTCGGAGTTGCTCCATACTTGTGTGAGATCTACTTAGAGAACAGAGGCAGACAGACAGACAGGAAGAACGTGGAGCCCTTGAGCACATGGCACTCATTATGAAGAGGGGAAAAAAAAAAAAAAAGATTTGTGAACATCCAACCTGACTTGAACAGAGATTTAAGGCTTCCCTTATTTATTTATTTATTTATTTATTTATTTATTTATTTATAAAGATGTCTGAGTACAACTGACAATTAATGATCACGTCCCTCCTATTTATTCTACCCCTAAAGCATGCTCATTAAGATGTGGGGAGTGACTACTCCTTCCTAGATTAGCACTCTTGGCACTTCTACTATGAAGTAAAGAACAGAAAATGGGAGTCTGGGATGAACCCAGTGAGCCTGACTCCAAAAAAAAAAAAAAAAAAAGTGGTTCCTGCATTCTTTTATGTTGACAACTATTCTAAATGTAAACACCCAAAAGGAAGTTATTACTTGAATCTTGAAAATAAATAAATGAATAGATAAAAATCTCGGGACATGATTAAATGTGAGATAATAGTGCTTGTAGTATGCAGTGCCATTAAGAAAAGTCTAAAGCAGGAAAAATCTGCTGTCGGCCTTTAAAATGCGGGCTGTGTCCTAAAATGTCGTTTTTGCAGGAAACCGAGGAACCAACAAAGAAATGCCTTAATAAGGAAATGTCCACATGGCTAGGTCTTGTTTTGTGGTGTGTTAATGATGTGGATGTTTAAACCAGGATTTATTAATTGCACAGTAAAATGATTGGGCTAGCATCATTTAGTCATTTGCAGCTCCTACTATGATGAGTTCTGTCCAGATCACCAGTTACTGTGTTTTGAGAAAATTTAGGGGAAAATTTTTTTAATACTTACTCAAGGGTGGTCTGACAATTTTATGATCCACACATCTGGAAGGACGTCTGTGAATTTACAAGCGGATGTTGCCTCTTCTGCTGGGTACTGCTACACATCATTTTTATTTTTTATTATTTTTTTAAACACATTGTATGTGGAAAAATCACGAAATTAATGAAGTCTCTCATCACTTTCTCGATAGTTTCTATTAAATTAGCCTATTAAAGTAAAAAGAAAATTAAGCCAACCAAATGAGTGCGAGTCTGCAGTTACACAAGCCATGCAAATATTTTGTACCAAAGTATTTGTGTGTATTCTGGAATCAGCCCTACACCATGTTTGAGACAAACTTTCAGTTTCATAAGAGAATAAACCTGCTAGAAAGTCACCTTAGTTCATAGACGTCATGCTGACAGATTAATGCTGAACACGTATATATTGTGTTCATCTTTTTAGTAGGCAGTATTTTTGCTGCCTACTAATACTTCCATCCAGAAACAAACAGATGCATATATCGTTTCATTTTCTTAACATATTCGACATGATTTTGCACCAATGGATAAATGTAAACAAATGTAACAAACGGTGTTTGTCTCCGCCACTCGATTATATAAAATTAGTTCAACAAGTCAGTCGGTTGGAGCTGCTTTTCTCTTTCAAGTCAGGTCAGTAAAGCTCTGTTCAAATATGGAATCAGATGGGCTTTGGCCATTCAAGTTTAAATTGCAATATGGGGCAAGTTGAAGAAGAGTCAAAGAAGTGTTCAGATTTATTCAGTCCCTCCAGGATTTTGCGATCGCCGAAATTAATGCAAAGTCAAGGAAACTCTGCAATATTCCCAGCAGTTTACAATTTTTACAAAATTACCATAGATTTTCCACGGATTTGGGCCAAGATACGTTGTGATGTCATCACAATGCGCATATAGCCAAAGTCCTCTTTGATTCACATGTCAAACACCGCTAAAATATCTCATTTATCAGCACTGCAAAAGGCTGTGCAAAACAATTTTGTGCAATTGCAATTACACCAACTCAAGTCCTACGCAGATTGCAAGGCACATTCTGAAAAAAGTCGCAGTAAAATCGAGCACACTTGGCAGCAAGAATCACAAAAGAACTCTGTGAAATCCTGTACGCATTGTTATTCAAACTTTTTATTCAAAAGCCACAATTCATGCTGTCAATTAGTTGATGTACTCCTTTTCAGATTTGGAGCAGCAAAACTGCCAACATCCTGATCTCACTTAATACAGCGCTCTGTTTTATCTGAGAGGACAATTAATCATACACTTTCACATAGTTTACCTTGTTGTTTATTGCATGTTTCCATGTTTAATGGACAGCCAAGGTCCTCTGTCTGCTCTGAAAAACTAAAAGCTTTGTGATGCATATTTTAGTAGTTCTCATGAAGTATAAGGATCCCTTTAGTCTTCAACGTTGAGCCCCTCTGATCTTTGTAGTAATAAAATTGGTTGTGTTGTGCTGAATGTGCTTTAATGTTTAATGAGTTTCCATGGGCAAATTAAAAGGCGACTACTGTAGCAACTATGCTATTAGCCCGCTGATGTTTGTATATTAAGGCAGAATGTTGATTGTCTGCATTGCCTGAGCACAGCTTATTTGGTATAATGTTTGAGTACTACAAAAACTTACTTTGGTTTCACAAACCATGGCCCAGCATTTTTAATCGATAATTCGTTGTGCACCACTGGGTGTCTACTCGAGGGCATGTAGCGGAGTGATAGATGCTTGTTCGTACTCACCGTTTCTTTGGAAAGTTCCAAATTCATTCTGCATCCTGACTCAAATATGCACTCTTCCTGTGGCCTATTTTGGCAGAATGAATGGCATTTTACCCCCATTTTCTCATTACAAGCTTGTATATTTATAGCTTTTCCACCTTACGTCATTGGGCCAGTCAGTTACATATTACCCTATACTGAGCCAGAGGTTTAGATGTTGATGTGAAGAATAGTAGTCAGATGGATAAATCATGACTTTTGTCTAGGCTGTATTAAAAACCAACATATCCTTCACTATCTACATGACTAGTATCTTGCTGTTAACCTATTAATGTTCTGCTGCCTCTAATTGATGTTAGCTGAGGCAGAGAGAGTCTTCCGCATTGTTTTTCACCCTCCATCACCCTCCTTTCACTTCACATCTTAGGGGACACTTGGGAGTGTTCCCCTTCTAATTCTTGTCTCTTACTTGCCCTCAATAAAAAGCCTACTGCAGATTTTGAAAAGGGACACTGTGCAAAAATGCACTACTGAAGCCTGGCACTGACCATCTTTCCATGTCTGTGTAGTACTAAATCTCACACATAATTGTGTCGCATGGACGTCTTGCTTTGGGTTCCAACACTCTGCATACTTGGCTATGATTAGAACATTCTCAGCACTGAAATGTATGAAACTAATTTTTTCACACTTCATCCCATGCGTGCTACAGTGCTGTGTGAAAGTATTTGCCCCATCCTGATTTCTTCTGTTTTGTATATCTCATGCTAAATTGTTTCAGAAATAAAAAACAAAAAACAAAATCTAAGATAAAACAAAGGCAATCTGAGTAAACACAAAATACAGTTTTTAAATGATAATGCTATTTATTGAAGCAAAAAAGTTATCTAATGCCAACTCAAACACCAACGCCTGGGTGAAAAATGTATTTGCTCCCATAGTTACTAATTCCCCAAATCTATGAAACTACATTCATAACAGGGTTCAACTGGACTAGACACAACCAGGCCTGATCACTGCAAACCCTGTTCAATCAAATCAACACTTAAATAAAACTTTTTCAACAGCATGAAGTCGGTTAAAAGGTCTTACCCAGCGACACACTATGCCAGAAATTCCAGAAGTGATGAGGAAGGAGGTGATTGAAAGACATCAGTCTGGGAAGGGTTACAAAGCTATTTCAAAGGCTCTGTTACACCAAAGGACCACAGTGAGAGCCATTATCTCCAAATGGAAAAACTTGGCACAGTAGTGATCCTGAACTGGCTGACCTTCCAAAATTCTCAATTTTGTGAGAATGTTCTGTGGACTGATGAGTCGAAAGTGGAACTGTTTGGAAGACAGGGGTCCCATTACATCTGGCGTAAACCAAACACTGAATTGCACAAAAAGAACATCATACGGTCAAGCATGGTGGTGGCAGTGTGATGGTGTGGGGATGCTTTGCTGCTTCAGGGACTGGGCAACTTGCAATAATTGAGGGAAACATGAATTCTGCTTTCTACCAGAAAAACCTAAAGGAGAATGTCCAGTCTTCAGTCCATAAGTTGTAACTCAAGCGCAATTGGATTATACATCAAGACAATGATCCAAAGCATAGGAGTCAGTCCTAGTCCTAGAAGTAAGTGAAAAACTGATCTCCAGTTATCGGAAGCGTTTGGTTGCAGTTATTGCTGCTAAAGCTGGCACAACCAGATTTTAAGTTTCAGGGGGCAGTTAGGTTTTCGCATTGGTGATGGGTGTTGGATAATTTTTTTTTTTTTTTTTTTTTTTTTTTTTTTTTTTTTTGCTTCAATACAAAATAAAAAGCACTGTACTGTACCTCCTTTTGCCTGTGACAGATGACCACTTCCCATGAAAAGCTCTAAACACTGAGGACAATTTTAGCACCTACAACACTGTCATTTTCTGGATGTGTTGAAAACCACATTACTGAGATTTTTATTCATGTGGTTGTGATTAAAAAGCAACTAAAATATGCAAGCTGAAATTAAAGGCTTGTGTGTGTAATAATATATAAGCTTATAAGTAGACATACAGCACTGCTTAAGGTTGATAGGCTAAAGTAATCTATTGTATTTTCAGGGATGTGCTTGCATTAGTTTAGGAAATGGCTGTACCCCCCCCCTTCATTTGTTTGTTTAGAAGTAGAATGCCAAACAGACTTAGTCATTGTGGGGTTTGTCATTTTTACCTTGCCTTTTCCCCTGGTGTTGGGTTTTTTTGTTTTTTTTTGGCACTACCGTTTTTAAACTTTTGGAGAAAAAAAAAATATGCTTTGGACTCTTCGTGAAGGGTAGAGTAGGCATAACAGGGTAACAAGCGCAGCTTTTTGATTGAGAAATTGTGTCTGTGCAAGTGGTGTACAAAGTAGCAATGTAATGTATAACTTGTACTGTAGACTATATTGGCTATAATTTCTTATTGACTTGTACAGTAGCTTACTAATGTGAATACAGTGTGTTTTTGTTTCTCATGCTCTGTGTTCTCTCTGGAGGCATATAACCCAAATGTTCTTATTTTTGATCTCCTTTTTCCAGTTTTTATTTGTATGGACTAATTTCAGTTTTTACGGACTAATTCAGTTTCCTGTCATGAGCTATATGAAGCTCAAGGTTTCCGCTTACTGATGCAGTATTTTTCCCTGCCTTTAACAACATGGCCTACAAGAGTACCGCCAAAAATGCGTTCCATTTCCTTATACAGTGCCCTCCACTTATATTGGCACCCTTGAAAGTGGCCTCTTCTTGAAATTGTAACAAAAAGCTTATGCTATATTCTGATCCCCTGCCAAAACAGCCTCACCTGCACGCATCACTTCTATTTGTGAGATCAAAGTCATGGACACAGCAGGAACGGACTAGTAAACCATGTCTAATGAAGAGCACTGTGCTGTTCTACCCCAGTGCATGTAGTCAGATATACACTGCCAAATAGGATCAAGTTAAATACTCTAAAATTAGATAGTCTAAGTATGAATATAAAAATAAATAAATAAATAAATAATGCTACACTTATTTTTCCCAACTGTTATTTCCCAGGCTTGCGCCAGTGATAAATGGATGTTGAGTCATGTCTTAAGATTTCATTATGGATTTTAGGCTCGTGTGATATATCTAATGATTAAGCTGTGTTCATTCAGTCCAAGTTTGCTAAACATTTCATTTGGTTTGTCTTTTTTTTTTCTGCATATTGAGCAAGAAATTGGGTTTAAAGGACAGTATTAATGTGAAATTCAGTTTGTTTTTTTACGCGCGGTTTGTTTTCAGGTTGTCTGTCTGTCCGAGTTTCTCGTTAGCACGATATATTAAGAATGAACTGGTTGAATGTTTGTAGGATTTTAGGTATAAAATACACTCATTGAGCACTTTGGGAACACCTGTACACCTCCTCATTCATGCAGTAGACCATGATCTGCACTGATCTGAAGTTCTTTAAAGTTATAAATGTTGATATTAGTCATATATCGTCTGTGTACTTCCACGTCCTTTTATGTAGACACACTAAAATCTTTTAAAATGTAGCATAGCATCGTTTTGTAATGGAAAGGAAAGAATGAGTAACAAATAGAATGCCGTCTGTCTACTGCGTTAATGGAGAGTTTGGACTCAGAAGTCGATCAGTAAAGTCATGTCTCTCGACTCTGCCAACTAGGGGGGCTGGTCACCTGACTCAGAAGCAAGCTTAGTCGTGTGGTGATCACATGGGCTAGCACAGACCATGTGGCCAGTAGATTTCAGTGGCCTTTGAGTTGTGCATTTCGATGAGGTATAATGAGTGCACATCAGATGAGTGTGCTGGCATTTCCTGCAAGTTTTATCAGCAAAAGGGAACACTAGATACATCAGTTCATCATTTTTGTTACGTGCTCAGTAGGAAGTTGTTTGCACTTGTTGGTACCTTTTTTCTTTTTTTTTTTTTTTAAATTGACCGAATCTGAGTCTTCAGTCAATTGATTGATTGATTGATTGATTGGCAGCTCTCCTTCTAGCTATGTGTGCATGTGCAATTTCTCTCTATTTTAGACTTTCTTAGTCCTGCCTTGCTTTGATCGATAGAAGTCTGTGGATGTGTGCATGCTGTGCATGAGGGTCCCGTTGGCCCTCAAAGGCCTTTTTGTTTTCCTATAGTTACTGCTTTGTGCAGCTTTAAATAGGGAATGTGGCTTACGAAGGAAACGGTGCTCTATGGTCCACCCTTATCCTCCCATACCAAATAAACACACATGCACTGTTCAGTCACTTGAAAAGAAACCGAACAAACCGTTATCGCTAAGCCATCTTAGCGCTACTGTAATTTTTCTTTCAGATACTCTTGGTATGGTTTGTAAAATCCTCCCCAAAATGGCTTCAGAGTGGTGGGAAAGCATTCTGCGTGCGGTACGAGTGAATGAATTAGTTTCCACAACACACGAGTGCCATGAGTGGCAGGGGATTTTGTGGGACACAGAAAAGGTCCACTGCTGCAAATATTCTTTGCTGTGCATAATAGCAATAAAATAATAATAAAAAATAATTAAATTTAATGCTCAGTTGTGTTGAGTTCTCCATGCGCGTTTGTGATGATATAAGATGAACGCAAATGCACCGGGGTTCGATAGAATTAAGGGAGTCTGAAAACAGACCAGCACTGCGGGGGGCACCGGGAACAGTTGCACTCGGATTCAGACCTCAGCAATCATACCCGGTGTTAAACCACTTAAGAAAGCCAGAGCATGTGAATAGAGTGGTGAGTTGAGCAGGATGAGATTTTTCATTTCTGCATTTGATTCAGTACCTACTGCTCAGCCGTTGATGCAGTACATACTGATCAGTACATGTGTGCATTATGAACACAATCTGGGCATGCTACATCCGCCATGTTTGCATTGTCAAAGCTGACTCTGTGTTCCGCCATTTTATATTCTGACAGCATTTCCACGCCAGTCCCGTTGCATTATGGGATAGCACAGTGTCCAGTGGTTCCATCCTGCGGAATCTTGTCGGAAGCAGTAGGTCATCTGGGTATTTCTTGACTACTGATTTATGAATACTGAGAATTCGTAAATACTACTCTTTTGGTGTACTGCTTTTCGCTTACCGTATAGTAGGGTAGTAGGGATATTCGACTCAGCCTCACTCTTGCACTTGTCCACACCCTTTCTCAACGTCACTTAGCTATGGAGCTAAGCCAAATGGTTCTTAAAGCACAGCATATTGCTGTCTCTCTCACAAGCTTGGCATAGCACATCTTTCTTTGTCGAAAAAAAACCAGCTACTTCTAACAAATAATCACTTGATTTATCACATGGAAGTGTCACGCTTTTTTTATTTTTTTTATTTTTTATTTTTATTTTTTTTTATAAATGTTATTTATTTATTTATGCTTTTTATAGTGGCTATAGCTTGTCACTAATTATACAAATTACAGACATCATGATGAATCAACTGCTAGGAATTGTCAGTACTTGCTTTTGAGTTGCTTTTAGGGAATTCTTCCAGTGAACATGAACTGGTATGTATTTGAGTAAATTCAAATAACACCCTTGTAGTTTTTTTTCCCACAGCTTACAAATAATCTCTCGCTCTTCTAAATATATCTCTCATACAGGAGTAAAGCTGTTGATAGAAACAGAAATGTAAATTTATCAATATTTATTTTTATTTTCTTTAAATATCTTGTTTTCTGCTCCATGCTTGTTCAAGCGCAGCTCAATTACAAACAGTCGAAAGAGCATTCGGAGTGTTGCTATACATCACTGACAAGAAATTGCTACTTATTTGAATGACATTATCAAATATCTAACGGTTGCATTTTCCCAGCTTGACAAATGAGCTGTACGACTACATTTAAAAGGATTTTAAAAAGATTATTCTGAGTGGTTGCATGGGGAGCAGGATTTGTTATGTGCGTGATAAATGTGAAGTAGTGAGGTGAAATAGTCAGCAACTGATTTCACACATCAGTTCAGTAGATAAGTCCATGTTAATTTTGTTTTATTTATTGTTTTTTTTATTCTTATATAAAGCAATAGTACTGTTGCATCACTGTACATTACTTTTGCTGGTCATGTGCTGTAGTCGCAAAGTGCATAGAATATGAGAGCTGAACATGCCTGGAGCTGGCATGATCAAATGCAGCACAGTTGATCAGATTCTTGACACTGGCAAGTTACAAGCTACCAGTCAATGGGTAATTAACATCAAACAGTCCAGCTCTGCTTGGTCTTTCTCTTGGTTAGTGCTGCCACTGCTCTGCCCATCCCCTCCTCTTTCTCTGTCTCTCTCTCTCTCTCATAGGATGTATTAATAAATAAAATGTGGGCAATTAGGGATGGGCGATATCTTATAGTTTGCGATATACTGGCAGAAATTCTCCTCACAATAAGAATTAGTCTTCTTGCGATAATAACGATAAAGCCTAGTTGATGACTTATTTCTGTGAGTGACGGTCTGCGATCCATTCGCAGCTCAGGTGCAGAGCGAAAACAAGTACGACGGCAGGCGGACGTGAAGCTGAGGAGGAGTTTATCACTAAACAAGGAGCTACTGTACCTCCTACAATCTGGAACTGGTTTGGCTACAAAAAATCAGTTTTACTTTTAGATCAGTGTTTGTGTTGCTGAGGCTCTCAAGACTGCATGCAGCAGTCACTTGTAGCCAAAAACAGTGGTGAATGGCACTATATTTATATCATCACTGATATCGTTATCGCAATAAATACCAGAAAATATCGTGATATAGTTAAGTCCATATCGCCCATCTCTACCCCTCATATGATTGGGGAAACATTGCCTTGAACTTTAGTTATTACGTACAATATGAATCTGTACTTCACGTTTCGACGTCTGTATCTCTGTCTCCTCAGATCTGATTCAGTGCACAAACGAGATGAATGTGAACATCCCTCAACTGGCGGACACGCTGTTCGAACGCACTGCCAACACCAGTTGGGTGGTCGTGTTCAAATCCCTCATCACCACACACCACCTCATGGTCTATGGCAACGAGGTCAGTTTTATATATATTATATATACACACACACACATGCCCTTAATACTCCAAGATACGATCAATAGGAAAGTTTTAGCATGTACAGGATTTAAAACAGATTTTTGCTTTAGCAGCTTCATTTCGTATTGTTCACTAGTGTCTGCTGGTATGAATTTACAATTTGGACACTGTTTATGATTGAAGTCTCTTCAGGATTAGAGTAGCTCACAGGATTACAGTAAAAAGCTGTTTCTTTCCATGTTGACTGATTCCATAATGTACTGCATTTTTGTGCCCTTTCAGATCATTTAAAAGGCTGTAGTTCCCATCTTTTCATACTTCATTTTGAATGCAGTTGCCCATTTTACAATGTGTATGACCTTTTTTAAAGAATGAATAACGAATTTCTTTCACTTTTATATACACAGAGATTTATTCAGTACCTGGCTTCCAGGAACACATTATTCAACCTCAGTAATTTTTTGGACAAAAGTGGCTTACAAGGTAGGTGCTTCCAAGTTCAGTATTTGGATCAGTAGTGGAGTTTACATCCTTTTTTTCCTATGCAAATTTGGTATTTGTGCATATGATAACCTCAATCTAAACACCAGAAATTCAGGGAAAGGAGCAAATACAACAGAATGAGAGAAACCGGATTTTCTCACCATGTAGTTAACGTGTTCCAGAGACAGAAACACGGGCTTTTGATTGTCATTCTGCTGCTCCCTTTTTCAAAACAGTCACATTGTTCAATGGAAATGCACAGTGACTGATTTCTTTAGCACATTTGAAAAAGTGAATAAGATGTAAAAATGCTCCAGTGTAGTGAAGTAAAGCTAAAGCTACCATGTGCAGTAGTGTGATTGGTCACTATTTTCACTCTGTCACACTCTCTCTATCTTGTGTTCTCTCTCTACTTTCTCAACTTTCTCACTCCCTTATGTGGCATGTTGAGCAGCCTGGCTGAATTTGAGCTTAATTAAAGCACTCATGGATTTATTTACCCAAGGCTTTTCCCATGTTAACAGGATGGCTGGCAGTCAGCACTCCTTCAGGGTGAAAGCTCTAGACCAGTTCTGGCTCCACCTTGTACAGATGTGGACAAATTTTGTTTGTATTCTTCCACGAAAAAAGAACCACCCACAATTTTCTCTGAAATAAGTTGAATCTGACATAAATAATTGACGTCTATTACTGTTTATTCCATATTTAATGAAAATCAGTCTTTGATTGATTTAGATTTTTTTTTTTTTTTATTCAACTGAATATTTTAGATGATAAAACAAATCAAAATGGTATGGAAAAAATTATGGGACTCTTAACCTAATGTCCGTTAGAGGCAATCACAGCAAACAGGTGATTTCCGTAGCTCTCAATGAGACTTGTGCACCTGTCAACGGGTAGTTTAGCCTACTCTTCCTGAGCAAACTGTTCCAGCTGTCTCAGGTTTGAAGGGTGCCTTCTCCGGACTGCATGTTTCAGCTCTTTCCATAGATGTTCGATATGATTCGTATCAGGGCTCATAGAAGGCCACTTCAGAATAGTCCAGTGTTTTGTTCTTAGCCATTCTTGGGTGCTTTGAGCTGTATGTTTTGGGCCATTATCCTGTAGGAGGACCTATGCGATGGAGACTGAGCTTTCTGACACTGGGTAGTACGTTTCACTCCAGAATGCCTAGGTAGTCTTGAGAGTTCATTGTGCCCTGCATAGATTGAAGGCACCCTGTGCCAGATGCAGCAAAGTGTCCCCAAAACATAACTGAGCCTCCTTCATGTTTCACAGTAGGTACTATTTTTTCTTTTCTTTGAAAGCTTAATTTTTGCATCTGTGAACATAGAGCTGATGTAACTTGCTGATGTCGAAAAGCTCCAGGTTTGTCTCATCTATCCAAAGGACATTCTACCAGAAGCATTGTGGCTTGTCAATATGCATTTTAGCAAAATCCAGAAATCTGGCTATTTAAAAAAGTGTTTTTCTTTCAACAATGGAATCCTCCTGGGTCTTCTTCCATTGAGCCCACTGTCGCTCAAAAAGTGACAGATGGTTCGATCAGACACTGATGTACCTTGACTTTGGAGTTTAGCTTGCATCTCTTTGGCAGTTTTTCTTGGCTCTTTGTCTACCATTCGCACTATCCCTCTTTTCAATCAGGGATCGATTTTCCTCTTGCGGCCATGTCCACGTCCACGGAGGTTAGTTACAGACCCATGGACCTTCCATCCATCCATTTTCTGTACCGTTTATCCTAAAAGGGGTCGCGGGGATCCTGGAGCCTATCCCAGGGAACTCTGGGCACAAGGGTGCCAACTCATCACAGGGCGCAATCGTGCGCACACACTCAAGCACTATGGACAATTTGGAAATGCCAATCAGCCTATAACGCATGTCTTTATACTGGGGAGGAAACCCTAAAGCATGTTGAAAACATGCAAACTCCATGCAGGGCGGAGACAGGAATCAAACCCCAAAACCTCTTTCCTTTGCTTTCTCTGGTCAATGTTCAGTGTGGTGCCTACGATGATACCAAACAGCAAAGTGATTACTTTTCTCCATTTCAATATGCTGAATGACTGATTACAAGATTGAAGACATATGATACTATTGAAAGAAAACAGTTAGTTTGAAATATCCAGATAATCCAGTTACTTAATGTTTTTGTAGGTGTACCAACAAATCTATCCAGGCCATTTTAAAATATCTTTGTAGACTAAGCAATAATTTCTCTTTTCACACTTTCTTTGCTTTACTTTGACATACCGATGGCATGCGGGTATACATGAGAAAATTGCTTTTAATTTAATCACTTTTCAGGAAGAAACATTGTTAGTACTGTAAGGGTACCAACAAATTTGTTCAAGTCTGCATAAATGTCTTGCATAAAGGGGCTTTAGGTGTCATCGAAATTAGTTCTAGTAGTAAACTAATAGCCTGGAAATGCATTAGTACATCTGGTGCTTTTTTCTTATTTATTTTTTTTGCTGCCTATGCTTGTACTAATGGTTGTAACTCTTGTGCTCAGAGGAATCACAATTAAGCATTGTCATTGTTTCATTCATCTGTTTTCAGGATATGATATGTCCACTTTCATACGGCGGTATAGCCGTTATCTTAATGAAAAGGCTGTGTCCTACAGACAGGTTGCTTTTGACTTTACAAAAGTGAAGAGGGGGTAAGTGCATTTTCTCTTTACACCTACATCTAAGCAATAAAAAATTTTGGCTTGTAGTAGCATTTAAGGTACCTACCATAATGTTGTCATATAATGCAGGTGATATGTGGATGTTACTGGTGTGTCCTTATGGTATGGAATATTGTGTATTTATTCACTCCTAGGGCAGATGGTGTTATGAGAACCATGAACACAGAGAAGCTGCTGAAAACCCTCCCCATTGTCCAGAATCAGATGGACTCGCTTCTCGACTTCAATGTGAGTTGATTGTTTGTTTAACAGTAGAAATTGAAACCACAGGATTTGGATTAATAAAGTTCAATCCAAATTGTATGTCCTTCAACAGGTAAATGCGAACGAACTCACGAATGGAGTCATTAATGCCACCTTCATGCTCTTGTTTAAAGATGCCATCCGGCTGTTTGCTGCCTACAATGAAGGGATCATCAACTTGCTCGGTGAGCTGTTTCTGCCCTAAAGGAACTTGTGTGTATTGTGCTGGCCTCTGCTTCATGTTGACTTTGCCCTGTTTGCCTGCTCCATGTTTCCTGGTAAAGAAACCTTTGAGCCCTGTGTTGACCTACTCAGCCAGTTCGGTCGAGCAGTGCACTTTGAGTCATCATACTACTTTGGAGCCTGAGGCAAAGGCATGAGAAGGGCTCCATTTTACAGCAACCACCCATAATTACACCTCACTTGATAGTCGTTCACATGATAACAGTTATAACCCTGGGTTATTTGAATAATCTTCAATTACGTTACTTGATGGAGTTTTGGATTAGGTATTAATTTTGTGTGAAGCACGTACAGGGTTTTAATGCATTAGGAAAATACTGGAAGAATCTTGAGAATTTGGTAGTGTCAAGAGCTTTGTCATTTTTGGAGCTGTAAGAGCATGTTTTTCTTGGCTGGGTAAGCAGTCACAGAGGATTGTAGAGTGTTTGCCATAAACAAATGTGAGTAAGTTGATAGTTTGAACAGAATGTCAGATTGGAGAGACATGCTTTGGATTATGGCCTAATGACAAATGTCACCAAATACCTTGGTTGTGTGAAAACCTCTGAAGTAGAGGTTATTTCTGCTCAATTGTGTGTATTGCAGCTGTGTGGTTTTTAAACCATAAATAACCTTTATCCACATCGATTTTTTTTTTTGTATTACACAGAGAAGTACTTTGATATGAAGAAAGCCCAGTGTAAAGAAGGACTTGACATCTACAAGAAATTCCTCACTCGTATGACGAGAATCTCAGAGTTCCTCAAAGTTGCTGAGGTAAGTGTTTAGTTTCTATATCTTTGATCATGGAGGATTTGGGCTAGTTGATTATTCACTATTGTTTTGTATTTTTATTTATTTATTTATTTATTTATTTATTTATTTAACTACTAAAATGTGTGGCACTGCTGCTAGTCTTGCTGCAGGAGCTTTTGCACTTCAGAACACATTAGTATTGGTTTGGTTGTACCAATGTCAACTGCTGATCATGACATGCCTTTCTCCCTCTGATCTCAACACACAGCAAGTGGGCATTGACCGAGGCGATATACCAGACTTGTCGCAGGTAATATTGTAATTCTTCCAACACTGTCAATGTGATTTCTAAACGTAGTGATACTGACCTGTTTATGCTGATTGCAGTATGAGCTCTCTAACCTCCCCTAACCATTGCTGTCTAAACCAAACACACAACCCTGCTCTCCTCATTCATGCCTGTTAGCCAAACTTCATCAGTCTCTGCATGGCTAAATCTTTCATAGTCATCCGCAGTATTATTCTAGTCGTGGAGTCTTGGGTATAGTCGTAAAGACAAATGAGACTAGTAAAAATGTGGTTGTTTCAAAGTGCCAGAACTGCAGTATGGTTATTTAAAAAAAGGTGCACACTCCCGTACCCCAGCATGCCCCAGTCTCAGCCCAATGCCTGCAGTGCACCTTCTGCATGTTGCTGATGGCAAAATGGCTCACGCTGTTTGCTCTCTTTCTCCTTTTCTTCCCAGCACTTGACACATGCAGCCATAAAAGGTGTTTTGTCGTTGTAAAAGCAGGGTGTATATTCCACAGCTAACCTGCCACATTGTTTGCACTTTCTATTTTGAAAAAATTTTAAATTCACATAGTTAAAATGCAAAATAACTTCCAGTTCAAGAACACACAGGTGCTGGTGTAGTCTATTCACTAACAGGGAAACGAATAAACCCAGTGAAGATGAGTAGAGGTCCTTTTTGCAGTTTGGTGTGGGTGAATAATTTAGCTTCTCTCAATAGCCATACACACGCAGAGTTAAACTTATGTGGTTCAAATTAAGTTTGTTGTTTGGGTCGAATCATTTCAATGTCTGCAATCTCGGTCGTATTTACTGAAATTCACTTAAATACTATCAAATTACCACCTTTATATTCTGTATCTTTCCTTATCTTTCCGTTTTCAGTTTACGGTCTGTGTGAGTATCTGCATCTCCCTCTATTTTTCCTCTGTGATTGATGCTATCTTGTTCCCTTTGTGGTGATTAATTATTATGCATGCTCACTGAGGTGTGTGTGTGAGTGAGAGAGAGAGAGAGAGAGAGAGAGAGAGAGAGAGAGACTGTATGTACATCATGTTTGAAAGCGAGAGAGTACCGCTAAAATAAATAATTGTCCTCTTTCCAGGCCCCCAGTAGTCTCCTGGATGCACTGGAGCAGCACTTGGCATCACTAGAGGGAAAAAAGGTGAAGGACTCGACTGCGGCCAGCAGGTACAGTGACCTATAGGAGTAGCTTTGCTTTTCAGTTCCCCGCCAGACTGTTGTGCCAAGGTACCAAATTTAGCATGTGTGTGTGGTGTCAGGGTGGCTACAATTGCTTTGAGCTTGGTGCAGAGCCAAGTTTTATTGAACTGTTGAATGAGTTCAAATGTAGAAATCAGATGTCCCTGGTATGTTTTGGGGCAACTGATAGCCCTCAGTGGTTTTGCATGCTCACACAGAGCAGTTTGTTCTGTACTGAACTAGGTCACTGCAAAAATGGATAGATTTCTGACCTTTTCCTCTGCAAATGACGTCCTCAAAAGTGGAATCTGATGAGTTTTGTGCAACAGAATAAACTGTCTAGCTTTTGGTAGGTCTGACATTTCGGAGGAATACTTGGGTTAAAGTTCATTGCAGTGGGGGTGGGGTGGCCAGGCATTAAAACCCTTATCTGCTTGTGTGCTGTGGGCCAAGGAAGATCACTTCCATTAACACAGCATCTGATGGACATCTTTTCTAAGATGTTTTTTCATTCTGACATTTTATTTATTTGTATTTATTTATTTTTTAAATAGGGCCAGCACACTGTCCAGCGCCGTGTCCTCTCTGGCAAACACAGGCATATCTTTCACCAAAGCGGATGAGCGAGAAAAACAGGCAGCCCTAGAGGAGGAACAAGCTCGTTTAAAAACACTTAAGGTGTGTTATGTCACTTCTAATAGCTGTTCACAAAACCATGTTATTTGCACAAAGAAATCACACAAGTGCACTCATACACCTAGTGGTAAACTGTTGAAGCATACTTGCTGTATGTTTATTCAGGTCCAGGAAAAGTTGTGCATGCTGAGAGTGGAACTTTGCGTTAGGAAATTTTAAGATGATTTTTGGCATCACAAAAAACATTTGTCTTTTGGTATGTTATGGGTGTGTTTTTGGGCTCGTACCAATATTTCCATGTGAAACCTGCTTTATTATCTCTGCAGGAGCAGCGTCTGAAAGAACTCTCCAAAAAGCCTTCCACATCCTCAACCACAGCTGCCTCTCCAGTATCCACGGCGTCTGGCAGCATCAGCACCGCTCCAGCAATCGACCTGTTCTCCACACCCAGCTCCACCAACAGGTAAGAGAAATGATGGGATTTGCGTTCCATTCCTCCACAGCTTCACAGGAGCTTCACATGCTGCTCCACCTAAATCAGTGTTATTTTTTTTTTAAAGTGTAAGAGTTGTTCAGCATGACTGCGGTAAGTCATTCAGTATGAGAACACAAGTTCATTTGGAACAGGGCCTTTTTTTCAGCTGTTTGTGTTTTGTAATGGTTTAACTATTATGATAGCTAGATTTGGTGAACATGTCATTCTATGCAAAGCCACTAAGTCTAGCATCCTACCATCTGATCTTCCATTATGTCTCCACTTCTGCCCACAGCTCATTGAGCATCATTCACGGCATACACTAATGGAACGCGTTTGGGTAGTAATTATACTATTAAGGTGGTGGCATTGAGAGGCTAAATAAAACTACACAGCACATGAAAGGCTCCCCTTTTTTTTTTTTTCTTTTTTTTTTTTTTTTTTTTTTTTTTTTGAAAACCATTCTGGCTGTGATATTGTTGCATGACTACCCTCCTAATAGAGCACTCTCTCCCTGCCATTCTTTCAGCAGTAAGGACCTGTGACAGTATCCCATTCTTTGCTCTGAAGTCTAAGAATCTTGAATCAGCCTGCAATGTTTAGATTTGCATGTCAGTGTGAGAGATACTTGACCTTCACAGTTGTTAATTTAGTTTGTTTTCTTTCGTCTAGTGCTTCAAAGGTGCCAGATGATCTGCTGGATCTCCAGCCAACATTCCAGCCATCTCTATCTCTCCCGACCGCTCTACCTGTAGTTAACACATGGGGAGGTGAGTGCTGGCCATATGCGCATCTCACACTAATACATTTCATTATCACCTACACATGGATTAGTCGTATCCGAGCGAACCGAAGTTACATACAGAAATATTATTATGCTAATTTAGTTTTTGCAGCTGTATGTATGTACATATTACAGCCATATAATATACTAACATTGCTGAATTTATTGTCCGACATGATGTTGGTGTAGATGTAATATTGAAATGTTATTTAATATTTGACAAGCAAGAGGCGTTACATTAACCATCAGGATTTTGATGATGCAGTGCATCTTTATTTGTGAGGTGGGGTCAGTGCCACTTTTGTCCAAAGTCATTCATACACTGTGAATATATGGAAAAGATTCCATCCTGCAGGTCACGTTTAATGCTTGTTGTACCCAAAGAGTAGTGTTTTTAGCTATGGCTTTGGTTGCAATTGTAGTTCTAATGGCTGTCCTGTCATGAATTAGGGGTTGCACATTCACTAATTTACAAGTTGACCTTTTTTAGGCTACAATGTTAATGATGAAAGTACTGTACAATAAATGTTCAAAAATAATACATCTGTACATCACATTACCCAATTTCAGGATGTACCAATCATAAAATGCACTCATGTGGACAAACTGGCAGTTCAGCTGAAATCACTGATTTTTTAGAATAAGAGCATGCAGCATGGAAGCTCCTTATAGCTGAATGATGGATGGATGAAGGATGTGATGTCGAAAGTAGTGTCCGCCAGCGTTTCAGTTAGCCAGTAAATACCGGTTTTTGACTGTTAATTATTCAGTGTCAGAAAAAATTTGTAAAAATTGCCGGACAACATGTCTGGTTAAAAGTATCATTATGAAGCAGACAGACAAAGTACGTTCGCAATTGTACACCTAAATAAGGTCTCTGTGACTGCAAATTTTTTTTTCCCCTGTCACGTGTACTCTGATTTGCTCCTTCAAACACACACACAAGCGTGCACACTTGTCTTTATGCTAGTCATCTCTCTCTCTCTCTCTCTCTCTCTCTCTCTCTCTCTCTCTCTCTCTCTCTTGCTTATGGGAGGCAGTGAAAGCACAGACAGACATGCACAAGTAAACTCAGGCTAATCCAACACAGGTCAGAATTATGAGTTACCTCCCGATTCAACCTGCCCCTTCTCCACCCGCAGCTGACGCTCAACTACGCCCCTGCCGCCACAATCACATATACTATGCATAGTCCAAAACATTACAGTGGAAAATAAATGCTGAAATGAGATGACCAGATTTTTTTCCATTTTGTACCATAAACTTTATCATTCCCAGACACGTTGGTCGGCACCAAAACGTCTTGGTGAAAACTGTAGTGTCTGCCGTGTTTTTCTGCCATGTTCAACTCCAGCCTCAGTAGCATCCAGCAGCTGGTGTGCACCACTGATCTGACTCTAAACTAGTTGACTGGGATTAAATAGTGATATGCAACCCATGGCTCCAAAAGCTGTCTTTCACATAGCACTGGTCACACTGGAATTCACTACGCCACAATACAAGATTTTAATTACATTTTATTTAGCTAGAACGGGGGGGAAACTATAGAAGGAATTCATGCATTGGTAGGTGGGAGTTTCCCAGCAGACTGTAAAATTGGCTTCATCTAGTCTAAAATATTTTCTTAGCAACAGTGTACATTTAGCTGCTTTCTTATCCGTCTGCCAGTATCTTCTTAAAGTCTGCCTGACTGGGGTTTTTTTCCCCCACCACCCTGACTAGTCGACAGCTACTGAATCTACTGCCGGTTACTGAATCTATTAGTCAACTAGTCTGTGCAACCTCTAACATAAATATCAACCCAGTAAGACTAACAATGTAGATTTTATTTAAGAATAGCTCAGAGGTTTAATTTGAGCTTGTGCTGTAACATTGGTACAATGAAAATGTCTGTTTCTTCTTTTTATGCAACTGTTTTACTTTAACACTATTTTTGCTGCTTCTCCATATATTACACTGGAGGTGCAGTATTAGCTATTCATTACACATTTTAAGGTCCTCCAGGATACAATGTCTTTTCCTTTTCTTTTTCTTTTTTTTGGTGGGACGTTACTTTATCTTTCTGTCTAAGCATTTAAAGATTGTTGGCCCATGGCAAGTTTTCAATACTTTAAACTTTAATTGCAGTCGGTTCGTTACGATATTTGTATTTACCTTTTTTTAAAAAAATTATTTTAATTGCTGTTCAGAAACACTCCAGGCTATTTAAGAGTCTTGTTGCTTCAAAGGAACCCTTATTGCTTCAAAAGTTTAGTACACATTTTTATGCGAAGTACTACACATCTGTCACGGTTCATGCTCATTGCAACCCACCACTAAATTTCACAATTTTGTTCAATATAAATGTGATTTCAAATGGGAAATCTAACACTAGACATTGTTTTTGGGCCAACCAGCTTGAGGTTTTTGTGATTTTTCCTTTGTGCACCTCAATCTGCATGCTGTTTCTCACGATTTCTCTAACATTTCTTTTTGCTGTCTTGTTTTCTGTTTCTGTTCGGCTGTGTAGATCCGTTCACTTCTTCAGAGTGTGTCGACGACTCCATTCCAAACTTAAATCCTTTCCTTTCCAAACCTGTTGATGTTTCTCCATCTCCTCTGTCTTCAGATGCTGTTAGTTTGCCTTCTAGGACTCCCAGTCATGAAATGTTTAGTGGTAAACGGATTTTCTTTTGCCCTTCTCAGCATTGTATTTTGTTTACGTTTTGTCTGCTGCTCTTTGTGATTTTGTTTGCATTGCCTACTTAATGCATGTTCCATTACCCATCATTCTCAACCATTCATTGTCTAGAACATATTGGGGGGCGGGGGCGGAATGAGAGAGAGCATGAAAACAGCCTATGTGAGCTGATATTGTAGATCTTTCCTTATTGTTGTTCAAATGTAACAATAAGGACAGATGTTTTTTGCACTAAAATGTGTCCACATATTTGCAGCTGAAATGTAATGACAGAAATGTGCTATGTTTTGCTTATTAGCCTGGTACTCAGTTGCCAGCCTGCCCTTTTTGCATCTAACTGGAGCTGGAATGGGCTGTAGCTTATTTAGGTTCCACTTCTGTTGGTTTTCAGGACTCCTCTTACTCTGACTTTGACTAAGCTGTCAATTTAAGTGTAAAAATCCAATAATACAGAGAAATCACTCCAATGAAAAATCCACCATGAAAAAATTAAATATTATGGATATATTAATATTATTATATGAATATATTAACACACAGACCATTCTGAAAAAGTTGTGATGTGCTTACAATGGCATTTAATTGCAGAAAAGTTTCAGCAATCTTAAACATGGGGTCAGACATGATGATAAAGCTCAGGTTTCAATGTTGGCTCCTAAAAACAGGAGCAAGATCTTTTTCAGCAATGTTTAACATCATATTAATAGGAAATCCAACTTAGCGTAGACAACAAAAGATCCAGAATGCAGTATAGCTATATAATACAGTTGTGCCGAGTTAGAGGGTGTGGATGTACTTAGCAAAGGAAGACCTGGCCAATTAAAAACCAGCACTGCTTTTTTTTTTTTTTTTTTTCTTCTCTTTTCCCTGTAGCTATATTTTTACCCATACGCACATGATTGTATGCGTATCATGCTCTCCATATCGGATACAGTTTGCTTCAACATTTATTAATTGGTTTGTTTATATTATGCTTTAAAGAATATTCCAGCATTTTTTCCCCCACATCTTGTAGTGTATAGGCAATTACCACTGACAAATATTTCCTAAATGTGAAACACTGTAATATTACATTATAAATTATAATATTAATAGTATATGCTGAAGTCATTTGCTCCCATTTTGCTTAGGCTCCATACCATTCATTTAAAGTCTCTTAAGTTTTGCAGAATGTAAATCTGTATGTTTGGTTCTCCAGATCATTACAATCCCTTTCTTGATTCAAGCTCTTCCATTGCCTGCACTCTTGAACCCTGTGCTCGGATAGAGAGCTTTCTCTCAGGTACAGATGCACATGTGATTGTTTTCTGGGTTCAGAAAATATGGCTCCACTCCACAGGGCCCTGTGTGCTGGTTTTTTTTTTTTTGTTTGTTTGTTTGTTTGTTGTTTTTTTGCAGGCTTTGAGCTTCCTGTATCAACCCTCCTTCTTCTAGGATTAATTTGGTTCCTTGGCTTGCTGTTTGTTGTAAAATATCTGTTATGTTTTTGTTGCTTAAAGTAGTAACTATGGCTGTTTTTCAATTCTTTTTATTTCCTTTTTTTACAAGTTGGTTTTCTGGATACAAATATTGAATCAGACTTTCACTGTTTATATTCTGTTAAATTCTCTAAAACGAGATCTGTCTCTCAGGAAGCCCCTTTTTTGTCTCTCTTTTTTCCTTTTCCTTCTTTTTGTCTGTTACTTTACTAATATTTCACCTCTGGCTTTCTTTCTCTGCACTCCTCTTGCTGAGGCAGACTCGTTCTGTTCTCCGGCTCCCTACTCTAACACCCCACTGTTCCACGCCGAGCCTTCCAATGTAGCTGGACTATTTGGAGGTAGGTGATGATTCCTGCCTCCCTTTCCCCAAACTACTTCTGTTAACTCTCATTTGTTGGTTCCCTTGTGTGTTAATTTTTTTCCTTTTTCAGATCTGATCTTTTATTATTATTATTATTTTTTTTTTTTTTAAACAGTAGTTAGAGATGAAATGGAGTGCATTGACCATGGGTCTAGGTATGCTGTAAGAGGCAGGGCCAAATGATAGAGTGCAGAGAAATGGTGATTTTTGTGCTTTTACTGGTTAGAGTACGGGTGTGGTCGAAGTCCCAGGAGTTGCTAGAATTAAGTGCTAACTTAATGCCCCCAGTGCCACTAGCTTTAACACCTGTGTTTCTCAGGAAGTGAGCGGAATGGAAGTCCATTCATGTTACGGGAACAGAGCACACCGTACACAATGGTGGACCATGATTCGATGGTAGATTTGCCCCGGCGTTATCATCTAACCAGGTCACCTTCTCGTTTGTGCTCTTCAGGGTTTTCAGCATCTCCCATCCCTTCTGGCCTTAACGTTGACTTTGACTCTGTGTTCGGCAATAAATCCACGGCCAACAGCACAGACGCTGCTGGTAAGAATGTTTATTTCTCTTTCACTACGCTCATCTTTCTCCTCCCTTGTGCCTTTTGTGATGGTTGCTAGGAGAGCAAGCCTCTCTTGCTTCCCCACTCACAGTTGAAAAATGAGGGCAGGGAGTTGCAGTGCTGTACTTGACGTCCCATACACATCTCTGAATAAGTGTGAAATGGGGATATTCAGCATGAATGGTTGTACTTTTTACATTTGTTTCGAGTGTCTCCGTAGAGAAAGCATGAGTAAGTGAGGTACTGTATACATTTTTTGCACTCTGTCAGTATGGAAATAAAGAACATCTTTTTACATTGCACAGCTCGTTTTTGCACACATGTAGGACATACAGAGACACCACACTAGACATTTCTAGACACAACACCTTCTCCACATCAGAGTTATTTTAAAGTCAATTTGTGGTATACTCCATCCATGCTAATTTAATCATGTGGCCTGTGTGTTGGAATATTATACTTATAGTACCCCATTTTTCTGTCTCTTCCTGTGCTGTATGGGTAAACTCTGGGCCTTGGCTTTGCATGGCATGCATGACTTCGGTGAGTTGATGCTGACTGTTTAAGGGATAAAATTGCACTTAACCAGTTTATTTGCATTTTAATAAGGTTTCACTCCATCTACAATAAATATGGTTTGTCTAGTATCTTCTGCTCTTTATTGTCTCCTTCTTTTGCTCTCATTCTTCTCTTTTCCTTTGTCCTTACCTTCTTGGAAAGATTATGTTTTAGGTTGTATCCTGAAACCCACAGTAGCTTCTCCGAGCCAGGGCATGCCACCCAGTTCCCAACAGTCTGGCAAACTGGTGTCCGATGACCTGGACTCCTCTCTGGCCAACCTTGTGGGCAGTATGTGTCTGGCATTTGTGTATATCTGAAAAAGTATCAAGTATTTTGCATGGCACTGTAGGGTCAATAGTATGTGGACAGCTGGCCATCAAGCCTGCTCACTTGACATCACTGTCCAACCTCACTAATGCTCTTATTGCTAAATGAGCACAAAACCCCACAGCCATGTTCCAAAGGCAAGTGGAAAGCCTTCCCAGAAGAGTGGAAATTATTATAACAGCAAAGGAGAGACCAATTCCGTGTTAATGCGCATAGTTTTTGAATGGACAGGGACGTGTGTGATGGTTTTTTTGTCCATATACTTTTGAGCATGCAACTAATATTATATTGGATATTGTGATTTGGCTCTAACATGTTGGATTTAACGTGCATATTCTGTGTTTTGTTTTTTTGGTTTTTTTTTTTTTTTTTGCAGATCTGGGTATTGTAAATGGCACATCTAAAAAGTAAGTCTAAATGTAAAGTGCATACACACAGCAGCTTTTGAAGTCTATGCTAACAGGAAGTCTATGCTAACATATTTTTTTTGTATGAAGTGACATCCACTGGAGTCAGCCCGGTGAGAAGAAGCTAACTGGTGGAACCAACTGGCAACCAAAGACCGCTCCAACCACAACATGGAATCCTTCCAGCATGGTGAGGAAGAGAAGTTTTTCAGTCCTTTACTCAGTAAGATGCATTAAGGCACATCTCTGACCAAAAAGATACCCTAAGTAAACAATCCTGTAGTATGGCTTTAAAATATTCTTATTCTTTGAGCTACTGTGTCATTTGTATCTTTGTGTCCTCTAACTGTCTGTTACATTGTGAAATTTTCGTCTGGGGGAATAAACAGAATGGCATGCATTTCCCACAATACGTAAGTCCAATGATTGAACTGTTTTGAGACGCATGAGTATATTATTAACCTCACAGCTTCTACTGGTCACAGTACTGTGTGGATGGATGCGAGTGTGTGTGTGGGTGGATGCGAGTGTGTGTGTGGGTGGGTGGATGCGAGTGTGTGTGTGTGGGTGGGTG
>JANDJT010000060.1:13592957-13607300 GCA_024331685.1 Stegophilus panzeri | reverse complement strand
TATGACTGAAAAGGCTAAGGATGGAAGAACATTGCCCTTTGCGATTTATTGGTAACATGACAAGCTGCATTTTTTTTGTCTTATTAACTTTGAGAGAGGAACTAACAGGAACTACCTTGCTTCGCAGATGTTCTACAATAGTAAATATAACTATAAACTGGTTAAAAAAAAAAAAAAGACGTCATTCTTTAATTTATCAAAGAAAAAGTAGTTGCTGTAAAGTTGTTAAGAGGAATAAAATACTTCGGGAAGTGTTCTTATTGTAAAATAATAAACTTCAGGCCACGTATGGCCACATCACACTACCCTGTTAATTATTTTCCAATAACAGCTCTCACCATAGTGTTTTATTCCTTACATACAGCATAGTAAACAGTTTGAGATTCAGTGTAGGCATTTTCCCTGTATCCGAGACCCACTAACACATACACTGCCCATCATGTTGTGATCATCTTCCTGTATGAAATGCAGGGATAGTGATTTCTTGAAGCAGCCGAGATGATAATTTTGATCATATAACTCATTATGCGCACATGCAAATAACTTCACGTGTGACATAATGGCAGTTCTATAAAACTCCAACATGTGTTGCGTTGATCTTTCATTGGACAGTTGTGGTGTAAATTGAGCAATCGAAATGAACAAGTTGATTTCCAAGTTGACGTTTGCCTCGCACCTCCAGGGTTGGGGGTTCGAAATCCCGCCTCCGTCTTGTGTGCGTGGAGTTTGCATGTTCTCCACATGCTTCAGGGGTTTCCTCCGGGTACTCTGGTTTCCTTCCCAGTCCAAAGACATGCGCTGTAGGCTGATTGGCATTTCCAAATTATCCATGGTGTGTGAATGTGTGAGCGAGGCTCCAGGCTCCCCCGCAATCCTGTGTAGGATAAGTGGTATGGAAAATGGATGGATTGATTCCAAACTCTTTAAATATTAAGTATTAATTTACCATTTTTGCACCTGGTTTGACTGTTCACTGATGGATATAACTGACATTTACTGTTCTTGTCTTGTGTCTTGGTTGTGCAGGAGATTACATTATGGAGGAAGGGAGACATTGTGAGGAAGAGTATGTCCCATCAAGCTGCCATCGCCTCGCAGCGCTTTGAGGGCTCCGCTAGTGCAGAGAGGGCCATCGCCCAGGCCAAGGAGGACGACAACTGATAACCTGCAAAAGAAGTCTTGCGTCTGAGTGTACAATTGTAGGGTTGTGGCTTTCTGAGTGTGTGTGCGCGTGTGTGTGTGTGTTTTCGAACACACCCGTTTTGAATGTATACATATGTGGGTGCAGATATGGCATGATGGTCTTTTCCATTCCTAAACATTACATTCTTTGATCAAAAAAAAAAGCTTGAAAATAGCATTTTAAGAAGGGATGTAAATGGAAAAAGGTGAAATGATTATTCAGTCTCATTTGCAAATATATTATCGTATATTATAATATATTATATACATTTTTCCTCATTCATTTGAATTTGATTCCACTTCATTTGATCCTGCGTTCCAGTCTCTTTCATTTTACTTTTTGTTTTTATGTTTTGTTTTTTCATATCATGATACCTAATGTTTAGCAACTGTCCCAGATCAAATATCTTTTAACATTTAATTTTCATAAGATTTTTATACAGTTAGGTCTTTTTTATGTCAGTGCTTCAGTCAAGTGCTTACCTGTTTGCTGTTAAAGTCAGTTTGGAGGTCAGTTTTACATAGAACAATCGACAGACGTCAGTTATGCGCCCCTACAAGGGTTAATGTAGCCATGAGCAGGACCAAACTGAATTTAATAGTGACATTTATACAATGAGTGCTGACACATTATTATAGACGCCATTATTAGAGCCAGTTTTGTAGACATGCCTCGTCGTCATTCAGTGTTTCATATCGTGCTGTAAATCTGATGCCAGAATTTGTGAGGCTTTAATCTAATCATGTCTTTTTTTTGGGTGCCTAATTTTTGATTATACTGATTTTCACTTTTTGCAGTACTGGAAATAAGTTGTCTCTTTGCTTAACAAAATCGTAACTGTTGACTAACTCTTACATAAATATTTGACTATGACAAATATAACTTAATGTGTGGTTTTTTTTTTTTTTTGTTTGTTTTTTTTTTTTTTTAAAGAAAAAAGGTTATTCAAGTATTAGTGTGCACAGTAGATTAGCAGTTACGAAATAGTTTGGACTTCTTTCCAGTGTATTACTGTAACTGTTAAAATCTTCAACCTTTTATAATCATTCCTTAATGTGACACTTTTGCAAGCATTTTGAAACAGCAGGGATAACTTGTATGTCCCAGGTGTGACATTGAATACAGTGTTTGGGTCCGGCATTTCCCTTGTTTTCTGGAAAAAGGGATCTTCGTGTTGAGTATTAGATCATTTACGAGACTAATTGGCGGTGTATGAGTGTGTATGTTTAAGTGTATGAGAGAGCTTTTGCCTTAAAGGACATTGACATTGATATTGATGTATGTGTCATTGGTAAAAAGTCCCGGAGAGTTTTGTTGGCTGTTCCCAACCGTTCCCAAATACCATCGAAAGCAATGCTTACTTAAGGTTTCATGGAAGCTGTGATTTGGTGCCAGTCCTCGACCAGCTTCAGATGATTATTATTGTTTTCAGAGAACAAAAGGAGAAAAAATATCTTTTGATTTGCTTGCAGTTCTAACTTCCTAATCCTTTATCATTGTAAAAAAAAAAAAAAAAAAGTGCATTAAACAGCATTTCAGTTATATATTAAACTTATGTATGTACAAAATTTATTTACAGATATGAAAGTATATATACGTTTTGGAAATAACATCTTTAGAAAACGCTTATAACAAGCTTTTAAGGTACTCGCAGGATTAGCGCAAAGGGAATTTAAAAGATCTTATACTGTGCAGTACACAAACTGCTGTCACTGCTCGTAGTTCGTGTTCTGTAAATGAAAATGTGTTTTTACTCAGATTTCCCTGATTAAAAGAGCCCTCTGAAGTTTTCATTGTTTTTTTTTGGTTTGTTTTTTTTGTTTGTTTTTTTTTTCTTCCTTTCGTGAAATGTTTCTTCTACACCAGTGGTTCTCAGCTCGAATTCTAGACACCTGGAGAACCAGTGTGTGTGATTATGCAGGCAGGCACACTGTCATTCGATGCATCAGCCAGTCAAATAGGGTTAGTATATAGGTGTAATGATACAGCGTATCATATCTTTCGATATAAAGCTCTTGACTCGATATGTCTGTGTATCAAACAATAAATTTAACAGACCTCATTATAAAATAGGCTAGTCATCATAAAAGGTGTAATAAACATTTAAACTTAATCAAGCCCCCACTTCCTCTTCTGAAAAAGTAGCTTCCTCGTTATCCCAAATCAGGAGAGGCTACAGGGATTCAAAAACACACTTCTAAGCACACTATTTTTACCATACTACCAGCTAAATATGTCATTGGTGTACACTAGTACAAACACCATTTTCTCTCTCTCTCTCTCTCTCTCTCTCTCTCTCTCACACACACACACACACACACACACACACACACACACACACACACACACACACACAGAGTACAGAGAGCTGCATGATTACAGACATGCCTTCTTGACCATCACACTAACAGGTTGCCAGGTTCACAATTTTAAACCAAATTGGAAAAAGAAAAGTCTGGTAAGATGTGAACATGTCTTTTCAAATATCTAAACCTTTTGGACTAGTGTCAGGTCTTTTATATATTTATTTTTTTTGTAGTTTTGAGATATAGTTTTTGGTTTGAATTTTGCTGATCCTGGCAAGAGAGCTGATGTTTAATTAGTCTTGATTGATTTTGTTATAATCTAATGCACAGAGTTTGTTTCGTTATATGGTGTTTAAAAGTCTTAATGGATCACAAAAAAGCCATTGTCATTAAGCTTCAATTAATGTTCTTTTTAAATGTTTAAACCTAAGGCACATATTCAGGCAGTGTTTATTTGTGCTGTATCAAAAATGTATCATCTCATGACATCACTGTACACTATCAGATTTGTGAATCTTTTTCACCCCTCGGGGTTATGGTTAGCCAATTGTGCAGATATTGACTGACCGTCACAAATTGCATTGGTTAATCAAAAAGATTGAGAATTTAATACAGTTTAAAAAATGTATCACCCTTTTTCTTTGCTATTTTTGAGTCTCATCAAAGCAACCTCTGATCTACACCACCTTATCCAGTCTGACTCTTGTCCAGTGGACTTGCACATGCTTGATATTATTTTTGTCATATTTTTGGTCACATACCGAGAGCACCAGTTTTCCTTTTATTACTTAGATCCACAAGTATTTTGTCCACATGTTCTGAAAATTGTACAGTGATGCAAGAGCCTCAGCCAGATATGTTCATCGAGTTTATGGAAAAATTAGAACAAGGTGGTTGTAGAACAAATATATTTTATATTTTTGTCATTTAGAAATGTTCATTAATACAGAACATACATGGAATACATAAAAAGTCTTACCAAAAAAAAAAAATTCAATATCTTTTCACGTTTTAATCATTCTGAAAGTTGTAAAATGTTAATTTAGCCTTGCTGAAGCAGGAATGCATGGTCATGATACTGCAGTTTGTTATGATAATCACTAGAGGGCAGAACCACTCTCCTGTGTGGAACAGGATGTTGATGGTGTCTGTTTTCCTTAATTGTATACTGCCATGTATTAGTCTGGGGTAATTTGTTTACATGCATAACAATCATGATACTCAAGTATACAGTAGTACCATTAAATAGTCATGGTGTTCTATTATTAATATTAGTATTAGTAGTACAACCTCAATTCCAAAAAAGTTGGGATGCTGTGTAAAATGTAAATAAAAACAGAATGCAATGATTTTCAAATCTCATAAACCCATATGTTATTCACAATAGAACATAGAAAACATATCAAATGTTTAAACTGAGTAAATGTAGCATTTTAAGGAACAAATAAGACAATTTTGAATTTGATGGCCACAACACGTGTCAAAAAAGTTGGGACAGGGCAACAAAAGGCTGGAAATGTAAGTGTTACTAAAAATAAACAGCTGGAGGTTAATTGGCAACAGGTCAGTAACATGATTGGGTATAAAAAGAGTATCTTAGAGAGGCAGAGTCTTTCAGAAGTAAATTTGCGAAAAACTGCATCTACAATTTGTGGAACAATTTCAGAATAATGTTCCTCAACGTAAAATTGCGAAGACTATGAATATTTCATCATATTCAGTACATAATATCATCGAAAGATTCAGAGAATCTGGCGAAATCTCTGTGCACAAGGGACAAGGGAGAAAATCAATATTGCATGCCTGTGATCTTCAGGCCCTCAGGCGGTACTGCATTAAAAACAGGCATGATTCTGTAATGGAAATCACTGCATGGGCTCAGAAACACCTCCAGAACTCCATGTCTGTGAACAGAATTCACCGTGCCATCCACAAATGCTGGTTAAAGCTCTATCATGCAAAGAAGAAGCCATATGTGAACATGATCCAGAAACGCCTCCGTCTTTCTGGGCCAGAGCTCATTTAAAATGGACTGAGGCAAAGTGGAAAACTGTTCTGTAGTCAGACGAATAGAAATGTTAAATTCTTTTTGGAAACCATGGACGCCGCGTCCACTAAACTAAAGAGGACTCAAGAGGAGCGGGACCATCCAGCTTTTTATCAGCGCTCAGTTCAAAAGCCTGCATCTCTGATGGTATGGGGGTGCATTAGTGCCTATGGATTGGGCAGCTTGCATATCTGGAAAGGCACCATCAATGCTAAAAGGTATATACAGGTTTTACAACAACATATGCTTCCATCCAGATTCCATCCCATGTTTATTTCTGAGCAAAACTGCTTCTCTAAGATACTCTTTTTTATATCCAATCATGTTACTGAATTGTTGCCAATTAACCTAATTAGTTACAAAATGTTCATCCAGCCGTTTCTTTTTAGTAACACTTACATTTCCAGCTTTTTGTTGCCCCTGTCCCAGCTTTTTTGAGATGTGTTGCGGCCATCAAATTCAAAATTACCTTATTTAGGCTTAGTGGTTAGCACGTTCGCCTCACACCTCCAGGGTTGGGGGTTCAATTCCCACCGTAGCCCTGTGTGTTCTCCCTGTGCTGCGGGGGTTTCCTCCGGGTACTCTGGTTTCCTCCCCCAGTCAAAAGACATGCATGGTAGGCTGATTGGCACGTCCAAAGTGTCCGTAGTGTATGAATGGGTGTGTGAATGTGTATATGATTGTGCCCTGCGATGGATTGGCACCCTGTCCAGGGTGTACCCTGCCTTGTGCCCGATGTTCCCTGGGATAGGCTCCAGGTTTCCCTGTGACCCTGAAAAAGGATAAGCGGTATAGAAGATGGATGGATAATACTTACTTAAATATGAACTAATAATGAGGCATGTACTAATCACAAACTAATGAAGACTGAACCTTAATTATGACGTGAATCTTATGAATGCATGAATAATGACCATCTTAAGTACATGTTTGTTAGTTTATTAGTGTATTAATTGACACATGGGGATAAACTAAATCAAACATGCTTTATAAGAAAGAATATTAATTAAACGTGCATCATTTCAAATTGTTTATATAATTTGCCATATGCAGCTGAGTACACAAATATCATTGGTGCTGGATTACTTTCATAATTTACATTGATCCTCTTTATTGAATGTAGTAAGACGTAGAAAAGACACACCCAATATTTATTATTATTTAAATTAATTTATTATTAGTATGTTTAAAATAATTTATTTTCCTCTGGTCTTGGTGCAGTGGGTAGCATTGCCACCTCATGGCTCCAGGGTCCCTGGTTTCATCCTGAGTTTGACCCTGTATGTGAGTTTCATCCAGGTTCTCCAGTTTCCTCTTACCTCCCAAAAACATGCCAGTAGGTGGGTTGTTTACCCTAAATTGCCCTAGGTGTAATTTGAATGAGTCTATGAATGTGTGCGCATGGTGCCCTGTAATGGACTGACCAGGAAGATAATTAAATGAATGAATGAATGTATTATTATTATTATTATTATCATTATTATTATTATTATTACTAATCATAATAATAATAATAATAATAATAATAATAATAATAATAATTGTTATTGTCTTTTATAATTACATTATGCTGGATGGCTATAGCAGCATGTTTTGAAAGGTATGTAGCTGTATGCTGTCTTCCTTTCAGCAGTGGGAGAGCAGTATTGATCAGAACGTGAGTGCTGCTGATGGCTCTGATTTTCAGACTGAAGGCTGAAGTAGCAAGAACAGCAGTTGCTCTCTGTATTGATCACATCCAGGAGAGAGCTGGATGTTGCTGAATGCTCAAAGGAAGGCTGACCTGAACCTGTGGCAATGCTGCATGAAAGATTCAGTTTTCTGGTGCGTTCTATACCATGGAACAGTCTGATTTGTCCATTGAAACTTCTTCAAAAGTATAAAAGTCAGAGTATGTGTTAACAGTCAAATCTGTTCAGTGAGGCTAGTTTAATTCAAGCTTAAAGTGCACCTATTATGGTTTTTCAGATATTACCTTTCATATAGTGTGTTATGTAGCTGTTTGTGAATGTAAAAATTCTGCAAACTTCAAAAATCAAAGTGCATGACAAATGGGGTTATTGACTCCCAAAAGAGGGAACCGATTCTGAACAGCTAAAACAAGTCGTCATTAATTCCAGACTTACTTCCTGTAGAAACCTATGTAGGTTTGTAACAAAAAGCCCTGCCTCTGGCCTTCATCGGCTGTTCGCTGACAGCGGTAGACCAATCACAACATACTGGGATATCTGACCAATCAGAACAGCGTATGCTCTCTGAAAGGAGAATTCTTTAGAATGGATCATTTAACGAGTCATTTGTGACACTAGGGGGAATAGGTAATGCTGCAGTTTAAATTATGAGCACCTTCAAGTGTTTTTTGACCTTGGATGCATGTAAATCTATTGTAGGAGACCTCTAAAACAAAATTAGGCATGTTTCAAAACCGTAATAGGTGTGCTTTAAAGGGAAAAAAACAACAATATAAAATATTGACTTCCAAAGAATTGCGTACAATACAAATAGGGTAGTATAAATGCATTGCAGAATATGTAAACTAAATGAAATTCTATAAAATAGACATAATGCTTACACAACACCCACAATACCTACATTCCTTTAATACATTGTCTATTCATTCATCTTCATTAACCACTTTATCCTGTATCACCCTGTATTTCCAAATATTTATCATATATGTGGGCAATTTCAATACAACTACCTCAGCTTAATTTTGCACAGCATTATACTGCACAAATAACTGCACATATCTGCACTTTATCCCAATTATAGTCAGACTGTTGCTGCCACCCATCTTCCTATTCTTACATGATATTTTTTATACTTTTAAAAATACTTTTCCTTTTTCTAACTGTATTCAAGTAAATTCTGGTCTATGTAAATTCTATTTTATGTCAAGGACAGTCATAAAAAGCATTTCAGTGTACGTTTTTGAAAATGAAATAATATAAACATACAAAAATAACAACACACAAATTGAGTGTTGAGACCGGATTTAATCAGGAGCACAGAAAGTCCCAGTCCATATTCATGGGGCAAGAAAAGACCAGCAAAGAATATATATACTGTAAGCATAACATGTATCACTTAGAAGTAAGAGCTTACATGGGCAAAGAATTCTATAAGGATGAGGTCACTAACTCTTTAAGCAAAGCTAATAAAGTGTGTAGATCGGAGCTGCTTTCAATTCTTACCAAAGAAACTGCTTCAAGTGCAGTCCTCAGCAATGCTGTCAGGTTGTTATAGCAACAGTGGCCTCTCCGTTATTCAGAATGTATTTTGACTGTGTTGTAGTGCGTGTGCATGTGCGTGTGTGTGTTGGGAGGTGGGGTTCTGTCCCTATTTAGGAAAAATCAGGTCGTCACAGTTTGTACTTGAGGAGGCTGGCTGATTTCTCCCACTTGCTTCTGTATGTAATCAAGTTGGAAATTTAAACCGACAACATGACAGAAAGATTGCTCTATGCATTTTAGCCTCATGAAATGTATCCATTTAGCATTTTGGCATTGTTATTTATCAAGATGGCTGTTTCTGGTTTGATAGATTTGGAAACAGAATTGAAGTGAGTGTGTAAAGTGGTTGGTTTATTGTTTAAAAAAAAACAACAAACTAATATAATCCAAAACACATCAGTAGGTGAGTTGATCATGATTCCTGTGTTTGGAACTATTTTTTTTTGTTCCATACAGCTATATTGAGTTATTTTCACATTGTTGAAGCATATTTCAAAGTGATTTGGAACATACTAGTTAATTTGTAGTTCATAAGTCTCTTAACATGAATTTTGCCACAATGTCACAGTTAAATGCTCAAATTATGACATTTAGAGTTGCTTGTGATAGGATAAAACTATATAACAGATAATGACCATTTTGTGTGAATTTGTATTTTGTATAGATTTTATTTAGACCCCTCGGTCTCTTCACACACAAACACACATGCATAACTGTATTTGTGTGTCAAGGTAAAATACTAACAAAAACAAGATAGAAAAATAGAGCATGGAAATAAGGTAATACATACAGTAGTTGAGCAGCTCTATGGAGGAAAAAGTCTGCAAACAGTCTCACTCTAGTGCTATAAATTAACCCACTGTGGATTCTGAGCACAATGGTGAGGATTTGAGAGGACTTTGTTTACAATCTGTTCGATGAGATATTAATCTAAGGGTGTCTCAAAAGTCTCCATACATAGGGGACTACCTTGGTTGTGCCTTCGTGGTTGTTCATGGACGAACACTTCCAGTCTTTTTGGATTTGGTAATAATTTTGGCAGCAGTGTCGTGTGTGATGTGCTCACCATGTTTCCTGTTAATGTCCATTGCAACCTTGGAACAGTTTCCTGATCCAGCCATGAGAATGATTTCAATACATTCTTCTTTGGTCAAAGGCATTCTTAAAGGCTGTCTGAAAAAAATATATATATATAATATAAACTAAGTATGAACAATTTTGGAAGACATTTTGGTGAAAAGTGTTAATTTCCCCTATGTATAGAGACTTTTGGGACACCCTGTAGAACATGGTGTGTTTGCAGACCACTGACAATCATGCATATGTTCTACAGTATGCATGATTGTCAGTGGTCTGCAAACACACAAACATATAGTGAGACACATAGCTACACAGTTATACTCAGTGAGGGCTGGAGGTAATATTAGATAGGAGCCTAAAATCTATATCTGTTAATATCTTGACACTGAAATTATTAGCGTTGAGCAATCTGTTATATCATGAGGTCTTATTACACACATGCTTAATGGTAGATCTTTTTACTTGTTTCCTTCGAATACCAAACAGGATAAACAGAAAAGTTGTAACATTCATTCAAACAAACAAACAAACAAAAAAAAACACTAAACATACACATGAAAAATTTTAACCTATTTGGAGATCAGGTCTAGGTGGTGTTTCACTCTGTGTAATTATATGACTATGACCTATAGGCTTACATGAATCTAGATTCTGGGTTAGAAAGAAATCAATCACAACCTTTCTTCTTCATACCATTCTGTGTATTTTTCTTTCAACCATTGGTGGTGGTGTTGTGCTTGGTTCCTCAAAAGTCCAAACTAATCCACTTTAAGACATTTAACAATGGAAAGTGCACTTATCACCATAACATTAAAACCACTGACAGGTGAAGTTAATAGCATTGTTTATCTTGATACATTGGTGCCTGCCAGGGGTGGGATATATTAGGCACCAGGTGAACAGTCAGTTCTCGAAGTTGATGTGTTGGAAGCAGGAAAAATGGGCAAGCGTAAGGATCTGACTGACTTTGACCAGGTCCAAATTGTGATGGCTAGACCACTGGGTCAGAGCATCTCCAAAATGCCAGGTTTTGTGGGGTATTCCCAGTATGCACTGGTTAGTACCTACCAAAAGTGGTCCAAGTTAGGACAACCAGTGAACCAGCAACAGTGTCATGGGCGCCTGAACTCAGTGATGTTCATGGGAAGCAAAGGCTAGCCTGTCTGGTCCGATCCCACAGAACAGCTACTGTAGGACAAATTGCGGAAGAAGTTAATGCTGGCAATGATAGAAAGGTGTCAGAACACACAGTGCATCACAGATTAATGTGTATGAGGCTGTGTAGCTGCAGACTGGTCAGAGTGCCCATGCTGACGCCTGTCCATTGCTGAAAGCACCTACAGGGGGATTACCTCTACTAGTTTATTTATACAAGCCTTTGCTGGTTGTATTTCTTCAGGCTGGAGAATGTCTGCAATTTTCCATGCACTGTAGGTATGTACAATATCTGTGTGATACTACAGAAGAGAGGATGGGTTTTGATGTGTCTGAATGAGCTGAAAGACTCTTTATGCCCCGTCGCTTTATATTAGCTGCCTAAGTCAACCATGCACGTGGAGGTTTATGACTGCATTTATAGTTTTCTTGTAAGCATGGAACATGGAAATTGCTTGACCTATTAGGCCTACATTCTATATTTTTATAAAACAATCAAAATCACATGCATTATTCCCATCCTTGTTGATCCTATAATGAAGATAAACATGATTTATTATTATTTTGTATTAATGCCACCCTAAAATAAAATTACTAGGTTGAAAACAAAAATTTTTCATATGTTAACATTTCCTACTCAGTTTTAAATATGCTAATGTATATTTACCATCTTTTGTCTATACTTTTTTGTCTATTAATTTTGATTTGCAATTGCTTTGAAAATGCCTGTCTATATGGCCTTTGTGTACATGTGAGCCTGTAAGTGGTGCTGAGAATAGCAAAGAAGCAGACGAAGAAGGGTTCTGTCATCACCCTGGCACATGGCAAGTGACAAAAGAGAGGAAGGTGTGAATGAAGCCCTGCAGCATCCATCCCTCCTTTCCCCCATTCCTCTTTCATGAATATAGAGATCTTTCTGCCTGGGATAGAAAGAGATAAGCCGGAAAGGGGGAGGAAGGGTGGAGGCGTGGACAAAGTGAGCGAATGAGGTGGATGAAAAGAGAGCAGCAGATTGAGGAGGGGTGGAGGAGGGGGAATGATGGGATGTCGGTTGTCATGGCAATGCGCAGGCTCTGTGAGGAGACCAAGGCTATTGCTTCTGCTGCTTACTGATCAGCAGTACTGCCTGTGCTTCTGCTAGCTTACACTGAACAACAGTGGCGTGAGAAAGAGAGACAGAACAGCCATTGTGAGAGTTGCTTTCTCTCTGTGTGAGAGACAGAGAAATGAACGTGTGGACCACTGTTCATCATGCAGGGGATTTGCTGATTCTAGTGCGGTTCTGACCTGCTCAGACTAGGAGGGGCTTTCTCCAGTCTCCAGCCTGCTACAAAACAACTAGAGCTTTGACTGCAGGTAAATACTCTCTCCTCCTCTCTCCTGTCCCTATTGTTTTCTCACCGTCTCCCTCTCTAAGGAACATGTAACATTAATCTTCATCTATGCTTTCTGTCATTCAGTGTTTTTATCCCTTCTACTTTTCCCCAGCTTCCCTTTTGTATCATTTTCAGATTCCATTCATTTATTTATTTTTCCATTTATGTTTTTCTAACAAAATTCAGCCTAGTGTACATATATTAACAATGTCTTAGCTATGATTTCTGGCATGTTCTAATGTAATTCTGCTCATTCTCTTTAGCATGGTGTTTTGATTGATATGATGGCTTGGTTTTAATCAGTCATGTTTTTTCCAGGCGTCTCGTGCCGCCATTTTTTTTTCTCTGCTTGATTCTCGTGGCCTATTATGTTCTTCCTGTACAAGGCAGGTGTATTGAAGCATACAGAATCTGATTATGCTGTGTATATACAAATTAATATACCTAATAACACTGTAATAATATATTTATTAACAAGTGAATTAGTTATATTTATGTGAATAATAATAATAATCAGTTATATTGCAGCAGGAATTTAGAAATAGATCATGTTTTTAATTTGTAAATCACAGATATTAGTAATCACCCAATCGCCCCCAACCCCATATTCAACAACATTTCTTGCATTGCTCTGTTTTTAACATTTTGTTGATTACTATACAATGCTACTTCTCTGGCAGAGTGAATCAGGGTCAGCTACTATACTCGTCACCATGTCACCGCTACCTCTGCTTCTGATCATTGATTTTCATTTTAATGTGACATTGTTGTGTTTTGGCTTTAGGCATGGAAATAGAGAGATACATATCCCAGCGGAGTCTAGACATAAGTAGATATGAAGGTCAACGCCTTAATTTTAATATAACCGTGTCCAGTAAAAGACAATGAATCCTTTGATGTCCTTTTGCTGAGTAATTGTTTGGAAGGAAAGATATATGCAAGGTATATTAAGATGCATTTTTGTTCCATCTGCTTTCCATACAGTATATACAGATATGATATTCATAACCAAAAGATATTGTGGTTATGAATTATATTTAAACATGGTGCAAACTCCTGTTCTAATTCATTGCAAAAACGATATCTTAGCAAGTGAAGATATCTTGAATAAAGAAAACGTTCTCTAATATCTGACATTATAAGATCATTATATAACAACTATAAGACTACTGTATAATGCATATTTCTAGACTTATTTACTAATTTCTTGCTTAAAATTGTCTTATTTTATTTTTCAGATCATTTTGCTTTTTTCTAGAAATAAGTGTTCGATATATGCAAATTTATCTCCCAATGTAATCAGCAATTTGAAGCTTGAAGTTAATAAAAATATGGAGAGATAGGCTTAATAATATTATATTTATTTCAATATATTCTATAGAGAAATATTAGTTGAGTTTGTCTATACTGAAGATATTCTTACTACAGTATATTATTTTTTGAAGAATCATATCTAATGTTTCCAAGCTTTCATATTGTATTATGTCACCCCCATGTTGCCTCACTGGGCAAGAAACCAAACTGTGTTGAAAACCGAAACGGTGTTGACTGTTGTCCGGGAATGTACCTAGTACTTCCTTGACAATCATTTAACACCTAGAGATTAACCTACAGTGACACACTGTATAAAACATACAGTAAATATCTGCTCTGGGAGATCTTTTAATTTTACAATGTTTATCTTGCAAAATATAGTCCTGAATCTAAAATGGATAAAACATAACTAATGAATGTTCAATAAATATTGTATGAAAAGAGGTCCAACTTTTGGGAAGGACATGCCCAGATAATGCTTATCAAAATCAAACAGAACTGTGCATAAGAAAGATTGAGGAGTCTCCTTTTGTTTAAAGAATATCGCCTTAGTTCTGTATAATCACTTTCTGCTGGAGTGTGTCCCTGAGTCCCAAAGTTCATTACTTACTTTCCCCTGTAGTTCAGATGAATTAACAAAGGAATAAAT
>JANDJT010000060.1:13573908-13592875 GCA_024331685.1 Stegophilus panzeri | reverse complement strand
ATGTGATTTTTACACAGTTTCTTTTTTCTGATGTGAATTTCTAGTAATTATTTTTCCACATATGATTACAATATTGTACACATTTCAAGACATAACATGGTAAAATGCACTTTCACATGTTCACATATTTACAAGATTAGATGTGATGTGACATGATACCTATTTGTGTATAGGTATAGAAAGTGCTTTGACTGGCACAGTGACAGTAATTGCAAACAGTTCAGGAGCTGTGTTGAATTATGTGGATTTCTTTGTGTGACGTTATCTCCTTAGTTTGTTAGTGCTGTGTGAGCAGCTGATAAAGCTTTCCTGTAAACCTAAAGGGCCACATTTCAAAACATAGCTAAATCCAATCTTAGGATTGTAAACATATAATCGATACTGGAGACTCATTCTTGTGCTCTATAGATAATAGAAGCAATTAGAATGTGTGCATAAATTATGTGTTACATTTGCACTTCAAGTGCTTTCCCTTTGAGCACTAAATTTGTCCTGCATCTGTAAGTGCTTCCTAACTAAAACCTTAATGGAACTGTAGCGCAACATTTTTTTGTGGTACAAAAATTAATTAGAACTATGTTTTGGTCAGGGCTGTGATCGAAACGATCTTTAAGTGGCCGTGTGAGTGTGGGCAGAAGTATGGAGGCTCCGCTTGTCTGTCTCGATGAGGAGTTCGAGGATCTCCGGCCGTGCAAGATGGAGGAGCTGGAACCGGAACTGGTACCTCACCAACCTTACGGGACAATTCCTCTGGCTCCGCTGTGCCGGGAGGACTTCTCAGAGTTGGAGAACTTCTCAGAGATGATGAGTTTCAAGTCCATGGAGGACCTGGTGAACGAGTTTGACGAGAAGCTGAACGTGTGCTTCCACAACTACAACACCAAGACAGAGGGATTGGCTCCGGTACGCAATCAGTCACATGCAGAGGAGGATGAGGAGCGACTGCAGGATGAAGAGTGAGCGTGTTTTTTCACTCTCTAATATAGATTTATATATGGCATAACTTTTTCATAAAAGATTTTACTCATAGTAATAACATAATATTTAGTCAATATTCACAAACTGTATGAAAATGTATATAAATACTCCAGAGCACTGGATCTTAGTGAAAATATCTTCAATATAGTCAAATTTATCTAGTATTTCTTGTTAGAAGATTACAATAAACCAAATATAAGATCTTTAAACCTATTTTTAAACATTTTTTACTCATTTCAAGCTAGTTTTCTTATTCTATTGGCAGATAATTTTGCTTCTTTCTAGAAATAAATGCTTAAAATGTGCAAAATTGTCTGCCAATAGAGAAAGACTATTTCAAGCTTGAAATAGGTTTAATAATTTTCTGTTTGGTTTATTGTAATCTTATAACAGGAAATACTAGATAAATTTGACTATATATTTACACTTGCTAAGATGTCATTCTTTGCAGTGTATGAGCTCATATGTGATGTCAATGTATCTGTCAAACAACATGGAAATGCAGTACATGACCAGTGCTATTCGATCCAAACTCACAGAGGGAACATTTGAATATATATCAGTGCAGTGTATCAATAACAGCATCAGTGAAAACTGATAAGATTGCTGTTTTCTGAATTACACTTTGTCAGCAAAAAAAAATCTATCAAATGATAGATTAACTCTTATTTTCTCATAGTACAGCATGCTTCCGAAGCACTACTGTATCAACAGAGATGCTTACTACACAGCATCTTGTTTCTCTATTTACCCAAGTGATTGATTCTTAGTTGTGTTACCTCTCAGTAATTTCATCCTCCTAGTTTATAGACTTTTCAGAGCTTCCACCATATGTTCGTGTCAGTGGGAATTGCAGTTGTTATGCACAGAAGGCTTGTTTGAAGGCTTATTGAGCTCTGAGTCAGTTTTTGGCCCGCATGTAGCGGGTTTAGTCGGAGGCTCCTGCTGTGATGTGTTGTTCTTCCCTGTGGCTCCTGTTCTTGGCCTGAATCAGTCACACACAAATCTGTGCCTGTTTACAGAATTCAGCACGAAACATGCACTCCATCTAGACTAATGCTGTGTTTAAAACCGCACATTACTCACTAGTCACTAAATTGCAGAATCAGTAGCACGATGGAGGAAATGAATATAGGCAGGCCTCGGAACAGACACCACACCTCTTCCCACCTATACACAAACACACCCCAATCTCTTTTCTTCATAAATACACACTCTGTTCATATCATGGGCCTGTATGAAAGTATGTGCACAGTCTTATTTTGCATATATCAATTTTGCAAACCTTTATTAGATGCTTGATCAGCAATCCTAATTCAAACACTTGCTATATACTGTATTGTAAGCCTCATGAATTTTGAATCTTATGTAGCACTGTGTAGCAGTTATGTATTAAATGTTTATGTATTAAAGTTTTTTAGTTAATTAGTAGCATGCTTTTGAATACATCAACACTCAAAATATATTAGTTAACACAGTGAGCACAAAGCTGTTTTGTTTATGATTATGGGCTGTTTAGATTTGAGTTTTTAGCACATCTTTTTGAAGACATTACATATACAACATCTGTGGTTATATGCAAACTTTAATATGAACCAAATGAGGACATATATTTAGGGAACAAATCAACCAAAATGATGACTGACCTAAAATATTCCAGCAGCAGCATTTTAATGGGTCAATTTATGTCAGGACAAACTAGCCCACTAATATACATCTACGGGCGTGTCTGGTCAGTTGGTGCTCAGTGGGAACACACCATTACTACATCTCCTATCCACACACATACACACACTTTTATTCAATTAGTCACATCTATGCACATGACTGAAAAACTGATTTGCTAAATTTTTTTCCTCAGTGTTCCCTTTCAAATGGAACTCAACGTTATATGAGCTTCATACTGTGGGAAGTGCCCAAAGCTGTGGGAAGTGCCCTCGCACGTGACCGGTATCTGAAGTCTGTGTGAAATGACGCCAATTTATAGGCATGCCGTGGTCAGTTGATGTGGTATTTTGCGTGTCACATGATTATAAAACAGCACTTGTAGACCACATCATCAGCCTTATTATCTTCAGCAAAAGACGGCATGTCGGTTGTTTGTGTGAATGCTCCTAAAAACTCCTCACTTTCTCTCTACTTTTTTGGAATAGAATATATATATATATATATATAGTTACTTTTTGTGAGTATGAGAGAGTTCTGGAAGTATGTTACTCTTTGCTCCCATTTTATTCAGAGGGGGTGGTGGATGGACACACATTCTGTGTGAAGTGTCTGGGAATAAGCATGCGGCAGCAGCCCTTGGGGTGGCTGACTGCATGCGTTGTGAATGCTTCACAATTAGATAGCTCTCTCCATTCTCACTCTTTTTTCAGCCAGAGGGAGTTGGGTTTCGGAGCCTCGAGGCTCTGGGCTGGCTGCTGCTGAGGCAACCAGCTGGCTTAGGTCCTGGGGATCCTGTATGGATCTGGAGGAGGAACTGGAGATGAGCGCTGTTCTATCTCTTGCTCTATCCTCCTGATCCGACTCTCTGCCTCCGGGTTTTGAAGCTCACATCGTGACTTCTCTTTCCGGTATGGAGAGTCAGCCCACCCTCTCTGACTTTGAGGAATCAGAGAGGGGAGCCAGTGCACCAAAAACGGAGAGCAGCTCTCAACCATATAAAGAGCTGTTTAAAGTGATCACTAGGGCTGTAGAAAGGAAAAATAAAGAAATAAAAAATTAATAAATAAAAAGCCTGGGGAAGAGGAAGTGGCTCATAGCAGGCTGGACCAGCGCTTTCTCTCCACTGAAAATAAATCTCCTTCACACTGTAGAAAACTCCCCTTTTTTCCAGAAGTGTATGATGAAATATCATGCTTCTGGGTAAAACCATAAACCAGTCATATTATTACACAGCAACGTCTGATTATTTGGCCGTCATGGGGAATGAACAGTATGGGTATTTGGATATGCCAAAGGGAGGCTGTGGCTCAGGTGGTAGAGCGGGTTGTCCACTAATCGTAAGGCTGGCGGTTCGATTCCCGGCCCACGACTCAACACGCTGTAGTGTCCTTGGAACCCCAAGTTGCTGAACCCCAAGTTCCCGATGGCAAGTTAGCGCCTAGCATGGCAGCTCTGCTACCATTGGTGTGTGAGTGTGTGTGTGAATGGGTTAATGAGATACAGTGTAAAGCGCTTTGGATAAAAGTGCTGTATAAGTGTGCCATTTACCATTTACCATTTACCAAAGGTGGAGGAGGCGCTTGCAAGCTACCTCTCACCATCGATGGCAGGGAATTTAAGGGGGCCGGCTTTGCCATCGAATCGTAAGGCCACCTCTGCTTGGTTGGCAAAGCCTATGCGGCAGCCGGTCTTGCTTGTGGGTCACTGCATAGAATGGCATTGTTGCCTACCAAGCAGACATGCAGAATGAGCTTGACAGCGGGGAGGGAATTGGGCCTGAGGCGGTGGTGGAGCTTCACCATTTTGTCTCTTCGGGCAACCAAGCAAACAGCCCGTCATATCGACCGTTCAATGGATATATTTGTCGTGGCGGAGAGGCACCTACGGCTTAACCTCTCAGGAATGGGGGATAAGGATAAGGTCTCCCTTCTGGATGCCCCTGTTGAACCTTCTGGCCTGTTCGGCGGCATGGTTAATGCCATCCCCTACAGGTTTCACGAGGCTAAACAGCAAACAGCAGCATTCAGCCAGTTCCTTCCCTGTTCAGCAGTTCAGAGTTCACCAGCACCAGCAAGTGTGGTGGCCCGCCTCCCCCGTGGAAAGCCAGGGGGACTTGCCGGCTACAGTCGCAGCCTGCTAGTAGGCCTGATCTAAGAATGATCATTAATGCCAAGCAGGCAAAGAAAGCATGGTCCTGATGGGCTGTGGGAGGAGGTGTCAGGGGATATGAGATTGTTAGGGCAGTTAGCAGGGGCAGTTAGCCCCCAGTATTACTGTAACCCCTAGCCAATGTCGTCCCAAGTTTTCAGTCTTCTCTTGTCAGCGAGCTCTCACAGGGCAATGAAAATCTGATGCTTTCCCTCCATCAGAATGTGGAAAAGTTAACGTCACTAAAAGGCCATCTGGTAGTGTGGAAACTACTGCCAAATGTGTCTCCATTGGTTCTGTCCACCACAGAAAAGTGTTACTGGGACCAGTTCAGAGCTCGATCCCCCCAGTTCAGAGGAGTGCTCACCACAGTAGTCAGAACAGAGCAGAGCCCAACATTAGCGCAGAAATTAAGATTCCTCTTGGACAAAGGGGCCATAGAATATGTGCCCCTTTCTCTGAGGGAGGGAGGTTTTTACAGCTATTATTTCCTGGTCCCCAAAAAAGATGGGAGTATGCAGCCATCTGAAGTGCATTCTTCGGACATACAGGTTCAAGATGTTGACACAAACTTATTGTTCCACAGATTAAGTTTGAGGACTGGTTTTTGATGATAGATATAAAATATGCATATTTCCACATAGAAATATTGCCCAGTCACAGGAAGTTCCAGAGGTTCGCATTTGGAGGCAATGCGTACCAATATCAGGTTCTTCCCTTTCATCTAGCTTTATCCCCTCGCACCTTCACGAAGTGCATGGATGCCGCTCTGGCTCCCTTGCGACTCCAGGGAATCCGTGTACTAAACTACCTGGATGACTGGTTAATTCTAGCATGATCCAGGGAGTTGGCGATTCAACATTGAGATGTTGTTCTCGCCCACATGTGGAGCTTGGAACTCAGGTTGAACCCCAAGAAAAACATGCTTTCTCCAGTGCAGAGAACGACTTTTCTAGGGGTTATATGGGATTCTACTATGATGATGGTGTATCTATCCCCAACACGCATAGGGTCAATCCTATCAACATTGAGTAAGATAAAGCATCCCCTCCTGTCTCTACAAGAGACTGTTGGGGCTTATGGCAGCAGCAGCCAATGTCATAGCTTTGGGCCTATTGCACACCATTTCAGTAGTGGCTGAAAACGATGCCTACGTGCTCTGAGAATTTGGAGGTGTCCCTGGTTTCTAGCATCATATCACACTCTAGGGACATCTCCTTATTGTAAGACGGTAATGACAGACGCCTCCCTCATGGGCTCAGGTGCAGTTTTACATGACTGTTCAGTTCACAGTCTCTGGAGTGGCCCTCGTCTAGAGTGGCATATAAATTGCATAGAAATGCAGGCCGTATTCCTAGCACTGAAATTCTTTCTTCCTCAGTTGAGAGGTCACCCTGTGTTAGTTAGTGACAGACAATACAGCGGTGGTCTCATATATCAACCACCAGGGAGGGTTACGTTTGCACCCCTGTTCAGGCAGGCGCAATTAATTCTTCTCTGGGCAGAGGGAAAGTTTCTGTCCATGAGTGCAATGTAAGCTCCGGGCAACCGGGGCAGACATCCTATCGAGGTAGGGGCTGAGGCCCGGGGATTGGAGGCTCCATCCACAAGTGGTGTAGTTCATATGGCAAAGGTTCGGCCAAGCAGAAGTGGATGTGTTCGCCTCCAAGGAGACAACACACTGCCTACTGTGGTTCACCCTCACTCCTCCCGCACCACTGGGGCTGGATACCATGGTGCACACATGGCCGAGGTCACGTCTGTTCTGCTCCCACAAGTTCTAGCGAACTTCGCCAAGATCGCAAAGATCGTCTACGTCGCCAAAATCGTCTACGTCTGCTGCTAGTAGCACCTTATTGGCCAGCTCGAATATGGTTCTTGGAGATAATAGCCATGCTAGACGGCACTCCCTGGGAGATTCCCATTCACAGGGATCTACTGTCTCAAGCCAGAGGGTTGATTTATCATAACTTTTTGTCGAGTGGTGTAAGGAATGTTAGTTACACCAAGTAAACTGTGCAATAGCTAAAGTCCTTGAGTTCTTACAGGGCTGTTTCTCAGCAGGGTTGGCTCCCTCTACAATTAGAGTCTACGTGGTGCCATTTTGGCCAGCCATGCCCCTATTGATGGAGCCTCTGTGGGGCAAGATCCTCTAACATTGAGGTTTATACATGGTGTCAGATGGCTGAGGCCTACCTGCATACCACGCATACCTTCCTGGGACCTTTCTGTGGTCCTGGAAGGTCTGTCAGGTGCCCCATTTGAGCCCTTGGAGTCAACCTCAGAGAAGCTTCTGACTCTAAAGGTATCTCTTCTGTTGGCCCTGACATCTCTCAAGTGAGTAGGATATTTACAAGCTCTCTTTGTTGCCCCTTCCTGCCTTGACTTTGCCCCGGGATGAGCCAAGGCCTTTCTGTATCCTAGGCCAAATTATATTCCTAAACTGCCTACGTCTGCTGCCCAGCCAGTAGTGTTGCAGGCTTTCTGCCTCCTCCGTTCCTCACACTGGTCCAAGAGAAATTGCACGTACTGTGTCCAGTAAGGGATCTCTGTACTTATGTCCACCCCTCCAGCCAGTGGCATAAGTCAGAGCAGTTGATGGTCTGCTTTGGCGGTGACAGTAGACATGATACTGTGTCAAAGCAGCACATCTCTAATTGGATAGTGTAAGCAATCTCTATCGCTTATGAGGTGTGCAGTCTCACTACGCCTTTGGGCATAAGGGCTCATTCCACTAGGGGGGTTGTCTCCTCAAAGGCTTTATCCAAAGTATTACCCTTACAGGATGTGTGTATTGTGGCGTGGTGGTCTGCGTCACACACATTCATTCAATATTACAGTTTGGACATGGACTCCATCCCGGGCTGAAGTGTCTTGCAGTGACCCTCAGGCTCGGACCTTATTGAACAGACCATACCCTCAGTATGACGGAGTGGGTATACTCGTTCCCACAGCGTGAAGCTCACACAATGTTGCATTCCCTTTGAAAGGGAATGTCTGGGTTATGTATGTAACCCTGTTCCCTGAGAAGGTTATGAGATGTTGCCTAGCTTTGTGATACTGGAGCATGCCTGTGAATCATGTCTTCACTTTATAATCATGAGACGTGCGAAATGCCATGTCACCTGATCATGGCAGGCATATAAATAGGCGTGATTTCACACAGACTTCAGATACCGGTCACACGTGAGGGCGCTTCCCACAGCATGAAGCTCACACAACATCCCAGGTGTTTTTTTACTTTCATTGAGATATATTTGTGTATTATCGCAGCATTCTTATTTGCTTCTTATTTCTCAGTGCATTTTAGCTTTTCGAGCGCAGCTGTAGGGGAAAGAAAATGACCACTGGCAGACTGGGTAGAACATTATCTAACAAAGAGCCAACTAAATAATCTGGCACTAACATCAAAGGAAGTGACATTAACTAGCCTAATGTTCAGGATAATTATCTAGCTAGAGATAAGATGCTTGTTTATAGACCAGTAATGGTGCATTCATGGCTAATTGGCAAGATGAATATAAATGGATTCGTCTGTTAATAACACTCATAATTACTGTGATTGTAATTTTAATTGTATAGTGAGTCTATAATTGAATCGTGTAAAAAATGATATGATGATCGCTCCAAAACATCCTGAGGTGTAATTTCTCAAATGACCAATAACTTTAGGACATTGAGTCTAGATATATTTCTGGCGGGAAGCTAAGCCAGCTGTGCCTGCTAAATATAGGGGATGGATTTCGTGTGATTTTGTACACTTCATCAACCTTCACTACATATTCTGCATCATGGTTTTAAACATAAATGCCATATGTTAAATTCCTAAAATAATGCGCTAGTATTAGTACTCAGAGTGTGGTTTTGTGGCACACAAGCACAAAGCTTTGTGCAGTTGCTTGAAAACAGAGAGTGAAGATTTGTTTGGTCTGGCTGTAGACTAGTCAGCTGCTTTCAGATGCTATGGGCAGACAGTAGATCAGTACCAGTACCAGTTTGTCCCTATTGTGATGTCCCATTTTCCTTTTGTGAGGGTTTTATGTGAGTTTATGTGATTGTGAATGAGGTCTTGTTCTCTGACTGATTGATCTGCAGTATTGATATGTATGGCTTTGTCATTCAGTCTGTTCGGTGAATGTTGTTGATCAAGGTGATGAATTTAACAAAAAGCATTGTTTCTTATTATTTAATATTAACTTTATCATCATCTGATGTGGTCATGTTCTAAGCCCTATTTCTCTTAAACTAGGCCTAATAGTATACCTGTGGTCTTTGTATTGTGTGTTTAAAGGTAGGCTTGTGTATATAATTGTGTGTGTTTGTGTTTGTAGTGTGTGGGACGCTCTGACTGATAACTATCTGCCGTCCTCTGTGTCCAGCTGGGATGGCCCGAATTCAGAGACACTGAATGGCAACCTTTCAGATGATGAAGTAAGTGAGCTATTTCCCTGGTCATTTCTTCTAATAAAGTATCAGATTAACTATAAATGGAAATGCATGTAATGTCCTGTAATGTTATATACTGTATTTGTCTGATGGTATTACTCAAAAATCCTCAAACATCTCTCTGAATACAAAATTATTAACATCATTTGTATTCAAAAGATGTCTCTAAGAAAAGATAGCTTCTTCTTTCTCTCTCTCTCTCTCTCTCTCTCTCTCTCTCTCTCTCGCTCTCAAATTGAAACAAAGCCTTGTCCCTTCTTCTACACCAGACTTATTCTGTTCAGACAGATAATAACAAGCAACAAAATCGCTTTAAGTGCTCCGAGTCTTGTGTCAGCATGATTTCCAGCAGAATGACAGCTTGATTTTTTATTATTACAACGGCCAGACAAAATCAAATCATTAAAAGCTGAAAAAACTATAGATGAATAGTAATTTAGACTGCATCTGTCACAAATTGAGCACTTAGAAAGATGTCTGTTTATAACAGTTCAGCAGATTTGAAAAAGACCTTCCATTAGACACCATTCATCAAATGTATGCTAGGCTGTAGCAAAAATGTTCAGCAGCACTCAACATATTAGGGAACATAATAATGGAATAATGTAGAGTCATTTGCCCTTCCACTGTGCCATTTGTCACGTGCGAGGATGACGTTAATACAAGCAGACTTGAGCTGAGTGTTGTCATAACAACCATGTTTCTAACCTACTTTTTATAGATACACGAAAAAGAGGAGGAGGAGATGAATGAGAAGAATGAAAATGCTAACTGTCTGACTGAAGAACCTCTCATCACAGCTGACCAGGTGAGACACGTCTAACTCCTCGGCCTCTAATAAACACTTCCTGATGATGGATTTGTAATGAAAAGCCACCAGCTTGATTTAGGATGGCAGTATATTTCCAATTGATAGAGCAGCAACTTTATATCAGAATTGTATCACTAATGAAGATGGTTAAGATTAACAACAGCACTTTAGCCTTAAGCCATTTTCTCCTAGCTGAGTAAATTTTAGCAGTCATTCTGGAAAAGCAGCTTACTGTGGAAATTGTGAAGGAGTGATGACAGTTAAGTACAGGAAATTAATCTTAAATAAAGGAGTTGTTTTAACACATCATGGCTATATTTAATTATAAATGTGTTGCCATTGTGTCTATGGCTTTTGTTAAGCTAATTAATATTATATGCATCCTAATGATCATTTTAGAATATGTACAATTGTTCTGATTGTTTTTATACCACAGTGCTGTTGAATTCTCAAATCTGATCAGTCAGAAGGTGTTCACTAATTTGCTATAACAACATTTATAATTCAAATTTCAGGTTAATATTAATATGATTATTCTAATACATTATTGTTTCTATAGTAAGTACTTAACAAGGACTGATTTGCATAATCTAAGGCTCATAATAAACTTGTTCTCATTTAACAAAGACAAACATCTCATTGTTGAGCTGGTGAAGCTTACTGTAAGGAGACATTTATTTAACCTATATGGAAAGAGTCTCATGTGTCAGTGATTTGTAACAGTCGATAGGTTTTACGCCACAGGGCAGTCCTCAGGACAGAGGACTTTATACTTTCCGATTTCTCGGAAACATGACAAGCTTCAAGAGAGAACAGTGAGAAAAGGACTGTTTATAGTGTACCTAAACAGTTTAAAACGTATTTTAATGTAAGCAATAACAGGACCTAACTTTTCTCATATTAAATCAGTCCCTGCAGGATTTTGCGATTTTGTGATCGCAGAAATTAACGCAAAATCAAGCAAACGCCAGAGGAGCTTGCAATTTTTCAAAATTACCACAGATTTGGTCCAAGACACTTCATGTGAAGTCATCACAACACACATTCAGTCAATTCACATGTGTCAAACACGAGTACAGCTAAAATTTACCAACAAACATTACTGCAAAAATTGCAGTTTTGCCAATTCAAGTAGTTTTCTGCAAAAAAAAAAAAAAAGCATAAAAAACTGCAAATTGCATCGAAATGTTTGAAAAAAGCTGCAGCAAAATTAAGCATTTTTGACCGCAACAATCACAGAAAAACTCTGCACAATCCTGTAGGGACTGTTGTATGTAACTATAAATGGTTAAAAAGTATGATGTGTCATTCATTCACAAATAATGATTGGTAATTGTTGGCAAATTGTGGTGGTATAAGAGGAATAAAATATTCTTAAAAATAATAACTCCAGGTTGGCAGCTGATTTGTGTCTGCCCGTATAACACCGCCTTTTTGTTAATTGTTTTCCAATAACAGAAAACCCCCTTGTGTTTTATTCCCTACTTGATCACAATGAATGTTTGCATGTGTCAGTATAATGTAGTTTACATGTTTGTTTGCTTTTCTTTAATCTGAACACTTTTATTAGGTGATAGAGGAGATTGTTGAGATGATGGAGAACTCTCCTGACCCGGGCGAGACTGAGGAAGAGGAGGAGGAAGAAAGCGGAATCTCCTCCCCTAAGACTAACCCTTCTCTCCTGGAGGAGATCCGCATGCTGTCTCAGGCTGCCAACAACAACAACTGCTCCTATGAAGGTCACACTTAATCTCTGACATAATGGCTGTGCACAGTCATATCTCTTTGTCTTTTAACTCAACACATGAGCTATTTTCACCACAGTTACAGCTAGTGTGCTTACGGTATGTTGCTAGTTTCTAACAAAGCTGGATTTATCAGGCCAAATATGCAGATGCATGTAGCAAACACTGCAGTATTAGCATAAGCATAGTAATCACTAAGTATCTATAAGTATGTTGTGCCGGCAACATATAAATCCAATAAGACCGATGTGGACCAAATAGACAAAAGATAATGTTTTGATAAACTATTTTTCAAATCTAAATTACAATACAAGCAAAACAGTATCTATGCCTTTGTCAGTGTGTAACAAAAGATCAGTATAATACATAGAGTCTATTCCATTAGCTGAAAACATCTTCAGGGCTTTTTGTAAACCTAATTCAATCACACCAACGGATCTTGTTGACTGAAAGTAGACATCAACATCAGCTCTGCCCTGCTTAAGAAATATGCCCTCTTGTGGTGACGTGAAGAACTACAAAAATCCAATTCTCCAGAACTGATAACATATATTAACGCCTAACATAAATCTTGTGTTGCACCTTCTCGTTCTTAGGATTAAGACTGATGCCGAGCTCGGATCTGCTGGAGCTGCTGGGCCGTGTGGAAATTGCAGTGAGGGAGTACTCGGAGGAACTGGTGGCTCAATTAGCACGGAGAGACGAGCTCGAGTTTGAGAAGGAGGTGAAGAATACATTCATCACGGCTCTCATGGAGGTGCAGAACCGGCAGAAGGAGCAGCGGGAGCTCAGCAAGCGCCGGCGCAGGGACAAGGCCATGAGCCTGCAGGGGTCCGGCCGCTCTGAGAAGAACGGCATGCCAATGAAGGTGTGTGTCTGTGACAGAGGACGAGATAGGGAGAGAGAGATGGAGAACAGTTATTAAATAGTTATAAATATAGTATTAAATATTTATATTAAAATACAAGTTATACGCTCGGCCGCCACACAGCAGGTGAATCGTATACACTAAATCGATTGTATTGTTTGTATGTGTGTGAGAGAGATTGAGTGCAAGAGCTGAGGTGCTTTTTGAAGTTATAGTGCATTGTCTGTATATCTCTGGTTAATGGACCCCCGCACATCCATTAACTTAAACTGCACTTAGCACTTACAGGAAGAGCAAAGGAAGCTTACACAGACGTTTCAGCCTCATCATGTGTAGGTTCAGCTCACGCTGTCTGCACTGTTACTGTAAACAGATTCCTAACATGTTCTAGTTATGGTTGTGTCTCACACTTCATAAAGCATTGCATGCTTTAGTCATAGAAGTTCACATTGCTATCAGTGTTCACTGCAAAATCAGCCCTACTAGAAAGAAGCCAAATATAATCAAATTGTCTTGTATCAAGCAAAAAATATCTGCCAATGGGGTAAGCCAATTCTGCTTGGCTAGAATTTTTAAAACGAGCATAAAAGTCTATCCACTGAAAGACTGTGGGCCTTAAAACTAGACAAAATGCCAACATTTAAGCAAGTTGTGCTTATTATAAGCAATGAAAAAGTCAGTTATTTAAGATGGACTTACTTAAAATGAGTATTTTGGTTTCTTGATTGAGCTGACTTTAAGAATATAACCCTTAAAGGGATAGTTCAACCAAAAATTAAAATTCTGTCATCAATTTCTCACCCTCATGTGGTTCCAAACCCATAAGACTTTCGTTCATCTTCAGAACACAAACGAAGACTTTTTTTAATGAAACCTGGGAGATTTCTCTCCCTCCATTTACAGTCCAGTAACCAAAACTTTAAAGCTCCGAAAAGTTCATAAAGGCATCATAAACATAATCCATGCGACTCCAGTGGTTTAATCCCAGTTTTATAAAGCGATACAAATACTTTGTGTACGCAAAAAGTCTTTATTCACTAAAAGTCTTTATTCACAAAATATCTTCATTTTCATATAGATCTCCGATACACGTTCACAAGAGAACCATATGTGTGTCGAGAGAGTGGGGGAAAAAATGCAAGTCCTCCTCTATCGGAATCTGCAACTTTTGTTACAAAGATTGTTCTATGTGACTCAATTTGTGTACGGCGTCCCTCTTCCTCTGCTGTAAACAGTGCAGCGCTTCCGGGTCCCATTGTATCGCGTTCTAACATAACATAGCACAACATAGCTGCTACATTGAAAAATTGGAGTTATGCAAGTGGTCTTACTCTTAAAATAAAGAAAACAATCTTGCTCCTCTGCTGGGATATCATGCACACCTTGCTGTAGCTTGTCACTGGTTAAATATAGTGCAATATCAGCTGTAATATCTTATGAAAGCAAAGTTAGTTGTATTTTTTATATTTTATATTTAGTTATATTTTCTTAAAATTAGATTTATTTTCTTAATGCAAAACATTCTTGAAAAGACTTTGTCTTTTTACACCAGAAACAAGGCTTTTTTACTTTCTTGAAATTCCTTTTTTTGCAGTGTTATTTAGTCTTTTCACTTATAACTTCATTTATATGTAATCCAATAAAGTTACTTTTGGTCATTTCAATATTTATGAATGTTGCATGAAATCAGTTTCATCTGAAATCAGACAGAAAACTAGTTGGGCTTTTAAAAATATATATTTTACAGTCTGATGTAATCTAAAGCAAGGTTTCCCCAACTGGGGATGGTTAACACAATAGATTTACACAATGTTAATGTACTTAAAGCCTCAGGTGACATTTAAGACAAATATTTTAGGTTGAATGGGTTCCGGTGACAAACAAGTGATCTAAAGCATTGTATATAAAACATATCAGAGTGAATTATTTCCTGTCTGAATATTTGCAGCGTTTCAGTATGGAGGGCCTGTCTAACATCCTGCAGACGGGGATCAGACAGACTTTTGGAAACTCAGGGATGGACAGACAGGTGAGGAAGCATTACAGTAATGGTAATGTAATGGTGGGTGCATTGCAAACATGATAGAATTCATGTTATTCTGTGGATATAAACCATGTTAGCTATGTTTCTCTCAGTGTAGTCTTTGTATTTATCTGCTTTATGCAGTTTCTAAACACAGTAATCCCATATGAGAAGAAAGGAGCTGCTCCATCTGTTGAGGAACTTCAAATGCTGACAAAAAGTAAGTGGTCTTGAACAGTGTGTAGGTACATATCATTTTAAGTGCTTTTAATAAAACTGTTTATTTAAAGGAAACCTCCACCCTGAAACACTTTAGATTGTTAGATATGTTTAGGTTGAAATATCTGTGGCTCTGGTGCGACTTTGTCGGTTGGTGGTGTATTTTCATTCTTATCGTGAGTAGTTAGTGGTTGTGTGCGGTTTTGCTTTTACCTCCTGAGAATTAAAGAGCTTATAAACATTAAATAATATATATATTTTGTACGTTCAATGTCGTATAAAAGAGAAATCAAGCGTAGACGTAGTGGAACTAAAAATGAAACTCATAGTTCCTGAATGTAATGCATTTACAAAACACCATTACACTAGAGAGTTGGCTCGGCTAGTTAGCGATCTATGAGATGACAAGCACAGTGATGTTGATGGTGATTTTATCAATAAATTTGATGCTTTTAAGTCGTAAGCTGATCTGTGTGAGTGGAATGTACTGACGAGTAGGTGAGGGAGCTGGACAGACTAAAGGACTAAAAGCACTTAAAAGTTCATTGGCACGACTCTCAGCAGATAATCAGATGGCATTGTGGGTAATGTAGGAAAGAGTTAATCAAAGTGAAACTGACAATTTCATTACAAAGTAAATCTTTGATGGTGTTAAAGATCACGTTAATTATAAAGATAAATATGCAAGTTGTTCAGGGTGAATTTATCCTTTAATTATAACTTGATTAGAGACAAATATATACAATGTAGAAGGCAAATACAAGGTAGCGTACAAGGTTCATTTGTCATGCATGTAACCACTGCCATTGCCGTCCTTCTCTTCTTCCATTCCCTTAGTCCTTTATGCCATGAAGGAGGACAGCGAGAAAGTCCCCACCCTGCTAACTGACTACATACTAAAAGGTGAACATCATTCATCTGAGCTCCTGATTCATTTGAGCTCAGAGTAATCTCTGTATAAATGAAACAATGTTCAAATGCATCACTTTTGCTGTACCTATATATTAACAGAGTCTGATTTCTGTTTTCTTCCCGCTCTCAGTTCTGTGTCCCACGTAAGCAGCTATATGTGCTGTCCTGTCTTTGGGGCTGTGAGGAAGGCTGGGGTCTGCCTCAATCTCACTCTCGCTCTCTCTGTGCTTCAGTCCCAGCTGCATGAGCTCCTTAACCCTTTCATCAACAAGGGACCCTTAAAATCTAACCATCCACCCTTTTGCTTAGCTTAATCCAGCTCATCTCACTGTCCTTCCTGCGTGTGCACATATCCACAAGGCCAGTACAGCAGAGCCTGGTGCTTTCCTATTTTTTTGTATACTTATACAATGGGCCAAAAGCCATATGGAGCATGTTAGGAGGAAACAGATGAATAAGAATCCGTTTCCATCATTGATCAGGTATTCTCTATTCCTCTCTCTCTCTTTTTTTTTTTTAAAAAAAAAAGAAAAAAAAGATAAGCCTACATGAGGGCACTATGTTTCTTCTTGTCTGTTTGGAGATGTTTGCAGGTGCATTGAGGGAAGTTTGAGCACATTATTGACTAGTCTGACCATCTATCACCTTCTGCTTTTTGCTGTTTCTGTATTGTGGCTTCATCTTAGTATATAGCATGTTTTAATGTTCATATTAATGCTAATTTATAGAAAAAACACCCACTGATAACCAGAGGCCACTTATTTTATTGTTATTTTTATTTGAAGAATATCATAGTTTTTTTTTTTTTTTTTTTTTTTTAAATCACTAATCATGTCAATCATTATCACCAGAGAGTACAGTTTCCACCCTGAGTTAGCATAATTTAATGTCATCTATGCCATGGTATGAGCATATCTTTAATGTATATATTTCTTGTTTATTACGGGGCATGGAGGAAAGAAAAGTATGGCTGAGTCAAAGTCCAAATAAATGTCAAACCCTGTAAAAAAAAACAAACAAACAAAAAAAAAAAAACTAGTTTGTGTTTTTTTCTCTTCCATTCTTCATTCTTTCTCTTTGCTGCTTTAACGGAATGCTTGTTCATGTTACTATAACAAAAGGAAACTTTTAATTAGATAAATAATTAGCATTTCCTCTGAGTTTATGAAAAAAAATATCTCCGAGTCTGTTTTCATTTAATTAAAAATTAAAATACAAATGATCTTCATTTCCATGTACAGAAGATGTCCCATATACATAATAGTGTGAGACGCTCTGGAAGACAGAGAACCTTATTAAAAGTCTATATATTCAGTTTGTGCTATGTACATGAAACACTATACGACTAGTGATACACAAACTTAATACGCTCACACAAGTGCTTGTTAGATCATCCTTTAAAAAAAACAAAAACATACTGCAGGCAAAAATATAATAAAGTACAACGTATTATTTGAAGTGGTTTAAAACACTGTAATATCATTACAGTATAATTGCACGTTTAAAATCACTTCAGTTCACTTACAGCAAATGGCATAATTGTTAGTAATACAACGTTCTGTAAAAATTGCATGAGGAAAATGGTAAAAGGACCACAGTATTTTGGCATGTATACGGATATAAAGACCTGCCTCTCTCTCCAGTGGGAAGTTAGATTATTCTAACATTGCTGATGATTCATTGACATAGTTTGTTTTTGTTATCAGTGCTAAAATAAAAATTGTGTACAAAAATATTTAATGGGTATATTACTTTAACTGTAACTATCTATTAGTTTGGGTTGATTTTGAACAAAAACATACTATACTAAATATCCAAAAGGACTAGTAGTGTGATTTCTGATAACTGTGCAGTCAGAACACACTGTACAAGTTTTTTTCTCTCTCTCTCTCTGATATTTCCAAATTATGATGTAGAAAAAGAGTCACAAGCAACATAATAACATTTGTGTGCTAAACTATGAATGGTAACTGATTATTTTAATTAAAATGCCAGCTATATACAGTACACTCACCAGCCAGTGTAATAGAAAGACCAGCACACCTGCCCATGCGTACAATTATCCAAATAGCCAATCATGCATGATAGTGCTTCTGAGTGGCACATCAGAAACGTGTTCACTCTATCATTGTGAGTTCGAATCTTGACGATGTCACAGCTGGCAGGAAGCAAAATCTGTGTGGGAGGGATATTATACTCTTTCTCCCCTGTCAATCACAGTGACACTAGCCAATTGTGGGCATCCGTGACCTCATCTATGTTGAGGTGGGCAGATAGCGCTTTCCACTGTGGGTGTTATGCTGTGTCATGCTGTGACACAACACGAGCAGTTCAAAAGATGTAGCTGGCTGGCTTCATGTTTCTCAGAGGAAGAACTCGTTAGCCTTCAAGCCAGAATGGCTTGAAAAACCAAATACATCCATTGAGCAGCAGTTCTGTGGACAGAAATGCCTTGCTGATGAGAGGTCAGAGGGGAATAGCCGGACTGGTTTGAGTTGATTGGAAGACTATGATAACTCGTATAACCACTCTTTACAACCATGGTGAGCAGAAAAGTTCTAAAATCTTAGAACACGCAACATGCTGAACCTTGGGTCTGACGGGCTATAAAAGCAGGTTCTACCGCACATCAGGTCCCACTCCTTTCAGCCAATAATAGAAATCTGCGGTTGGTCTTTTTCCAAACTTCACCTGCCTAGTTTTGTGGCATATGAGTGTATAATGCAGAAGCCTGGGACAAAACCTGTCTTAACTATGGATCCCCTGCACCTGGCCTGCCCAAATTATAATTATTCCCCAAAATAACTAATCCACCATTTTACTGGTTTAATATACAGTTCAGTATTCTGAATGAATTAAAAGTTAAAAAGAAATAAATATTTGATGTTACAGGTAGAAAACTGTTTCTAATCCATTATCTGCATATTGGACATCATTACTACTATATCTGCTTGACAACAGAGCAAAATAATAACTATATTAATATTTGTATATACAAAATTCAACAGTCCATATTGAAAAACACTATGACAACTACATTTCTAAAAAACAAACTTGGGATGTTTTTATTCCTATATATATATACAGTATCTCACAAAAGTGAGTACACCCCTCACATTTTTGTAAATATTTGATGATATCTTTTCATG